>CM064509.1:25493772-25624914 GCA_032716605.1 Paralithodes platypus | reverse complement strand
CACATTGAACAAAAAATAACTCCGCGGAGGACCTATCTCCTCTCTCTTCTCGCCTATTTCTTCTCTCGCTCCCCGCTCTCGCTCTCGATCGCGCTGCGCTCTCCTCGTCCTTCATCCCTCATCTCTCCGCTCCTCGCCTCGCCCTCTCTCTCTCTCTCTCCCTCTCTCAGCACTAAACAACCAAACTAATCCCAGACTCACAACTAAGTCATTCATCGAGAAACTGAAGACGCTCAGTTTGTTTTCACTTGAGAAGACTGAGAACACAGCTTGATGAATATTTAATTAATTCAAACTTATTGTTCAAAATATTGCAATGAACTATTTTCATTGATTAGAGACTTTTTAATCGGTGAAAATAGTCAAAGTCAAAGGTAAAGTTAAAGAAAATGAATTGAATTAGAAGGATAGAAGTGTAAATCTTGACGTAACAACACTTTTGTCCACCTAGTTGGAGGCGAATCGTTGAAATACGTTATCAAAAGCAATACACTCTATTGTGTTTAAGGGGGGTCACCGACTTTTTTTTATCTTTCTCTCCTTTTCTCTCTTTCTCTGGCTTGTATCCATTCGGCCTCATTCAGCCAACTATTTTAAGACGTTTATCCCCATCCAGGTAATTGTTTCTTTCCGCGTTCTTTCTTTCCGGGCGACAGATAGGGAGCCCTCATTGTATGGAGAAATCTCTATCGCCGAAGACATTTTTCTATCGAACAAATTTACAAAATTGAGCTTGAATTTTAAAACAAAAATATATCTATGCTGGGTCGCCTACCACCTCGTCCAGGAACATATTGCAACACCACTGGATGGGGGTGAACAGTAGGCTGAATGGGGCCGGATGGATACAAGCCAAAGAGAGAGGGAGAGAAAGATAAACAAATAAGCGAGGTGGGCTCCCTTAAGTTTACTATAACTGGGGAGATTGTAGACACCAATCAAACAGGGCAATTCCCAGGGGAGGCCTCATAGGCATGCGATAAGTTGCTGTTTCATTTGTCTGGCCTCCCTCTCTGTTTCTGTTTCTGTCTCACCTACTCGGAGAATAATCCAGCTAGCTCTCACAAACCCATCCTATTCATTTCACTACACTACACTAAACAAGCCCACCACACTTCTTTCCAATACACCAAAACGCATTTTGTTTTTCGTCACTCTTTCAACATCGAGGGAGTCACTTGTTACGGGCAGCTTTGCCTTTTGTATCCTTCATACACGAGGGGTCAAAAAGCCCCCACGAGCTGCTCTGCCGGGCGGTGTTCATGGCCCACTCTGATCCTGCGTGGGGCTTTATGGAACTTTCCTTTTTCGCTCCATTAGTTTGGACATTTTACGACATTTCACCCCATTAGTTTGACGAAAATAGGAGGCTTTACCCCATTCAGTTACGAGTATTTTTCTGGGCGATCGATAGCGAGCTTTTAGCTTAGAAGAATTCGGCTTTCTGCTGGGACATTTTTGCTATCGAAAAATGTACAAATTTCGTTTGAAGGGGATCTGGGTGAACATTTTATAGTTTGAAGGAAGTCTGCGAAGGTATTTTTGTTAGTCTAGAGGACAAACTAAAATAAATTGCTCGAAAATGGTAAAAGGAAGCAAAATCCTCAATAATAATTGAACAAAATATGATAAAAAACCACAAGACGTCGGATCCGATAGTGTTCATGCAGGTTTGGAGGGCTGGGTGGGTGGGGAGAGAGCCTTCTGCCTATGAGTCGAGTCAGACCAATCCCGTAATCAGACATAATCCGACGCAGATTGTTCGTTCAGGTACAGTTAACCACATAAGTTCTGTTCCTCTCCGTGGATTATAATGCGCATGATTGAGTTACGAGGGCAGTTTCTTATGCAGTGGTTAACTCATCTGATTAGTCAACTGATAATTAACAGAAACCACACTCGCAATTCATACATACAGTTTTTAAGGGTGGGGGGGGATGACTCACTTTTTGGTCGATGTTTAACATTTATGGATTATTTTTCTAGTTTTCCGCCCTAGACCTCCATCAAGCTTTAAAAAAACATCCCCCCCCCCCCAAGACCCTCCTTCAAGATACATTTGTAAATTTTTCGATAGATTTTTCCTCTTATATTACAAGCTCGCTATATCGCTCGCCAGGAAAAAATCGACACCTAAATGACACGAAAAGTCTTCATATTGACAAAGGAATGGGGCGAGAGGTATTAACATCGCCATTCTAACCCGAACATCATGAAATCTGAAAACTAAAGGGGTTAAGCATGAGAGAGAAAGGGGGCCAGAAAGGCGACCCATCTCTCCCTTAGTTCATGCATAAGTTCACGACGAGGAACAGAACATTATGTGGGCAGCTGTTTATCAGAGAAAAACATGGAATTAACTTCACATTTTGAGTGGTCCTTTCACACTGCCACACCAGATTATATCAAACCTAATCTGGCGTGACAGTTTGAACGGCTGACCCAAAATAGAAAGGTATTGGAACTGGTTATTTCATGTCAGTATTTATTATATATATTTTTTCTTCTGATGTACCGGTAACCAATCTAATAATTTGCGTCAAAGTATGTCTGATTGCGGGCTTGGTGTGCCGCGACCCTTACTATTCAGCCCTTTTATTCATCCCTTGAAATCAGGCCTTTTATTCAGCCCTTGTATTCAGCCCTTGTATTCAGCCCTTGTACTGAGCACTGGCGCCTGTCTTGCTTAATGACCAACCACAAGAACTGCCAATCATTACTTACCTCACACACTAACATCCACCTTGCCTAAGCCACCGCAAATTTATCTTTCTTTCTTCCTCTGCCTGTCTGTCTGCCTCACACACACACACACACACACACACACATACACACACACACACACACACACACACACACACACACACAGCCCGTAGCCTAGTAGGTAGAGCTCTCGTCTCACACACGAGGGGTCGGGGGTTCAATCCCCGGCCGGGCGGAGACAAATTGGGCTTGTCTCCTTTCATGTGTTAGCCTCAGTTCACCTAGCTGTAAATACGTACCTGGAATAAGTGGACGACGTTGTGACGTCCCATCTGGGGTTGGCAAAAATGGTACAAGGCGAGATGGGTATCATATGGTTCACCTAAGCTGATGGCTACCTAAGCCTTCGGGCGAGACGGTACCGTCTATAGTGAGAATGGTACCATACAGATCCACCCTAAGCCTTCGTTTCCGATGTCGCCAATTGGCTAAAAATACAGACTACACACACATCCACAGCCATTCCAACGATACATATAACACTTACACATAGGAGGCGGGAAATAACGAGCATGCTCACTCCCGCAATACAACTAGAGTAAGTACAACTAGAGTAAGTACACTCACTCTCTCTCTCTCTTTACAAAACTACGATTATCTGGTGATTTTACAGCTAAAATATCAGTGAAGAAACGTGGAACTATCTATAGATAAACACATTTAAAGAAACACTAAATATATACAGTATTATAGGTTTGACTCCTGTAAGGAGATAAAGAAAACCTAATATTTAGTAGTGGCCCCGTAATCTCTTCGGCAGTACTTCTTTGATTTCCCATGGAATGATTTCTGCTTCCATGGCCGAGGACCCTCGGAGAGTGCTGAACGCATTACCGAGGTAATCCTATCGGGCATGGAAGCATACATTCCATTCTCTTTCTCTCAGACTAATGCTAAAAAATCTTGGTTTACTCACGCCTGTTCTACTGCTGTCCGCAATAAGGAGGAAGCATTCAAACGGTACCGACGCCTTAAAACTCAAGACTCTCATTCTTCATATGTTTCTGCCCGGAATCAAGCCAAATCTGTTCTTCGACTTGCCAAACACTCTTTCATCAATAATAAATGCACTGAACTATCCAACTCTAGCTCTTCCCAAGCTTTCTGGCATCTAGCCAAAAACCTCTCCAACATTTCTCTTCCTCGTCTTTCCCTCCCCTTTCCCACTCTGATCGCACAACCATACGTTCTTCCTCTGCCAAAGCTAAACTCTTCGCTCAAACTTTTGCTAGAAACTCCACCTTGGATGATTCCGGTGCTATTCCTCCCTCTCCGCCCTCCTCTCTCTTACTTATGCCTAATATCCTAATCTCTTCTAAAGATGTACTTTCTACCCTCTCTGGGCTTAACACTAATAAGGCGTACGGTCCGGACGGTGTTCCTCCTGTTGTTCTCAAAAACTGTGCTTCCGTGCTGGACATCCCTGCCTAGGCAAACTCTTTCGTCTCTGTCTATCCTCTAACGTCTTCCCTTCATGCTGGAAGTTTGCTCACATTCAACCTGTCCCAAAGAAGGGTGACCGCTCTCAAACCCTCCAACTATCGTCCAATTGCTCTTATCTCTTGTCTTTCTAAAGTTTTTGAAACTATTCTTGCTTCCAAATTTCTTAAGCATTTCTCTTCTCATAATCTGCTCTCAGATCGCCAGTATGGCTTCCTTAAGGGTCGCTCCACTGGTGATCTTCTTTCATATCTTACTAACTCTTGGTCATCCTCCTTCCGGGACTTCGGTGAGACTTTTTCTATTGCACTAGACATATCGAAAGCCTTCGATAGAGTCTGGCATAAATCTTTAATTTCTAAACTACCCTCCTTCGGTTTCTATCCCTCCATCTGTGCCTTTGTCTCTAATTTCCTTTCCGGCCGTTCCATAGCTGCGGTTGTGGACGGCCATTGTTCACTTCCTCACCCTATAAACTCCGGTGTTCCTCAGGGCTCTGTCCTATCTCCTATTCTCTTTCTAATTTTTATAAATGATCTCCTTAACGGTACCTTAATTCCCATCCATTCATACGCAACAACGACTCAACCTTACACTACTCCATTAGTTTTTTCAGAACGCCCCAGCCAGCAATCCCTCAACGACAAACGTAATGAAGCCATAGAACTCTTTAATTCTGATCTAAATACTATTTCCAATTGGGGCAGAGAAAACCTTGTTAACTTTAATGCTTCCAAAACCCAATTTCTCCATCTATCTACCCGTCAGGATCTCCCAGCGGACTATCCCTTATTCTTCAACAATACAAAAATCAACCCTTCATCTTCTCTCAATATTCTTGGTGTCTCTTTTTCCTTCTGCTCTCTCATTTGGAAGGACCGTATTACCAGTCTTGCTAAGGCAGCCTCCCAGAAGCTGGGTGTGCTCAACCGCCTTAGGGGGTTCTTTTCCCCTGCACAGCTTCTTGCTCTGTACAGGGGCATAGTGCGCCCTTGTATTGAGTATTGTTCACATGTGTGGGGAGGTTCCTCTCACACCGCTCTCCTAGACAAAGTTGAAAGGAAGGCCTTTCGTATCATTAACTCCCGTCCATCACCAACTCTCTGCAATCTCTCTCTCTACACGCCGCAATGTTGCATCTCTCTCGCTATTCTATCGCTACTATAATAATCAGTGTTCCTCAGAGCTATCCCAGTGCATACCACCTCCTTTACGTAGGGCACGTGGTACCCGTCTTGCAACTCAATCCCACCCCTACTCTGTGCAACTCTCCAACCCAAGAGTGAAACGTTACTCTCAAACTTTCTTCTACTCAACAGCTGAGCTCTGGAACTCTCTCCCAGAATCAGTCTTTCCCTCTTCCTATGACTTAAATTGCTTCAAACTCCGTGTGTCCAGGCATTTTGGCTCGAACGTCCCTTGATTTTGGCCCTGTCACTCTTTCAACTATGGGGGAGGCACTCGCTATAGGCAGTTATGCCTTTTGCCTCCCTCAATCACATAGAAAAAAAAAAAAAAAAAAAAATCATTGACGAACATGCCTATTACATAAGGCATCCTCTTCAAACACTAATCCGCCGTAGTTTGAATCTACCGCGCAGAGCATTTAAAAAACTGAGGAGCCTTCATCATGAGCGCACGCGACCTCACTCATGGCTTCAGTCATTATGAATTGGGTTCTCACTACGAAATAACTTCGTAAAAAATAAAAACAAAAAGAAAATAAGAATAAGTATCCAATAAGCTTTCCATCATATCGTGGCTGTACTTGTGTGGATTTCTGACCAGACGCTGAATCAGGCGTCATTCCTCCTTCACTGACATATCAAGTAAACCAAAATCCTTAATACATCAACGAATGGGAAGGGGACGGTCGGGAGGGCCCCAGTCGTCAATGATTACGGGGCCACTACTAAATATTAGGTTTTCTTTATCTCCTTACAGGAGTCAAACCTATAATTTATTAGTGGCCCCTCCATCATTGACGAACATGCCTGATATCTAAGACTGGAGGGGGACATTCGTAATCATATCATAACTCTAGAAAAGCAGATAATAAAAACAACCACATAGTATTCTTACTTTTTGAAAAATGTATTTAATACGGCGTAGGCCGGAAATATACAAGAAAAAGGGGTTCAGGCAGGTGCGTGCTTCAAAGAAGCCTGCCCGACAAAATAGGTAACCCTGAAGATTCTGAACACAGATCTGTAGTTACAAAAGGCACCCCACTCAACGAGTGGTGACAAAAATAATAATTTATAAGTTTATATGTGCACATCATAAACCCCAAAATACATGTGGAGATCAATTGCTAATGAACTCCATTGAACTAATGTTACATTGCTTTCGCAGCTAAAACTACTATAACAACACCGTTGTTTTGTACTAAACTTTGTACTAGCACAATTCCTCGCAGAGAAATTTTCATATCACATTTTAACCTTAAATTGTATCACAGCTCTCATACTCCGGCGGGGTCTAGGGTGTCCTATGTCAACTGACTGCACCCCCCCCCCCCCTTCCCTTGAAAATAAACATAAGTGACTGCAGGGCCACCTAGACCCTCTGCCTTAAAGCTATACATGGTAAGGAAGGTTTGTCTAGAGCAACTGACAAGTATCTAGAGAGAAACGTATGATTAGACGCCCACAACTGTGTGGACGCAATATCTTCAACTGAAAAGTTTTTCAGGAAACGTAAAGAGGCCGCCCACTTGCGTAAATCGTGGGCCCTACCCACAACGCCGGGATTACTCTCTTTAATGACTTCTACCAGAAGAGAGGCTAATCGCCGTTTAAGTAATCGTTTACCCGTACTCGCTACCCATAATGCACCTTGGTGGTTATGTGGAGCTATTCTCAAATATTTGGTTAGAGCTTGCACTGGACATAAATTATGATGCACCTTTCCCCTTTTTAACGCCGGCACCGTGAACTCAGAAAACACGTGTGCACTATGCTCATTCTTGGCTACAAACGCCGGGGAGGGTGCAATGGAAATTGAATCATTAAGTCTACCAAACCTAAGACAATTAGGTGTGTTGCTCATCGCCGCCAGCTCAGACACTCTGTTTCCGGTGGCCAAAGCCAAAAGGCCTTCTTTAAGATTAAAGCAAAGTCTGCAGATTTTAGTTACAGACGAGAATGAAGTAAAGACAAAGCTTTGTCCAGAGACCAAGTAGGCATGAGCTGACGGGGAGGTGGGCGGAGTTTAAAACACGCTCTCATAAATCCTGTTTCCTCCGCCACCGGTATGGATAGACCTGTAAGGTCGAAAAAGGGCACTCTAATCGCAGTTAAGTGATTCTTCAAAGTAACCACAGATAAACGTTTCTGCTCAAACAGATAGTTCAAGTAATTAAAAACCAATGCCACTGAGGGTACAGTTTGTTCCGTTCTAACAATCCAAGAAGTAAAAGCTTTCCAATGAGATTGATATTGTCGCTTAGTAGACTGAGTATATTGATTGAGCAATTTATTGGTCACATCCCTACCGTATGGTGCTAGCCACTTGGCCTCCTGAATGTCCATAATGCAAAAGTCAGCGAGGTCTCTAGGTTGCCAATCGTGTCTAAGTGGAAGTACCCGACCGGGAGCGATACCGGGTCCGGGCACCACATTATTAATTGCTGGTACCACACCTGCGCCGGCCACAGGGGCGCGATTAGCGAGACTAAGCCTCGATAAACTCGTAGTTTGTTCACTACGTGGCACATTAGTGACGCATCTGGCGGCGGAAACAGATAGATGGAGCTCCATCTGTTCCAGTCTGTCACTAGGCGTCTGGCCCCCCTGCCGGCGTTATCGCCCGGCGGGTGAGGTATAGAGGGAGCTTGTGAGTCTCCTCGGACGCAAAAAGATCCACTTGTGGATGGGAGAGCTCCGCAATCATTAGGTCGAAAATGGGTTGCTTGAGCTCCCATTCTACTGTCGTGCTCTGTCTCCGGGACAGAGCGTCTGCCCAGACGTTTGCTACGCCTGGGAGATAAGATGCGTGAAGATAAATATCTAGACTGGTGGCTAGAACAAAAATCTCTTCCGACACGAGTAGCAACTTCCTTGACCTCGTTGACCCTTGTTTCTGAATACAGTGAACTGCATTCAGATTGTCCATTCTGAAGGCCACTGACTTGCCCCGTAACGCCGGGCCGTGAGCCTGAAGGAAATACAAGGGGACTAGTAACTCTTTGACATTTATGTGAGAGATTTCTAAGTGGGACCAAAGTCCCTGACCCTGGTGCCCCTGATTTGACTGAAATCCCCACCCTATGGTGCCTGACGCATCCGTGTCTACCCATACCGTTGGAGGAGGAGAGGTCCATGACATGATTGAGTGCAATGTTTCCCTCTTCGCCCAGACCGCTAGTAAGGTGTGGATTAATTTTGGTATGGGCCATAATTTTCCCGCCGGTAAGAGTGGGAAATATTTGTTGCCTTCCAATATTAATCGTTTTACTTTCAACCGGCCCAACTTGACAGTTAGCTGAATCCAGTTGAGAGAGCCGACCAGAGACTCCCAGACTCTTCGTGTCGTAGTCAGACTGTGAAGAAACCTGAACAGTTTCCTGCGAAACCTGTTGCGATTGTCCACACTCTGACTCAGAGTGAGAGCGGCGGTGTCCCAGACCAGCCCTATCCACTGAATTACTCTTGAGGGAACAAGGTTTGACTTTACCAGATTTTACCTTGAAGCCTAGAGTTTTGACATGATTTAAAATGATATTGACATGTTTTATGAATATTGTTGTGTCTCTGCCACCACCAGCCAGTCGTCTAGATACCACAACACTCTGATTCCCTGTTTTAACAACGGCATCAGGGCTTGCCGGACTAGTTTCGTGAATAATCGAGGTGCTAGGTTCAAACCGAACGGCATCCTCTGAAAAACAAAATTTTGGTGCCTGATCCTCAAGGCCAGAAACCTTTGAAATCTTTTGTTGACCGACACGTGCCAATAGGCGTCTGTCAGGTCTAGGGAACACATCCAGCCTCCCGGCGGAAGTGTTAGCCTGATTTGATGAACTGTTAACATTCTGAAAGACTCGTTTGTAAATGTGAAGATTCAGATAAGACAGGTCTACGACCGGCCTCATCTGAACACTGTCCCGTTTGGGAACCAAAAACAGTTTTGACGTGAATACAGGGTAATCTGGAGGGACCGGGATGATGACATTCTTGGCAATCATCTCCTGGACCAGCGACTCCACCTCTAATGAAACACAATTTGCCGTTGTCGGCTGACGTAAGCGAGGTCGCCGGAGCCACTGCCAAGTGATGCCTTTGCGTGCCACCATCCGTGCCCAGGTTTTTAACGGCCATGCTTGGTTACACGTTCGGAACGACCCAGTTAGCAGACAAGGGTTCGCCGGCTGTACTTCCCTCGGTTCCTCCGGCTCTAAGATAGGCACTGGGAGTGAGAAAGACTTTAGTTTTTTGATGGTGGGTTTGGTGGTGTTGGACGCTTCGCCGGCTGGCTGGTGTGGGCCGAAGACTGGCCCTGCCCCGGCTTATACTGGCCGCGTCCCCTCTGTCCTGAAAACCCTCTCTGTCTATGCCTGAACTGACCCAGGGGGGATTGGGAGGACTTAGGCGGAAGAAACGGCTTAGAACCCCCTGGCTGAGCTTTAGTAGGAGGCTTAGGTTTGGGGAAGTTAAATGCAGGTTTCTTAGCCTGTGCGGGACTGTGCTTCACGGCCTGTGCCATGTTAAACACTGTTCGCCATACATCAGGGGACATTAAAGAAGGTGTAAGTACTGGGGACATTACCACCTGGTTAGCAATGCGATCAGGCAGCTTGCGAAACTAATGACATCCTAAGATCCTGTCGTGCTCGCACCGCCTCAAGTAAGGCTGTGCGTATGTCACCTAAGGATTGAATCGACGACTGAAGAATCAGACGCCGGGATAACTCAACTGATCTTCGAGCATCCGCGTCTGCGATTGCCTGAGTAGACCTGAGTAAAGACTTAGCCACCTGTTGAGAAACTATGTACTGTGAAAACAGGCGGAAAGCTTTTCCCCTTAGCCTAAATTCTCTGTCTAGGTGAGAAGGGTTAGGGGTAGTGAATGGTTCCTTTAGTTCACAAAGATTAATCTTAGGGGCAGCTAGAAAAGAAAATAAAGCTGACGGAACTCCGCCGGCAGAACCTACCGGCATGGAGAACCATGAATGTGTATCCTGAGGGATCTGGTGGGAAGATTTAGAAGTGAAAGTGGTTGCAAAGTTTTGAGCCTCTACCTCCCAATCCACCCAAGGTCCTGGTTCCAACTGTCCCACCTTCAACACTGGATTAGCTGTCTCGTCTGTGACGGTCTGTAAATCTAGTTCAGGAGTAAGAGCCGACAGAGCCTTAATATCATTAAACCCATCCAGCTTAGACCAGTCTGAAAAAAGTTTTGAAGCTGAGGCAGGGGGTAAAGCAGGCTTAGATGCCTAAACAAAATAATCCTGATGATAATAACTAGGTATAGCCTTGATATTTACGTCCAAAACATTACCCAAGGCATCCCATGCCCTTAATTTCTTTGACTTATTTCCCTGGATAAACCACTCACGTGGTACCGGGAGTTCCCCTGACAAGGTAGGCTGGGCAAGCTCTGGCTTAGAGGGGTTCAAAGGACCCATGACTCATCTGGCCCATAAAGCAGGGCATAGCTACCTTTCTAAGAGGCGCTTTGTCTAGAGGGGGTGGATTAACATCCGTAATGACCCTGACATTTGACGTAGTGAATGCCGCCATAGCTGGCTTAGAGCTCCCTGCCGGTGACAGAGTAGGAGGGTTAGGAATCTTAGATAAATCGATTGACGTTATCAGAGGCCGTACCGCAGAACTTGTCAAGGGAGCCCCCAAGTCCATTGTGGGGTTTTCTCGTTGTTGATTAAAGAATTTTGATAGAGCATGAGTAAGTAACCCATCAATTTCTTGTGCTGTAACAAACTGGTTAGATGCAGAACTTTCAGGTGAATCAGTATTATCATGGGCGGCGTCCAGGCCTGAGCCTGACCCTTGTCCTTCCCTATCTGAAATTAATGACACTACATCTTGTTCCTCCCGATCCTCCTGAGAAGACCCCGCCGAGGCAGGGGCACCTTGTTTCCAAGATAAGTCAGGGATAGAGGATGGGGTCGCCGCGTCCCTGTGGACATCGGCTACTGTGTGACTCGTATGAGTCGGACGTGGATGGTCAGACCCTGGCTGAGCAAACCGCCAAACACCGAGGCTCTGGCCTACGCTCTCTTGAGAGTCTGAAACATTCTCAATTATTGAATTTCCTGAACTTTCCGTTTCTAGGGTTAAAATATCAATAGGTAAATCTTGTTTAGGGACAGGCGCTTCACTATACTCTGAGGCTGTAACAGAAACATTTTCAGGTGTAGAGGTACGATGAGATGCACTAGACTTAGTAGAATGTCGAGAGGACTTCTTATGGGAATCCTTTTTGGAGGATTTGTGGCTACGGTGTGACCGCGAACTAGACCTAGGTTTGGAAGAATCACCACCATGGCCACTGGGGGAAGCTTCAGTCTTACACTTCTTACTAGCCGGGGAAGAGGCCCGACTTGAAGACCGCTGTCTGAGGGGTGACCTTGACCTCGATCTCGCCTGCGACGAGGAGGTGGCTGCCGGGGGAGTAGGCTCTCTCGGGTGTTTAAAAACGTATCCACAGACGATACAGAACCCTGGCTAGTCTCTGTCGGCTTAAAACCCGTTACTCTAGAGGTACGTTTAGGGGGAGGGTGCTCTGACAGCAACTTATCCCAAAGTGGGACGTTGTCACATTGAAGTGACTTATGTGCGACAATGGTAGTGTAGGCCGACATTTGTTGTCTGACCTCTCTCAACGCTACCGCCGCGGTCTTGTCATTGTCACACAGGACTTTATTGGCTAATTGGGAGAAAAAGGAACAATTAAGTGTAACCCAGAGACCCCTTGAACGGTCTAGACATCTAACACACCTTATGCAAAGGGTATGCGCAAAAATTGGGATACCCGCGCAAGTAGGGGTAATGCACAGGGCAAAAACTGGGGCCACAGTAGCCATGACAGAGACTGGTGTGAGGAAACTACCGCCGGGTCTGTATTGGTCCGCCGGAGCTCAGCTCTGGAAAAATAAAGAAAAATTTCCAGGAATTAATGCTCATAAGGTTAACCCACGTGTTCGCATACAAGTGTTAATAAACCCGCCGGGTAACGGGATGCAAAGACACAGCTAACACATCTCGCTACGCGGCTGGGTGTAAAGAGGCTAAACAAATCTTCTTAGCTAAAGAACATGAAGAATACCCTCTGATATAATGGTCCAGTATGGCACTTATAGTCTGTAGGAGGTAGTGACTGTCTCAAGATTCAATTTTGTAACAAAGCCCCCCCTCATAAAGACGCCGGCCCTTGAAATATTTTAGTAGAATAGCCCAGGGCAGGAATATACGAGATCTGATTTTTTAACGAATTGTCCCAAACGATCGTCGTAAAAATAGAAGGCGGCGATACTGAAAGTATCACCCAATTAAGGTTAATCGAAATTGAATTTGTTTATAAATTCCTTAGTTCCTCCACTTAGGGGCACCCGCCGGGTGTGGGAATCGATTTGGTTAAACCTCACTGAACCTTCAATTGCCGTAAGAGTAAAGGCAGCGATACACAGAGTATCACTCAAATGGATTGGTTAACTATATGAGACCTAAGTCGTTTATCCCACCCTGCTCAGGTGCACCCGCCGGGTGAGAAGTCTAAAAGTTAACCCCACAAGTTCTGACCCCACTTCTTTGTAAAAGATCGCCGGGGAGGAAATGCCTAAACAACAGCTAGGTTTTCCATGTGGTTGTCGTAAACCAGGTAAAAAAAACCTATAAAAAACGAGTGTTCTCAAGAACGTCGTTTCTTTATATATCTAAATATATATGTAAGGATGGGTACAGCCATCCCGCCGGGAATTTAAAGGAGGCCTGAAACCAGGCACCCACAGAGACGCAGTCCTGGAGAGCCACAGACACCTCCCCACGCCGGGGAACCAGCCAGAGTTAAAAACCCGTGTGGCCCAACACTGCTCATCGGTCAGGATTTTTCATGGTGAAACCGAGAAAAACCCGCCGGAAGGCAAACCCCACCCTGAACAGACACCATCTGAACAATACGACACGAGGAGAGACACGCACGACTAACCAAGGTCACAACATAATCCGTGGAATTAGCCAATACACAACTAAACCAGGAAACAAATATAGTCCGAGGAATTAGCCAATACACAACTAAAACCCGGATACACATGACACAGTAGGACATATTTATAAAATAAATAATAACACTAGACATGTGGCAAAGCTACGAGCGGCTGGCTAGGCCTAGGTAGACGGCATGAAACTAGTTGAAATATAAACACACACTGGAATATCACAACAGGAACCACCGCCAACACACCACCGAAGCGATAACTTCCCACCCCGGGAAGCCTGACACGGACCCAGAAAAAAACTTCACTAAGTGAAGAAAAATACGCTGTGAACGTCAGCAAACACACAGCTTACCTCATCAGAAGGATAAAAGGCAGCAATAATTAACGCGTAATGAAAGCCGCCTGCATCACCAACTAACACAACTGTGAAAAGTTCACGTGTCCACAACAGGACCACGAGGGTACATCCGAAATAGATGCCCCATACATACGACCCAAAATACACTGCACTGCGGGCAACCAGCCCAGGACACTCCTGCTACGCCTATCCTAACCTTACTCGATACATCCTAGAGTAAACAAATGAGAAAAAACTCACTAGGGACGCAACGAATGCGGAACCAGCGGAGCCTGAAAGGTACGTCCGGGCAGGCTGAGCGCAGAGCAAAGAAGGAGGAATGACGCCTGATTCAGCGTCTGGTCAGAAATCCACACAAGTACATCCACGATATGATGGAAAGCTTATTGGATAGTTATTCTTATTTTCTTTTTGTTTTTATTTTTTACGAAGTTTTTTCGTAGTGAGAACCCAATTCATAATGACTGAAGCCATGAGTGAGGTCGCGTGCGCTCATGATGAAGGCTCCTCAGTTTTTAAATGCTCTGCGCGGTAGATTCAAACTACGGCGGATTAGTGTTTGAAGAGGATGCCTTATGTAATAGGCATGTTCGTCAATGATGGAGGGGCCACTAATAAATATATACTTATGAAATATGATATATAATCTTTGTATTAACAACATTTAATTCTGAATTGTGATATTCAGAAGCCAGTTATCAGCCTACAACTTGAACTGCCGTAGTGAGGTTATGTGAAACAGGTCAGTGTGTTGAACCAGGCGATTCCACAGTCTAGTGCAGTGTCTCTCTCTCTCTCTCTCTCTCTCTCTCTCTCTCTCTCTCTCTCTCTCTCTCTCTCTCACTGCTTCTTTCTTTTGTTTTCTTCTTTGGCTTCTTCATCTGTTCGTTCCTTGTTCTGTTGTCTCTACTAGAATTACGTCCTGACCACAGCGTTGAGATCGTAAGGTACATGTGGTCCGTGTAATATACTGTATGTGAATCTAAGTAAATCTAAGTAAATCTCCCTCTCTCTCTCTTGCTTTCACAAATTATAGTAAGCTTGCCAAGACCTGTTATATTCCCCCCCCCCCCCCCCCCCCCCCGCCAAAAGCATACAGATAACTCACCATTATTGCTCATATTAGTGCTTGTGGCACTTTGGCGCTGCCGACTGGGAGGCTCTTCGGCAGTACTTCTTTGATTTCCCCTGGAATGATTTCTGCTTCCATGGCCGAGGACCCTCGGAGAGTGCTGAACGCATTACCGAGGTAATCCTATCGGGCATGGAAGCATACATTCCATTCTCTTTCTCTCAGACTAATGCTAAAAAATCTTGGTTTACTCACGCCTGTTTTACTGCTGTCCGCAATAAGGAGGAAGCATTCAAACGGTACCGACGCCTTAAAACTCAAGACTCTCATTCTTCATATGTTTCTGCCCGGAATCAAGCCAAATCTGTTCTTCGACTTGCCAAACACTCTTTCATCAATAATAAATGCACTGAACTATCCAACTCTAGCTCTTCCCAAGCTTTCTGGCATCTAGCCAAAAACCTCTCCAACAATTTCTCTTCCTCGTCTTTCCCTCCCTTTTCCCACTCTGATGGCACAACCATCACTTCTTCCTCTGACAAAGCTAAACTCTTCGCTCAAACTTTTGCTAGAAACTCCACCTTGGATGATTCCGGTGCTATTCCTCCCTCTCCGCCCTCCTCTCTCTTACTTATGCCTAATATCCTAATCTCTTCTAAAGATGTACTTTCTACCCTCTCTGGGCTTAACACTAATAAGGCGTACGGTCCGGACGGTGTTCCTCCTGTTGTTCTCAAAAACTGTGCTTCCGTGCTGACTCCCTGCCTAGGCAAACTCTTTCGTCTCTGTCTATCCTCTAACGTCTTCCCTTCATGCTGGAAGTTTGCTCACATTCAACCTGTCCTAAAGAAGGGTGACCGCTCTCAACCCTCCAACTATCGTCCAATTGCTCTTATCTCTTGTCTTTCTAAAGTTTTTGAAACTATTCTTGCTTCCAAATTTCTTAAGCATTTCTCTTCTCATAATCTGCTCTCAGATCGCCAGTATGGCTTCCTTAAGGGTCGCTCTACTGGTGATCTTCTTTCATATCTTACTAACTCTTGGTCATCCTCCTTTCGGGACTTCGGTGAGACTTTTTCTATTGCACTAGACATATCGAAAGCTTTCGATAGAGTCTGGCATAAATCTTTAATTTCTAAACTACCCTCCTTCGATTTCTATCCCTCCATCTGTGCCTTTGTCTCTAATTTCCTTTCCGGCCGTTCCATAGCCGCGGTTGTGGACGGCCATTGTTCACTTCCTCACCCTATAAACTCCGGTGTTCCTCAGGGCTCTGTCCTATCTCCTATTCTCTTTCTAATTTTTATAAATGATCTCCTTAACTGTACCTTAATTCCCATCCATTCATACGCAGACGACTCAACCTTACACTACTCCACTAGTTTTTCAGAACGCCCCAGCCAGCAATCCCTCAACGACAAACGTAATGAAGCCATAGAACTCTTAAATTCTGATCTAAATACTATTTCCAATTGGGGCAGAGAAAACCTTGTTAACTTTAATGCTTCCAAAACCCAATTTCTCCATCTATCTACCCGTCAGGATCTCCCAGCGGACTATCCCTTATTCTTCAACAATACAAAAATCAACCCTTCATCTTCTCTCAATATTCTTGGTGTCTCTTTTTCTTCTGCTCTCATTTGGAAGGACCATATTACCAATCTTGCTAAGGCAGCCTCCCAGAAGCTGGGTGTGCTCAACCGCCTTAGGGGGTTCTTTTCCCCTGCACAGCTTCTTGCTCTGTACAGGGGCATAGTGCGCCCTTGTATTGAGTATTGTTCACATGTGTGGGGAGGTTCCTCTCACACCGCTCTCCTAGACAAAGTTGAAAGGAAGGCCTTTCGTATCATTAACTCCCGTCCACTCACCAACTCTCTGCAATCTCTCTCTCTCCGCCGCAATGTTGCATCTCTCTTGCTATTCTATCGCTACTATAATAATCAGTGTTCCTCAGAGCTATCCCAGTGCATACCACCTCCTTTACATAGGGCATGTGGTACCCGTCTTGCAACTCAATCCCACCCCTACTCTGTGCAACTCTCCAACCCAAGAGTGAAACGTTACTCTCAAACTTTCTTCTACTCAACAGCTGAGCTCTGGAACTCTCTCCCAGAATCAGTCTTTCCCTCTTCCTATGACTTAAATTGCTTCAAACTCCGTGTGTCCAGGCATTTTGGCTCGAACGTCCCCTGATTTTGGCCCTCTCACTCTTTCAACTATGGGGGAGGCACTCGCTATAGGCAGTTATGCCTTTTGCCTCCCTCAATCACATAGAAAAAAAAAAAAAAATTAGGCCATCACAAGCCACGCCCAGTAGTCTTCTTGTGTGCCTCGTATAAACCACACTGACAACACTATACCTCTAATGCCCTCCCACCCTCTCTTTCTCTCTCTCTCTCTCTCTCTCTCTCTCTCTCTCTCTCTCTCTCTCTCTCTCTCTCTCTCGTTTTAAACAATATCAGCATTCGGAGAGAGAAGTATTGAAATATTTAGATAAACTCACAGTAAATTAATCGCCTGGACATGATATGATCTCACCTAGAGTTCTAAAGGGAGCTTAGGATGAGCTCTCCAAACCACTGACATTGCTATTAAATAAATCCTTGCAGTCTGGGACTATGCCTGGTCAGTGGAAGCTCGGCAACGCAACACCTATATTAAAAAAAGGCAGCACATCCTTACCCAGTAACTATCGTCTAATTAGCTTAACCTCAGTTGTATTTAAGATGCTAGAAACACTCATATGAGACAGACTCGTAAATCACTTAGAGGAAAACAACTTACTTACAGATACACAACACAACTTTCGTAACAAATGCTCCTGCTTAACAAACCTCTTAGACTTCTTCCACAATACCCTCAACCTCTATGATGATGAATGTAAAGCTGTAGATATTGTATACCTTGATTTTAAAAAAGCCTTTGACAAAATTCCTCACAAATGTTTACTGCTAAAACTAAAAGCGCATGGAATACAAGACGGTGTGTTGAAATAGATAGAAAACTGGCTCAGCGACAGAAAGCAAAGAGTAGTCATATACGGTAAGGCATCTAAATGGACCATGTAAGTAGCGGGGTACACCAGGGATCGGTGCTATGGCCAATTCTCTTCCTAGTTTACATCAACGACATAGATGAGGGTCTCACCTGTACAAACTCGAAGTTTGCTGACGATACCAAAAATTACAAATAAAGTACTCTCAAAAGAACAAGTTGGCGATATGCAACACAATATAGATAAATTTTCATGTTGGGCCCAAATTTGGCCAATGAGTTTCAATGCGGATAAATGTAAATTACTCCATATCGGAAACTGAAATGAGAAAGCAAATTATTCAATGAATGGCACCCAGCATAAAAGTGTAGACAGAGAAACTGATTTGGGAGTAACAATATCGAGTAACCTAAAACCGAGTCAACGATGTACAGAAGTTATTAAGACGGCAAACAAAATAATTGGCTTTATAGGCAGGTCATTTGAGCATAAATCCAAAGAAGTAATCCTAACTCTTTACAATTCCTTAGTCCGCCCTCTTCTGGAATGTTCCGTTCAATCCTGGTGCCCTTATTACCAAAAAGATATAGACAAGCTAGCACGAGTTCAACGTTGAGTTACCAAAATTATACTATAGCCTAAAGAACAAACCATACGAGGAGCTTTTTAGAGAATAAAATCCTATTTCCTTTAACCCAGCGCAGATTAAGAGGCGACATAATTCAAGTGTTCAAAATCATCAAAGGCATCAACAATATGAACTGTAGTAAGTACTTCACTATCGAACAATCTAAGTACACGCGGGGAAACGGTTGCAAAATTTTTGGTAAATCTTTTAACTCCCACGAATCTAAGAATGTCTTCTTCAATCGAGTACTCAACTTGTGGAATGGGCTTCCCTGAGATGTTATAGACTGAAGCACCGTTGATCTTTTAAAACTTAGCTTTGACAAATATCTTGCCTCAAACCCGCGACTGACTGCGTTTGTAAATGAATAACTTTATTTTTTACCCCTCAGATTCATCAAAGATTATTGCGTACATAAATTACTAAGACGTTACTCTCTTTTTCCCAGATATATGAAAGATAACTTATAACTGTGTTATGTTACTAACCCAACTGTTCCCCTACTAACATCTCCTAATCCTGCCACGAACATTAGTTCCAGGGCAGTAGATCACTTTCCATTTTCCCTTACCCACTCTAAATCAATGTTTGGACACTTGATCCTCAGTGTTTTGGAAGACACGCAGCCTAGAGGGGTCGCAAGGCCTGTTGTTGTTGATTTCCTTTGTACTCTCTCCAGATCAGGACTTGAGGGTGATTATGTTATCGCTATTAGGCCTACGTGTTCATTCGTAGGCCAGTTAATGGAACGAAAAGCTGCTTTCTTTCATTTAAGCTTAACAAAGCATGGTCACTTTTATCAATACACTTCACATATAATTACAAGGTAAGACTCTAGTAATATGCCAAGTCCAGTAATAGTTCATTAGGAAAAAACTCTTAACAGAATTAGATGTACCCAACTCTTTTTTTTGTTCTCTCTCTCTCTCTCTCTCTCTCTCTCTCTCTCTCTCTCTCTCTCTCTCTCTCTCTCTCTCTCTCTCTCTCTCTCTCTCTCTCTCTCCTTTTTAGGGTACAAACTAAAATACATTGCTCAACAATTGCAAAAAAAGCAAAGTCCTCGATATTAATTAAATATAATAAAATATCGGATCAGATATTGTTAAGTATCGGTACGCAATAGAAAGGTCGGATTTAACCCTTTCAGTAAATTATGACGCGTTTCTTCCTTATATCCTGGCTATCATTAGACGATTTTTGTCAGATTAGGAAGGAATTTTGGAAGTTACAGGGTTAATAGAGAGAGTTTTTACCCCTTTGATTCCCAAAGATCCGTCCTAAACTGCATAAAATCGTCTACTACAAACCAGATCATAATGAAGGAAAGCGTCCCCGTATCCAGAAGAGGTTAAAGGGTATCACACGAGAGCTTTTATCATAAATTTTTGCTTTTTCTGGCAACATTACTTAGATCCTTCGAGTTGGTATTGGACTGTATCAAGTAACACTATTTGATCCAACACTTGGGGGTTATAATTATATTTTGTTTATTAATTACGGAGGATTTTGATTGTTTTTGCCATTTTCGAGCAATGTATTATAGTTTGTCCCCTAACGTAAACTGTGGTTGCATGTACTCACCCAGCTACAGTAACTCCACACAAGCTTGCTGTTCCCTGGTTGAAGATAATAATACTCAACATACCTGAAAATAGAAAACAACCATTATATACTGTTTATCAGCATTATATAGTGTGTTATTGTATGAGTCAGTCTGTGTGTACCCTTTGACGGCTGCATTGGTCACTTACAGGTGCTATGAGGCAGGATTAACAAGGATTTTAACATATCATCTACAGTAGTTACCGATTTATCCTTATATCGTAAACCATCGCCTTGAGACTAAAGAATCCCGTACTTTATATGTCTCTGCCCGGAATCAAGCCAAATCTGTCCTACGACTCGCCAACAACTCTTTTATCAATAACTAATGCTTTGAACTTTCCAACTCTAGCTCTTCCCAAGCTTTTTGGCATCTAGCCAAAGACCTCTCCAACAACTTCACTTCCTCGTCTTTCCCTCCTCTTTTCCACTCTGACAGTACCACCATCACCTCTTCCTCTAACAAAGTTGATCTCTTCACTCAAACTTTCGCTAAAAACTCCACCTTGGATGATTACGGCGCTACTCCTTCCTCTCCACCCCCACATCACACTTACTTATGCCCAATATCATAATCTCTACTAAGGATGTACTCTCAGCCCTCTCTGGGTTTAATACTAAGAAGGCGGACAGATCAGTTGGTGTTCCTCCTGCTGTACTCAAAAACTTTTCTTTTGTGCTGACTCCCTGTCTAGGCAAACTCTTTCATCTTTGCCTTTCCTCTAACTTCTTTCCTTCTTGCTGGAGGTTCGCTCTTATTCAACCTGTCCCAAAGAAGGGTGACCGCTCTCAACCCTCCAACTACCACCCAATTGCTCTCATATCCTGCATCTCTAAATTTATTGAAACTACTCTTAACTTAATATTTCTTTATCATTTATCTTCCCATAACCTACTATTAGATCGTCAGTACGATTTCCTTAAGGGTCGCTCTACTGGTGATTTTCTTGCTTATCTTACCAACTCTTGGTTATCCTCCTTTCAGGACTTCGGTGAGACTTTTTCTATTGCGCTAGACATATCTAAAGCCTTCGATAGAGTCTAACACAAATCTTGAATTTCCAAACTACCCTCCTTTGGTGTCTATTCCTTTATCTGTGCCTCTGTCTCTAATTTCCTTTCAGACTGCTCCATAGCTGCAATTGTTCAAAGCTATCACTCACTTCCTCAACCTCAGGGTCCTCAGGGTTCTGTCCTATCTTCAATTATCTTTCTAATATTATTAATGATCTCCTCAACTGTACCTATATTCCTATCCACTCATATACTGATGACTCTACCTTACACTATTCAATTAATTTTTCACATCAACCCAGCCAGCAAACACTCCAAAACTCACATGTCAAGCCCATAGAGCACCTATCTTCTGATCTATCAATAGTTTCTGATTGGGGCAGAGACCCAATTTCTCCCTCTATCTCTCCATTGCAATCTTCAACAATACACAAATCAACACTTCACCTTTTCTCAATATTCTAGGCGCATCTTTTTCATCCGACCTTTCTTGGAAATATCATATTGCCACTCTTGCTAAAACAGCTTCCCAAAAGTTTGGTGTGCTAAACTGTCTCCGTGGGTCTTTCACCCCCGCACAGCTTCTTGCTTTGTATTTGGGAACAGTACGCCCCTGTATTGAGTATTGTTCGCATATATGGGGAGGCTCCACCTATACTGCACTTCTTAAAAGAGTAGAGTCTAAAGCATTTTGTCTCATCAACTCATTTCCTCTTACTAGTTCCCTACAATCTCTTTCTGCACGCCGCAATGTTACATCTCTCTCACTCTTCTATCGCTATTACAACAATCAGTGTTCTTTTGAGCTGTCTCAGTACTCCCTTGTGGCGAGTGCGAGGCACCCACCTTTCAACACAGCCCACTCCTATTCTGTCCAGCTCTCCAACTCAAGTTTTGGCAAAGTTTCTCAGTCTTTCTTCAACTCAACAAGTGAACTCTGGAACTCTCTCCTTCAATCAATCTTTCCTTCATCCTATGACTTAAACTGCTTTAAACTTCGTGTGTCCAGGCATTTTGACCCCAACGTCCCTTGAATTTTGCTCTGTCTCTCTTGGCTTTGGGGGAGACACTCGTTACAAGCAACCTGCCTCTAGTCTCCTTCTTACACATACACAGAAAAATGGTAGGTGGGTAGATATGTATGCATGAATGAATGTAAGTATGTATGTATATTTGTAGACAGGAAGATTTTAGGCAAATATCTGGGTAGATATGTATGTAATAATAATAATAATAATAATAATAATAATTAACGGTTTATTGACAAAAACAGCCCGAAGGCTGAAAATATACAAGGAAGTTCATACATAGTTACATGAACACAACAAGAATGTTAGAAGGTTTGAAGGTTAAAACTAAGAGCTATGTATGTATATATGTATGTATGTATGTATGGATAGATGTAGATAGGTAGGTAGGATAGTAGCTAGGTAAGTGGCGCTATACATATGGTATCGATTAACCCTTTTTTTTTTTTTTTTTTTTTCTTTTTCTGACGGTAAACTGCCATGCATGCATCATGACTGTTCGGATATAAAGAAACATTTTCAGCGAAATACGTTGTTTCTTATGAAAATGTGGCATTAGTATGATGCATAGACAAAAATGTGGCATTAGTATGATGCATAGACAAAATGTGGCATTAGTATGATGCATAGACAAAATGTGGCATTAGTATGATGCATAGACAAAATGTGGCATTAGTATGATGCATAGACAAAAAAGTTTCTAAGTTTTCCATTGGGTACCGAGAAATAATCTTGATATGGCTTGATTTGCCATTTTGGAGTAATGTATTGAAGTTTGTTCCCTGGGCTAACTTCGCTTTCCCTGATTTCCTTCAATCTAAAACAATACCCACCCAGACCCTCTTCAAGTTATTTTTGTACATTTTTCGAAACAAAAATTTCCCCACTAAAGGCTAAGTTTCAGGCTCGCTAGCGTTCGCGCAGAGGAAAAATCGACACCTAAACTGGGTGCAGCCTCTTATTATCGCCAAACTAATGGAGTGAAACGTCATGGGAATTTCCAAACTACTGGACCAAAACATGGGATGCCCAAAACAGACCTCCATCGGAACAAATAGGGTTAAAGAAACATACGTATTAAACGCGTACGTACAGTCAGTTATAAACATTAAACGCGTACGTACAGTCAGTTATAAACATTTCGTGACTAGCTGCTAAAGCTAAAACAAGATTGTTCTTTAAGGGGGATGACCTACTTTTGATTTTTCTCCTTTTCTCTCTTTCTCTGGCTTGTATCCATTCGGCCCCATTCAGCCAACTATTTTAAGACGTTTATCCCCATCTAAGTGTCGATTTCTTCCTGGCGAGAGATAGCAAGCCAGCATTATATGAAGAATCCGGCTTCGCCGGAGAAATGTTTCTACCGAAAAATGTACAAATTTAGCCTGCTGTCAAAAATATTTTAAAAATATGCTGGCTCGCTACCGCTCACCAGTAAAAAAATTACACCTGGATGGGGATAAACGTCTTAAAACAGTAGGCTGAATGGGGCTGAATGGATACAAGCCAGAGAAAGAGAGAAAAGGAGTGAACAAAAAGCAGGTCACCTCGGTATTATTGGGTCATTTATGTATCTTTTTATTATTTTATTAGTTTCTTCCCTAGATAACCTTCAAGCTTAAAAAACACTCCCCAAGACCCTCCTTCAAGAGAAATGTGTATATTTTTCGATAGAAAAATGTCCCGGCCGAAGGCCAATTTCTCTTAAATTACAGATTCGCTATCGCTCGCCAGGAAGAAATTGACACCTAAATAACAAGAACAGTCTTAATATTGACAACAAAATGGGGCGAAAGATCTTAAAATCGCCAAACTAATAGGCGTTCTTATATTCTGAAAATGAATGGGGCTAAACATGAGGAAGAAGGGTGACCAGAAAAACGACCCATCCCCCCTTAAAGTAATGGCAGCATCGTATCCGCCAATTGGAAATATAAGCGGGATATTGGTCAAAAGCAGCTGTTTAAAAAATATGTTTATAGCATTTTTTAAATGTGTAATAAGGAGGAAAAAAAATGCAAAGCTACATGTAACTAGTCTCCCCCCCCCCCCCCCTCCCAAAGAGTTACAGAGAGTCAAATTTAAGGTAAGCTAGAGTCAACATTTCTGGACACACAAAGCTTGAAAATGGATGAGGGAAAGATAGATTGAGGGAGAAACTGCCGGAGCTTACTTGTTGAGTAGAGAAACAGGAGAATCGGTTCACTCTTGGGTTAGAGAGTTGGACAGAATAGAGGAGGAAATGTGTTTAAAGGCAGGTGCCACCTACTCTTCGTAAGAGACGAGGTATACACTGAGAAAGCTTTGAAGCACACTGACTATTGTAAGAGAGAGAGAGAGAGAGAGAGAGAGAGAGAGATAATCTGCAGGTGTTGTCAGATAGCTTAAGAAATTAACTTAGTAAATTTAGGGCGGTCAATGATAAGTTACCAATAGATACAACACGATTTATGGGCGGCTCGCCTATCGGGGTTAGTATAGGAAACGGAAACTAGGCCAATTTACTGCTCCCATCCAGATTCCAAAACCCAAATAGTAGCTATATACAGTAGGACTATAGCTACATGATGGTTGAAACAGATTTCCAGTTAGTTGTTTAAGATGGAGAAAAAATACTATATAAACAAAATATAACATCCACATTATGTAAGATAATGTAAAATACATTTGACTTACGTATTACGAATTGCTGTTTAACTTCCATAGCCTATGTATGCACTCCCAAAAGAATGTGCATAATAATTGTGAGCCAATACCACTACTGATCATAAAATAACAATCGGTTTATTTCGAGCAAGCGGCCAATGAGGCTGAAAATACACAATAATTTAACCTAATCATCCTAAGTAGTCAACAGGCTGACTTTGGCTGCCACAAGAACACCTACATACCCCCAGAGGTGGTAGGTTGTAGGCAAGGAAACAGGTGGAACCCATAGGTGGCGCATCCACACCTAACCTCCAGAGCGCAGGAAAGTTCTTGACAAACCTCAACCACAGGTATCTGGGATCGAACCAATGCTACCGGAGCCGAGCGACTAAGAGTACAATGACTCAGCGCACTCGGCAACTTGGCCAAAATACTCGCTTGTTCGTTTGTGTATTTATTTTTAAGGATAGAGTTATGAATGTGTAGATAATGTCTAGACCTACTGTATATTAGAGTAGTATTAATATTCCTATACACATTCCAAACTATATCGTGTAACAGTTAATATTTTAGTTATAATAGACCAGACCATATGGCTGGAGTAAAGTAGGAAAGAAGAGCAATTGGACAGAGGAAGAACAAGCGGAGATGTGAGAAGTACAGTAGAAGACTGAAAGTTCTCGGGCTCAACCAATTGCTTCATAGTTATAATATAGAATGTGTTTTCTCTTGATGATTTAATGTCTTGCACCAATCAATTCCATTCACTCCATTTGCTTACCGGAAAAAAAATACAAGATGGCCACGATTATTATTTGATTAACTGTAGTTTTATAATAACAGATAATGATGGTGGGTAGGTAGTAGTGGGGCAGGTGTTTGTGGTGTGCGTGTACGTGTGTGTGTATACGTGCATTAATCAGTAAATTTCGAGCCGGCAGCCAATGAGGCTGAAAAATGCACAATTCCTTAACCTAACTGGTCTGGGGAGATTGTAGGCACCGATCGAGCAGGGCAGTACCCAGGTAGTCCAGTCAATGTACACCAGGACCCACCACTAATTGCAACAGAAACGAAACCTGTTGGGATTTGTTCAGTAGGGTACCCTTCATGATATACTAAAAGTCCCACAATTTGTTTTGAGTGGATCAATATTTTTATCAGGGTTGAACTTTTGGATTTCTGGATTTTTTTGGATTTTTTTGTTTTGGATTTCATTTTTAGTGCATGTATGACATCAGTATAGGTAGTAATATTCATAACTACATGTATGTGTTTCCATAAGGTCTGTCTTTAGGCCTATATTAATATTCAACCATTTTCTTTTCAGGGTCATCATGGCAGACTGCGTCTTTTGTAAGAAGAAACTGACAGAGGGTGCAACAGTCACACTGGGTGATAAAGGTTGCGAAGGCATAGCAAAAGCAAGTATTCAACGTGAATCCAGTGTTGTGGTGAAACCGGGTGATGTTGTTCACGCAGAATGTAGAATTTTTGTTTGTCATCCGAGTGAAATAGAACGGTTCAAGCGGAAACGTTCTTCAGACAGTGAAACAGTGCCCACTCTTCGCTCCAAAGAATAATTTTCATATAAGGACCACTGTTTGTTCTGTGGAACAGGAAACAAATATGGCAGAAAGAAAAAACAATTTGACTTAATTCCTGTTTTGACATTAGGTTTTGACAGCACTATTATTAAGGTTTGTGATGACCGTCAGGATGACTGGGCAGAGAAGGTAAAAGGCAGGGTGTTGTTTGCACAAGACCTCCATGCAGCTGATGCTGTATACCACCAAGCCTGCAGTGTGAACTTCCGAACAGGAAAAGGGGTTCCTCAGTTCGTTGATGTTAAGAGCCTGTCAAAAAAAGCGGAAAGTAGGGAGACCATCGGATACAGTTAGGGCTGATGCTTTTCAAAGGGTGACATCTTTCCTGGAGGAGAACGACGAAGAACAGATGACGATTAATGCTCTAATGAACAAAATGAAGGAGTTCCTGGAGGACACCAATCTGGAACCTTATGGTTTTACTCACATGAAAGGGGCGGGTGCCCAACCCCGAAAGGGGTTGAAATAGGGGAGCTATCCCCCCGGGGCCAAAGGTGGCTTTCTAGGGCCTTTCCTAGCTGATGCTGAAAGGATTGGGTTCTAGTCATGTGGTGATGGGCTGGTCTATCAGAGTGAGAACTGAGCGATCTCTGCCATACCCACAGCTTACTCTGACTGTTCCTTTTACTTATATATTTTCTAGATCTCAAGTGACGGCGTCTCTTCCGTGGATTGACCTCCCAATCTATCAAGATTGGAAGCCAAAGCGTCACATTTTTTCCTTTGCCCCTCAGCTTTCTCTTCATAATTGCTGAGGGGCACAGGGCCCTGGGTGGGGCTTTGGTTTCCCGGGTGTTTCTGTCGCCCTCCTCAGCTCCCCGCCATGGAGTGGCTTCGGTCACCCATGCTTTATTGTGGTCGGCTGGGAGGGTTCTGTGGGGGCGCTCGGTTATGGCCTTGGTCTTGCTCGGGGCCTTGGGGCTGTTCGGCCAGGCAGCTTGGGGAACAATAACAACAACAACAACAACAACTCACATGAAAGAGAAACTTATTGATAATTTTTGGAGATAGAATAATAATAACTGAAATCAATGGTATTCAAAATATTGTGACATTCCGAGGTACAGTTTCTGTGATCCTGACCGGCTTCTATAAACAGCCCAAGGATAGTGATCCAGAAGTGGAGAAGTTGAGACTGATAGAAACTGCGGCCAACCTCATTAAAAGTGATGTTAAGTCAGTTGTACAACTGAAGGACACTTACCCAACTAGTCTTTCTATGAGTGATATCTCAGAAGCTACTAACTATATTCCAGAGTCACTAAGCTTCCTACTGAATACCATTTTTGCTGGAAAAATTAAACGGTTGAAGATGTGCTCATTGGGGCAAGCGATAATGCAGGCTGCCCGCCCCAGAGTTATGACTGCACCATTGCAATTAGGTCTAGGTGTGCAAATGCATTCGCATTTTGCCTCAAGATTTCTGATTGACACACTGAATGCCCATGGATTCTGTAGTTCATATTCAGAGGTGCAAAAATATGAACGGAGTGCAGCTGTCAACCAGCAATTGGACATTCCAGAGTTCCTCCCTGGGCAGTCTGTTCAATATGTGGCCGACAAAGTGGATCATGACACTAGGACTCTTGACGGCTCTGGGACATTCCACGGAATGGGTATTATGGCAGTTGTAACACCCAAATGTGATGTCACCTCTGTGGTAAAACGTGTGTCTGTGACAGCAGAGGAGATCGCTGCTGTAGGACACATCAGCATTAAGAAATTCATATCACTTGGTGATGAACTTGCTAATATCAAGTATGAAGATCTACCAGAGGAAGCCAAACACACGGAAAGCCTCAAGGTAGACCTCCTGTGGAAAACGTCCCTGTCAGTCCGGTTACCAAGACCAGCATGGTCGGGATACATGCAAATGGTAAACAACGGAGACCACCCAGGACAGTCATCCACCATGTTCCTTCCCATGATTGATATGAACCCGAGTGACATGACGTGTGTCAACTCAACTTTACACTTCGTTGCAGAGCATGCCAAGCGCTATGGAGCAACACCAGTGCTCACTTTTGACCAGCCGTTGTGGTTCAAGGCAACTCAAATTGTGGAAAGTGCTGGAGAGGACAGTGATCTGCATCCGATTATTTTAAGACTTGGGGGATTTCACGCACTAATGAGCTTTCTGGGTAGCATTGGGCACTTGATGAGAGGAAGAGGCCTTCAAGATATCTTGGAAGTGATCTTCGCTGGGAACACTGTTACCCATATTCTCACTGGACACGCAGTTGCTCGTGCCATTCGTGGTCATCTCCTTGTAGATTCCGTCCTTCACGCACTTCTCTTGAGCAGCCTGATGGAGATCAAGTTGTCTTTATCTAATGACAATGTGCCACTGGAATTGGAGACAATAGGGAACCTCTATGATGATCTCCTCTCTGGTGAAATCACGTTCAGTGATGTAGAATCATCTTTGTACCTGCAGGATCTACAACAGAAACTTGAGACACACAAGGACATGTTGGAATCGAGCTACCGTACTGCACATCTGTGGCTGCAATACATGGAGATGATAGACATCATGAGGTCATTCATGCGATCAGAACGAATCAGAGATTGGTCCCTCCATCTGGAGACGATGCAAGCCATGCTTCCGTACTTAGCTGCCTCCGGCCATAACTTGTACCTGAAGTCATTGCACCTCTATCTGCAGAAAATGACAAAACTGAAAGACACACACCCCAATGTCTACCAACAGTTCACCCAGGGACTACATGTAGTCAGGAGGAGTGACCGCTTCTGGGCAGGGTTGTCTCCAGACCTGGTGATCGAACAGGCACTTATGAGAAGTCTGAAGACGAGTGGAGGTCTCACCAGAGGGAGGGGAATGACGGAAACCCAAAGACTGGTCTGGTGTCTTTCAAGGCCAGTTTGTGCAGAAGTAAACATGGCAATGCAACAGCTGACATCCATCACATACCAGACGAGTGAACAGCATAAAGACATATCACAAGCTCGGCAAACAAGGGACAGTAGTGACTGTAGCACATTGCTGTCCTCCATTGACTGGAGGTCTCCATTCGAAGCAGACTCATCCCTCCGCAACATAGTCAGCGGAATCTCGGCTGGTTCCGAGGTTAATGTGGATGATGCAAAAAGGATCGGATATGACATTCTTAATAAAATGGTTGGACAACATGTGGTCAAGTACAGTTTCAAAAGGAAAGCCCAAGCTGTGACTTTTGACTCTAAGTCTGCAGTCAAGATAGGTGATGAGGAAGTACAGATTGATCCTCTTCTTCTGTTTCAACGACTCATCATTGCAGGATCTCAGGCAAATGATCTTCCGAATGCCCTCACCTATGAGCTCTGCAACTACCCACCTGCCTTGTTCGAAGGGAAGGGAAAGCTCCTGAAAGCTGTGAAGGCACAACTAACTGACGCCATCTGGTCCGAGGTACCACACAACCCAGCACCATGTCAAAATATCACATACGTCCTTGATGGAGGTGCTCTTCTCCATCGCATTCCATGGCAACTTGGTGAAACATACGACAAGATATTGCAGGACTATACCAGATATGTTACAAAACACTATGGTCAGGCAGTGGTTGTGTTTGATGGTTATGAGGCGGGACCTTCAACAAAAGACAGCACACATCAGCGTCGAGTGGAGTGTGAGGGTAGGAAGGTGACATTCCATCTCTCCACGAAACTCCAGTTAAAAAAGAAGGCATTCCTCTCAAACAAAGAGAACGATTCTTTGGGACTTTTAGTATGTTATAAGGAACCTTTTTCCAAGACAAATAACACTAGTTTCGTTTCTGTTGCAATTAGTGGTGGGTCCTGGTGTACATTGACTGGACTATTATGGGAAAACATACATGTAGTTATGAATATTACTACCTATACTGATGTCATACATGCACCAAAAATGAAATAAAAAAAAAATCCCCAAAAACAAAAATCCAAAAAAATCCAGAAATCCAAGAGTTCAACCCTGATAAAAATATTGATCCACTCAAAACAAATTGTGGGACTTTTAGTATATCATGAAGGGTACCCTACTGAACAAATCCCAACAGGTTTCGTTTCTGTTGCAATTAGTGGTGGGTTCGGGGAAATATCAGCTAATTTGACTGGACTAAGGGGAGGCCACATAGACATATGATAAGGAGTTGGTGGAACTCTTGTTTCATGTGCCTTGCTTTTCCCACTGTTTATATGTGTGCTTCACCTACACCGCTAACTCTCACAAACACCTCCTCCTATTCATTTCACTACACTTAACAAGCACACCACACTTCTTTCCAACATACCTAAATTACCTATACTGTACAGTCTCAATCCCTAAAAGTAAGCCCCCTCGATGCTAACAATAAAATTAGCTAGGGTCTTTCTGAACGAGGGGTAAACTTGGGAATGCACAAACGAACACACTCCACTCAAATGAAACAGAAGTTCGAACAGCTATATGAACCTTTTGTGGTTGACTGCAACCACAGTATTTTTCTTATTTTCGCAGGATGTAAATTACTTCAAGTTGTATCACTGGACACGGAAATCTGCACTAGGCCTACTGACCCAAACGAGGCACATTGATAATGGTTGAGTATGGTTATTTATGTCTGTGAATCAATAAATAAAACAATTACTTATATTCACTGCATTGAAGCAACTTTAGTGGTCAAGCATTATTGATGACATTTAGAACAACTGGCAACCGTTTTTTTAACTTCATACTCTATTCCTCTCTATGGAGTATACCATACTCTATTGACGGTAATATATAAAGTCGATATTCCTGTGTGTCCTGCTAAACTACTCTCTGCCCAATCCCCCTTTTTCCTAATTTGAATATATTTTAGCTTCTATTGCTCTCTGACACTAAGTAGAGATTACCATGATTCTTTAGGAAGACCTTGCCTTTCTAGACCGGCAAAATGCACAGCTCACTCTGTCCAGGCTTACCACCGTATCTCTGGTAAAATATATGATCGTAAGTTTTCAGCTCTAGGAATAGTAAAATTGTTTCTGACAAACTGTCACTATACATTAAGAGCTTATAGTATATGTGAACTAACTTGGAAATCATTAACATAATTATAATAAAACTCGAAACAAAAAATAGGTTGGTAGAAGTGGAGAACCAAGCCAATTCAGATAGGTAGCCGAGAGAGAGAGAGAGAGAGAGAGAGAGAGAGAGAGAGAGAGAGAGAGAGAGAGAGAGATAATGGAATGATACTGGAAGTTGTTGAATAATAGTACACATATTGCACATGTTAATATATTATTTCACCAAATATTATTGTTGCATTCAATCTTGTTACTTTAAAGTTTGTTTTATCTAGCTGAGATTTAGATCCTCATGATTCAATAATCCACTATTTTTGCGATACTATTGACTTTGGAAAATGAAGTAGCTCCCATGAGGAAAAAATCTAAACTCTGATGTTATCCAATTACCTTATTTAATAATTAAACACTTCTTAATTATTTTCAAGGGCATTATATTCATCCCGTAATTACAGCATGTTGAAATGCTAGATAAAAGTAATGTAATGACTAATGTGGCGCAATCGGCTTCATGATAACTTTGAAATAAGTATATATGTAAAGAAATCCCATTCTCGACTAATTTAATTCTCTGAAGATTTACGATGCATTTTAACCGTTTGTTCTTGTTATCACAACTCAATGTTATGCAACTTGTGGAAGATCTGTTGGTATTACAAGGAAAACACTCATTAAATCCTTTGACTTCCATGCTACTCATAAAACTATAATCGGAATACACTGTCAAAAATGCGTAGTGATCCACAAGGGGATAACTTCTAAGTTATACAGCTTAACGTTTATTAATATGCCATCAACTTCCTTCAATCATTATGTTGTTTAATATGAGCTTCCGTTCATGAGCATATACTGTACTCTGTGCAACTCTCCAACTCAAGAGCTAACCTATATTCTATCTATCTATCTATTGCCCAACGCCGTGATCCCCGAAGGGGTGGCCACGAACGAACCGCCTCCATGCATCTCTGTCCCCAGTCAGTCGACGCCCCTCCCCCCAACCAGCACCGCCTTCGTTCATATACTTCCTCACTCCATCCTTCCACCTCTCCTTCGGTCTACCTCTCCCTCTCTGTCCCTCCACCTCGCTCTCGTACACCCTCTTAGTCATTCTCTCGCTTTCCATACGTTCCATATGGCCGAACCATCTCAAGTTGTTCCTTTTCACACTTTCCAGCACATCTACATTAGTCTGTCTATCCCTCCATGTAACTCCGCACGCACTTCTTAAGTAATTCATTTCCACTGCTCTCACTCTTGGTCTGAGTCTCTCAACCAACGTCCATGCTTCACTTCCGTAAGTCAGTGTCGGGATTACCACACTGTCATGCAAGGACTTCTTCACTTCCATACTGACCACCCTATTTCTTGTTACTGCTTTCAGCGTTCCTATGTTCCCAGTCTTTTTTTCTATTCAATAGGTGAGCTCTGGAACTCTCTCCCTGAACCCATCTGTCCCTCATCCTATGACTTAAATGCCTTCAAACTCCGTGTATCCGTGCATTTGGGCTCAACCGTTCCTTGATATTGGCTCTAACACCCTTTTAACTCTGGGGAGGCACTCGTAACAGGCAGTTCTGCCTTTTGTCTCCTTCATACACATATACAAAATAAATATACTGTATATACTTCACTACATGTGTTAGATTGGATATGTGTTCACCCCTTCACTACCGGGGATGTCTTTGTTTTTCTTATTTCAGCTATATTTAGACGATTTTATACAACTAAGGAATGACGTGTTAGTTAAAATAATGAATTGAGATACTTGGAAGCCTTGTAATTAGTGCATACCCTTCCTAAGCTAAATAAAATCGTCTAACATTTGCCAGAAAATAATGAAAAGACGACCTCGGTAATGAAGGGGTTAATGGTATTTTTGCAACACTTCTGTGTTTGAGAAAGTGAGAGGGAAGGAGCAATAACTCGATAAGGTGATCTGGTAACCTGCAGAAATAACTGATCATGAATGGAGTAGGACAAAACTGAGTTGAGTGCGCATACATATATGCAATATATGACATTTCGTTTTACCTACGGTAGTCAGGTATTGCGCATGTTTAGTATTGTCGCAAATAGTAGACATGTGTTGCAATGTGAATTATGTTTATTCAGAATTTACTGCCATATTATTAAATCTCACAGAAAGGCTTCCCTAATTCCTCACAGACGAAATTTGCACAAATAAATAGTAATCTTTCGATTATGAATGGACTAAGCCCTTTTTAACACATTAAATCTGTTTAAATTTCTTTAATGATATATTTAGGAAAGCACTTTAGCAAGATTTTACAATACGAAATAGAGTTACCCGGAGTATAATAATCAAGATTTTTATTTCTGAAGGACTCGACTCGATCTTGTGACTTCGGGTTGCGATATAGCATACTGAAGCTTGGATTGAATATAGTTGGCCAAGCTTCATATACCTATCCATTGCATTATGACCTTCGTTAAAAAATAGTGTCTTGTTACTATAAATAGTATTGCTTAAACAGTTTATTCTATTTTGAACTTGTAGGTTTCGGACACTTTGAAGAATTTGTTTGAATTATTTCAAATGTCATGCGTTTGAAGCTAAATATAGCCGTATGAAAAATATATTTGTGAATTGTGCAATATTTTATTTGGCTGACCTTTAAATAACTGATAGCAATGGAAAGCAAAAACTAACGTTGATACATCAAAACCACCAAGGGTTCATTTTGCTGTTCGAGCCACCTGTGCTAAATCAGAGTGGAGTGTGTTCGTTTGTGCCACGTTTACCTGTCATCCAGAAAGACCCGGGATACCAATATTTCTCGAGTCGAGGGGGGCTTACTTTTAGGGATTGCGACTGTACCTTGATTTTGGCTCACGTATCACTCTTTCAACCTTGGAAGGAACACTTGTTGCAGGCAGCTTTTGTCTTTTGCTTCCTTCATCCACATAATACATATCTTATCCTAAATAGTCAACAGGCTGACTTTGGCTGCCACAAAAAAAGTCTACCCCAAAAGGGATATAATGTGAGCTGGGAACCAGATGGAACCCAGAGGTGGAGCATCCACACCTTACCTCCGCAGCCAGGAAAGTTTTTGACAGAAACCTTTCCAGCATGTAGCTAGGATCGAACCAGCACTACTGAGTCAAGAGGCTAGAGTGCAATAACTCTGTGCACTCGGCCACTGTGGCAAAGTGTGTGTGTGTGTGTGTGCATAAGTGTGTGTGTGTGTGTTTGTGTGTGTGTGTGTGTGAGAGTGAGTGTGTGTGTGTGTGTGTGTGTGTGTGTGTGTGTGTGTGTGTGAGAGTGAGTGAGTGTGTGTGTGTGTGTGTGTGTGTGTAATTACCACGACCAATGATAGGATAAGTCTAGGTCTCTAGGAGTACTGGCCTAAATGTTACACCATCATTGGTTTGGGGACATAACTTTGAATAGGACCAAACTGAAAGTGGGGCACTTTGACTGAGAAACAATCGTCTGGTCTTGGCTTTCATGGAGCTAACATCCACCATCCAGTAAATAATGAAAACTGATATAGTACCAGCAAGACTTAATTAACACATATATGTATCCACACACGGCATATACAAATAATAATTTCAATTAATATGCATACATTTGAAAAGGCACAATAACAACGATTAATTATTGAGAGATTTTGACAGCTCTCGACAAGATGGTCAGGATCGACCTACGAACTATTAACATATAAACAAGAAGACAAACTATTGATGCTTTTGTTCCATTATAAATATCAAATCAATACAAAAAAAATCTAAACATCAAAACATTTCAATACATGCGCGTAAATTGCTGTAGTTACACATACGGAATATAAAATAATAGTGACATGAAAGTTGTTTTTGTTTTTATTATTTGTGACGTCTACCAGCGTTGGCAGAATCGCCTCTCGTTAGCCACTAGCGCTCGCCAGGGACATCGAAATGGGCTACAGTTATCAGAGAATGTTGTTCTTTCTTTCCTAGTAATTGCATTGTCACAGACAGTCCAGTGGTGGTCTTTGTTTTCGTCTGTGACAACGGGTTATATTTTATATCAACAGTAGTGATAATAGTACCAGCGTGGAAATGAGAAAGACTTTCAGAGCGAGGAGGTAGTGGGTGTCTGGCGGTGTCCTGTGGCGCCTGCTGTCTTGTGACGTATCGGCCCGTGATTGGCCGACCATCGCGCCTTTGCGGGCTCCTGTGTAACTTACCTCCTCCATGAGGGTCCCCAGGAGCTGTCCTCGTCAGGACAGGCTTGGCGCGCGTGCTTCTAACATCCCTTTGCATACACTCTCCCGATCACCCCCTTTACCACTGTTTCTCTCACTCGATTCTCTCTTTCCATACTCTAACCTTTATTAACTGCACAACACTCCCCTTGGGTTCTGCATACGGTTTTCATAGCCGGCCCATTGTATTGCATGCGCCGTCCTCAGAGATATTTACATGTACTTAGAATAGGTTTTGAGGGTTCTTAGTTAGTATAGGTTAAGAACTTTGTGTGTCTCCATTATTGATTTAGTGTTTCTGCTCTTTTATTTAATGCTAGACTGGGATAAGGTAACTGTAGTTGTTGTCTCCGATGTGTGTACGGTTTGCCTATACCTACACGACTTCGACCGGTCCTGTGGTAGCCTGGGTTGTCTTTTCGGTTGCGTCCTTTGCGAGTGCAGCATTGTGTTGACTGAGGGTTTTGGCCTGTACCAGTTCCACACTTTGCTGCCTCTTTGCTTGTCTATAGAGGGTCACCAGGATAGAACCAGATACTTGTGATCTGGATCTATCGAGAGAGCACCCTAGTCAATTAACGCAATTTAACCCTTAAAAAGCGGCCCACCACTTAAGTCGAGTTAAATAAAGCTGGACTATGTGGCGGCGCTCGACATAACTCGAGTGGCAATTTCAGCACGTAATGTGGCTGAGAGAGAGAGACAAGTGGTGGCAGGAGACTAGCGAGCGTATGACTGCTCCAGACCACCGCGGCGAACCTACTGACACAAATCTCAGCTCCCTCCTCCCTCTCTCACTCGCTACATACTCAATTATGTACCGAAAGTACCGAATTACCTGCTTTTTGCACTCGCGTTGCACGGTTATTGCAAGAAAACTATCCATCATACAAGGATTGTTATGGTGTCATTCGAAAGCTCTGTTTATGCCCTTTCAGGGATAGATACTTGTTTTACGTTCTGGGTCTTATTTAGGCATGAAAATGATCACGTAAACAGCCCTATTTTGGCTAAAAACACCCCGCTGGGCGGTACACATAAATAAACCGCATAGGCCACTCGTAAGGTGTTAAAGGATGCAGTCTTAAGGACATCGCTAGGCTACGAGCCTGTCTTGCTCAACCCCAGTTCCTTACCTAGAGTATCCCAGCTAGACATTATTAATCGAGTAGACACTTGTTAGTATTTAATATAAGCTCTTTGATATGTACGCATTATTATTCACAGCATTTATTAGTCTAGGTTGTTGTTGAGCCACACAACCATAGCAGACTGTTTCGTTGATGAGGAAGTACTTCTTTTAGTGTCGAGCATTGCTACCGTTGCGCATTTATAGTATTCTCGTGTCAGTTAACATTATATGTCCTATCTTTTAGTGTATTCGATTTACGATTTACACGTGTGGTGTCCTGCCTCCTGCCTTTATATAGTTCTAATACGAGCATCTTATGAGCATCAGACTTTCTTCAGAAGTTTCCAGGTCTATGCTGTAGGACTATACTTCACTTTCTTTCAGATAGGAGTGAAGAGTTTATTGTTGTTTAGAGTAACTATATTGAAGCATCTTTTTAGTGTATTAAATCTTGCAGTGATTTAATTGATCTTTCCATAGATTCCTTTTTATGCATTTTAACGTAACTTGCATCTTGTTTGTTATCAGGCTATACCAGTGTAGGTTAGCCTGAAGTAGAGTACATTTATGCCCAGTTAAGGATACCCCGTTATCGCAGATTAACTCTGGAGGGTATAGGTGTTTTGTTCGCCGGCATATAAGTTCGAGGGTTTGGATCTAGCGTACCGTTGTTGCATAGTGCCCTATTACTAGTCCAATCATTAAGTGCCCTTGTTTTATTCGTAGTCCCGGTCGTAACATACTGTTGCTGGACCCTCTTCTCCCCTCTATTAGTTTTGAGATTTCAAGATGTTCGCCCCATTAGTTTGCGGATTTATAGACTTTTCGCATAATTTCTGTCAATTTCATGACCTTTCGTGCCAATTAGGTGTCGATTTGTTCCTGGCGAGCGATAGTGAGCCCGTGACATAGGAAGAACCATATTTTTCTACTAAAATGTGGATATTTATCTCAAACGGGGGTTTTGGTTTTTTTTGGAGGTCTAGGAAGCAAACTTACAAAATAAATAAGTTAATAAATACATAAAAAAGTAAATATAATTAAAAGAGTATTGAAATAGCCAGGAAATAAATAATCCGGAGACATTTTTCTTATCAAAAAAATACAAATTTAGCTTGCTGTCAAAACAAAAATATATATATATGCTGGCTCGCTACCGCTCGCCAGGAAAATATTGACACCTGGGTAGGGGTAAACGTCTTAAAACAGTACGCTGAATGGGGCCGAATGGATGCAAGCCAAAGAGAGAGGAAGAGAAAGAGAAAAAGCGCGAGGTGGGCTCCCTTAACCCACACAGTCCCAGCGACGTCTTTTTGTTGTATTTCAGCTGCATGTAACGATTTTATGAAGCTTAGGACTGGTAGCAAAAAGGATTAATTGAGATAGTCTGTAATCTTTTAACGGGTAGATATCCTTCCTAAGCTGAATAAAACCGTCTAATAGTTGCCAGCATATGATGAAAAGGATGTCACCGGTACTGAATGGGTCGACCCCTGTGCGTCAGTCTAGTTTCTGAAACACATACAGTATGGTCCTCAAATGTGAAGAAACACAAAACAAAACAACCGAGACGAAAATAATACAATGAATGGAGCGCTCATGTTAATCCGTCTTAACCCTTTCAGTATCATGCTGTCTGTTTTGTTTTTCTTGCTAGCCTTAGACGATTTGTTTACAGCTAAGGAAGGAAGTCACGCATTCCGAGGGATAAAATCTATCCAGCTTAAAGTTTCGACTCCCCTCGATCCTTTCTAAACTTACAAAATCACGAGCTAATGCCAGAATAAAATACAAGAGTGCGTCAAGGTACTCTAAAAGGGTTAAGGGGGGAAGGGTTTATTTATTGGTCGATTTACTTATTTATTTATTATGGTTTAAGTTTCCTCCCTAGACCTACTTCAAGCTTAAAGAAACATCCCCAAGATCCCCCTTCTAGATAAATGTCTACATTTTTCGGTATAACAATTGTCCCTGCTGAAGGCCGGTTTCTTCTAAACTACAGGATAGCTATCGCTCGCAGAAAAACATCGACACCTACATGGCACAAAAGGTCTTAATATTGACAAGGAAATGGGGTGAAAAGTCTTAAAATTGCCAAACTGATGGACCGAACGTCTTATAATCTGAAACAAATAGGGATAAACATAAGAGAGAAGGGAGGGTAGAAAAACCAACGATCCTTCCTTATCTCTGCGAGTACAATACCACCGTTTTTTTCATAGGCTGTAAAATATCAAAGGTATATAATAGAAAACATAAAATAATGTTGGGTATATTGATTGTGATTTACCTTTAATTATTTGATATACCTTTCTACATACCTTCTTGTTGGGTCTATCACTACCAATATACCTTTAAAGGTGTAATAGCAACTATAATTACATTACCATACCTTTATTAAAATCCATTTTGTTCAGTTTATTTTAGCTAACGGTAGACGATTTTACTAAGGAAATCAAGTAGCGTATAGGATAACCTAATTCTGTGGGGTCAGATCAGGACACGCTGCCCACCCTGCCATCTATAACCTCATTGCCACCCACAACCCTGCCGTCCACCCAACTAAGGAGCAAGATCCCCCATACATTCCCACAACACACAAGTCCTCAAACCTGACATGGGCACAGGACTTCCTCCTCAGCCTCCCTCCCGCACCCTCAGCAGCTCTCGCTCTCCTCTACAGTGAAAGGAATTAAGGAGTTAAAGGACAGATTAAGAAAGATAGATCTAGACTGGCAAGTGGGGCCACTGATGAAAAAAGACAAAACTTCAGACCAAGTCCTAACTCCATCAACCAAACAGGGCAAATCTGAGAAGTGCGTGGAGTTTCAGGTGTATTAGAGCTTAAACTGGTGTCAAATGTTGAATATAAAACTCACTTGACTGAATATTTTCAGACAAGTGGGGTACCTATCTTGCCTCAATGTTTATAGTGCCAGTCTAGTAACTGGTTAGTCCTGAGTTCAATCCCAGCAGTGGGGCTTGGGATTTTGGGGAGAAGACCAATTCAGCATCCAATCCGGTCTGGCAACTAAAAGTTATCGTAAGATATTAGAGTTCTAAAATAACCCCCCTTACACAATTAAGTGTAAGGGGAGTTAAAGGATCTCCTGAATTCTGTTGATGACTACTCAGAGCAGTTAACCTGAGAATGGCAGAAGGAGCTGGCCTGTACCCTGCAAAAGTGGCAACAAGGTTCCCCCGGAGTAAATCAGGCTAAGGAGCTTGAGAAACGGGTCACCCTCAGAAGATACCACCCTAGGACGATACCCTAGAAGACAGTACCCCTGCCCTAACTCTGCATCCCTTGGTGCCCTGGCCAGATAGCCCCTTCACCATCCTTACACCAGTAGGGGAGGTGTGGTGGAGTGGTCTTGCCACTGGCCTGGTAATCGAAAGGTCCCGGGTTCAAATCCCGATGTATCAATGGGAAGATATTATTTGGATGGAATTGGTGCTGTACCTGGTATCAGTGCATTACCACAAGCCCACCGAAATGTCAATAAAATACCCTCATTGTTCCCTGATTAAATAGCACTGTATGAATATTCCCATATTCAAAATATGCTATAGGGGTGCAATGCCTGGTGAGTTATCTGCTCAACAGGTGGCGTTGTGTGTGTGTAAGTGTGAGAGTCCGAGTGTAGGGGGTAAGACAGTGAAGCACGGGAACGAGATGGCTTCAGAGATGGGGTCGTTTCGGGCCATGAGTGAGCACCGTGCCTCATGTGAAGGCAAGATGGCAGGTGCTCGTTGTACTCTACGTGCTTCACATGTCTCACTCCCTAGACTGGAACAAGACCTCACGGGCTTCACTGTTCATTGTAAAGCGGTGAATTTTAAGGCTCTCAGCTTATGCCCGAGAGGAAGTAAGTTAGAATATAGAAAAAACAAAAAAAAAAAAAAAAAAAAAAAAGCCAGACACCGCAACGGCCAAACGAGCACCAGGCCCACCACAATCTATAAATTGTCATGAAAGGCCAAGCAAGGCCATCAGTTCATCACGGTCCTGCTCACAGACTCCCCCAGATTGTACCAGTGGACTCCTCCGGGCTGCCCATAGGGAAGAAAGAAACTGCCTCCCAGCTGCACATCTGACAGCATGTTGGCCCCGAGGCAACCTGAACCATTAGACGGTTAACTCATAAGCTGCGCAGCTATGGTATTTGAAAGTGCCCGCCATGCGAAGGTATTTGGTACATTCCTTACAAAAATCGCCAATTTACCATATATATATAATTAATACTTATCCATATGCGCCTACAGTATTTTACTTTTAATATGAACATATGAACATTGAAAAGCAATTAAACAAGTGGTAACAGCAATTGGCTGGTGAAAACCGTATATTTTAGCCCCACGGTCATAATCTGACCTTGACCGGCGAGAGAGAAACACCCTTCCTCTTTTGTGTCTGGCATGGTACTGAGAGACAAGGAGAGCTCTCATATTGGATTAAAGGGTCGGAGATACACTCCTCCATCCTCCTGCCTCTCTCCCACCCGTCCTCGCACAAAAATACTCGATAAATATCGAGAATAATAGGGAAAATACCGAACCATTGAGGAGGGGGGAAGAGGGGGCAAAAAGGGGAGGGGGGAGGGGGGGACACATGTGTAGGAGTGGTAGAAAGTAATGGAGGGGAATTATCTCACCTAATCACAAATTGCTTGTTTTGAGTGCTGCTGGGGTGTTTAAAAAGTGTTTTTAGGCCTTGGATCTTAAGGGAGCTCAGAACCTAAACTAAACCTAAACTAAAAAAAAAAAAAAAACACCCCCAAGACCCACTTTCAATATATATTTGTAAATTTTTCGGTAGAAAAATGTCACAGCCAAAGGCCGATTCCTCTTCAAATACAGGCTCGCTAACGCTCGCCAAGATTTTGTTTACACCTAAATGGCTCGAAAGGTCTTAATATTGGCAAAGAAATGGGGCAAAAGGTCTGAAAACGCGAAACTATTGGGGCGAATGACTTGAAATCTCATAACTAATCGGGCTAAACATGAGGGAGGAGGAGGACTCGAAAAACCAACTGCCTCCCTATTAAGAGTCTGGCCGCATTCGCCCAGTAGAACCTCTTAAGAGTCTGGCCGGAGTCCCTGGGTTAATCCTCTGCTTGACCTCCGATGTTCACCCAGGCCACCTACTACCACCTATTAGCTTTACTCAGGGTTACAAGGAGCTGCCATATCTAAACCCTGAACAGACTATTGTATTATATATTGTACAATTTATCATACTATTTATGTTGTATTGTACTCTGTATAGAAGAATACCTCTCTTTTTGTATAATAAACTATAATTTGTTATATTTTATGTTTGCTTTTTCTTCCCAGTTAAAGACCCCACATTGTGTTCTAGCCTTAATAAAATAAGCACTTCAAATTCACACTACATTTTCCACAATCTGATCGCTGAATACAATCACTTGCTGATATAATAAACGGAAGAAAAGCAATATTGCACATAATTAAGTCTTTAATATTTACTGTCACAGCACATAATAACAAATTCATGCAAGAAATAAATATATTGAATAATGTTTTCGACAAGCACAACCTAAGACTATATATTTACAGTGTAGCCTTCACATCAAGCCAAGGCAGCAAACATAAAGAATCCAAATTATTGATGACAGCTCAAGATTTGATAGGAGCCACAAGTAACATAATATGTACTTACAATGTCAAACAAGTTCTCTTCAAAGCGAGATGATTCAGTTTTCATATTGAAGTTGGAGTGAATTTAAATTAACGTGTACGTGATCTAGCGATTTCAACCCTTGCAATTACCTGCAGTTAACCCCTTCAGTAGTTGAGGACATCTTTATTCATGTTAGTTTGGCTATCATGAGACGATATAATTTTCAATTTAGGAAGGGAATATGGAAATCAGAGGGTCAATTGAAACAGCCCTTTCCTTCTTCTTCTGTTTCTGTGGGGTTCGGCTATAGTCTCGTCGGGGCACCTACTCTGAGGTCACAGACTTAATCTGCTGGGCTGTCGGTACACTCGGTGAAGGAGGTACATTACCATGCATAAGAATACACTCTGTTTCCTCGCTAGGTGAGTATGCTGGTGTGGTACTCGTAGGATGCAATATCGGGTGAGAATTCGGCGGACACAATTCTCGAGAGTTCGGCAGATGCAACTCTTTGGGGAAACTCAGCAGATGCAGTAACCCACAACTATATGACAGACTCAATGGTTCTTCAGTTGGCGGACACATTGGTGCCCTACTCGGTAGATGCAGCATGTGTGTTTTGGAAGTAGGACTTCTGAAAGGAGTGGGTCAGCTGCCAAACAATCTCTTCATCTGGTCCTGTACCCTCTTTTGGTGTCTCCTGCTGCTGGTGGGCTTCTGGGAAAAAGGGGCTACAGGTACCCTTAGGACCTGACTGGTCTTATGCCCTTCTTCTCTGGCATATCAGGTAAAGGGGATAGTTAATGGTAGCTGAGCTGGCAGCACAGGTAGGGTGTTCCTCGTTTTCTGTGGTGCAAAGAGCAAGGCTGGGTTGTGGGGGTGACTGCTTTGTTTTTACTTCACTTATGTCATTTCGTCTCCGGGTTGTCAGGTAGAGGTGTAATAATGGCAGTGGAGGTGGTAGCAAGGGTAGTGGCTGTCCTTGCTTTCTATGATGTTGGTTATTCTCGAGTTGGTAGGTCTGCTAGTTGATGAGGTGTTGATTCTGATGTTGGCAAGGTGCTCAGATGATGTAGAATCTGGCATAATCATCATCATAATGATACAAAAAAAATTGTAATAATAATAATATTTATAATAATAATCATAATCATAATAGTCATGAATTTGCAGAGGCTTACTGTAAACATTATACTTGGTCTATCATCTTTATTCTTTGCCTCATTAAATTCGTAAAAAACAACGGGGTAATCTGATAAGTCTCTTAATGTAAGCAAGTTGTGAAGTTTCTTTTATTAATAACTCCTCCAATATGCATTGAGGAATTTACTCATATACATTTTTGCTAACACTAGATAATTTTATGCAGATTAGTAAGTCATTGTGGTATTGAGAATGTTAATTGGGTTTGCCAATCTCTGAATCCCATGGCTAGTTCCTTAGCTAAGTAAAATAGTATAATGCCAGCCAGAATATAATGGATATAGACTCTGTTACGCATTAAACTTAGGAATATACTGTATATAGTGTTACGACTGGGGTTCAAATATATCAGGGCTCTTATTCATTGGACTAGTAATGGCATAAATGTTACAACGGAAAGCGCTAGCTCCAACCTCTGATGTATATTCCCAGTGAACAAAGAACACAAATACTCTACAGAGTTCTATATGCAATAATAGGCTATCAAACTCTCAATAAATGTGTGTCTACTCTAGGCTTAATGTTATGTGAAAACAGCCTATTACTACCTATAACCGAAGGTGCTTGGTTATGGTATGCAAAGTAAAGTGGTAAGAGAAGTTACAGCTTACGTTACTTTAATCAATAAATGTCAGGCACTCCTGCATGAAAGAAAGTGCACTAAAGTCCTTCAACACTAACAAGGAATCTTCTTTAAATGTTAGATGCTATAAAGATGCTCGTATCGGAAATGGAACCCAAAAAGGCAGGCAGCGGAACAATGCTCGTGCAGGCTATGCACACAAAAAGGCAGAATATATAATGCAGTCGGGGCCAAGAATATCCTAAACGCTACAACAATAATAATCGCCACGACAATGCAGTATTCCTATCAACAAAAAGAGCCTAAGTCGTTTGTGTCTCAATACATCAAACTAGGCTGCGAAATGCTTGTGTAATCATGAATGGGTATGCATAAAAAGAGTAATTAGGTTAATATACTTAATGTCTACTGTGACTGATAAAGTCTAGCTAGAGTCAATGATACGAGATACTGGTGCGCATGGCATGCCGCATAGCCTAGTGCAAATCTCAAGTCTGTGCGTCAAATATTACGTTATAGGGAAGGGTAGCTCTCTTGAGAAACCTTAATACCGAAGTATTAAGCGTTCTCCTGGCGTACCTCAAAGACAAACAATCGAGACTAGAACAGTGCAGAATGGTATAGGCAAAAAGCCCTCATTCGTGCATGCTCTACTCTCAATGGCACACAGACTAGAATTTACCCAATCAACTCCAGTTCTCAGGTATGTCGTGCAGCTTTTAACTAAAGCCAGCACTCATAGGAAACAATACCTTGTAATATCAGACTCCTAGTCTAGTATTATCTAATCCAGCAGAACACTAATAATTATAGGAAGCGGTACTAAACAATATGAATGCCAACCAATGCTTCGTGATCAACTTATCTTAACACTAACATACATGGGTTATATCAGACCTTAACGCACAATACAACTGGCCAGCATGAAGCTGATTTTGCAGAGTTAACCAGAGGGGGTATAATCTTAATAAAAGGTGGTGAAAGATATGAAAAAAGAGAGAGGTAGGCAGAGGAAAAGATTCTCAGGTGCAGAGCGGAGGACAGGTAGCAAGGGATAAAGATGGATGCGTTCTAGAAACCAGATCTGAGGGAGAGAGTGGCGAGGAACCTGTATATATACCGGGAGTAGGTCGAGCCGCGTAGGAAAAAAGCGGTAACAAGTCCTCTAGCCACTAGCAAGGGAGCTAGCAGCATGGTAAGGACCTCTCTCAACCAACCCCCACGAGGCAGCCAGCCGTGACATCATCGAGCGGGGCAAAAACACTGCACGCCCCCCTCTCACTCTGTTCTACTCTCTCTCTCTCTCTCCCAGATCCCATCATTACTAGTTAATGATAAAACATATACTTTACAATTAAATATATAAAGCCTTGACATGGGTGAAAACAAAGAGTCTTTCTGGACTGCCCATGACACAAGCTTTCATATGAAATAAAGCACACTCTAATACATAAACTGTAGCCCCATCCACTGCCCTGGCGATCCTAGCGAGTCACTGTAGGACAAGCCATGCGGTTCTAACGGAGTGGTTAACGTCACACCCCCCCCAAGATTTTTCTCAGAGGCCCCAAGGCTCACAAAAATCTGATGGTTAGAACCCATGCTATATCTCCACTTCCCATCACCCAGCGGCAGTAAAATATCTGGCACAGTTCTTCAACAAAACATTTTTCAAAATTATAACCCTCCCCAACACAATAGGTTAAATTATATGTAGTTATGCTCCTCAAGAGCGAGCTTCTCTAGCCCAGCATTCTGAGAGGAGTGCAACTCAGAATTACTGCTATAACATACTGCAAAAGTTCAACTATCAAAGAAAGAGTTTTTATTTTATTTTTGTTTTTAATTTGTTTATTTCGGCTGCACTATAGGGCAAGCCTAGTTTTTTCTTCTATACCAAACGCTCAACTCCTGCTTTACGACCCAATACGCTGGGCTACAACCGCGAGCCAACAAGCACCAAGCGCAAAATACTATTCAAACTAAAGCAGGAGGCTACCCGTGTGTCAATCTACCCAGGATCATATACCCTTGAACGACCATCTGCAACCACGTTGTCACAACCGGCAATATGGCGTATGTCCAGGTTATATACCAATAACCTTAGTGACCACCTGGTCAGCCTCATATTCCGATTGTGAAACTGGTCCAAGAACTTGAGAGGGTGATGATCTGGGTAAACTACAACGACCGGACCATAGGCTGGAACATAGACCTCGAAATGCCCCAGCGCAAGCACAACCACCAGCAGCTCCTCCTCGACAACAGAGCAGCTCCCCTGGGCCGAATTGTACTTCTCCGAGCAGAAACTAACAGGATGCTCCAGCCCATCATCGTCCTTTTCCACAAGGACGGCACCAGCCCCCACACCACTAGCCTCCGTTGCTAGTTGGAAAGGTAGGCTAAAGTCAGGGGCCCTGAGGATCGGGTGAGTGCACAACAGGTGTTTTACTTCTCTAAACACCTTCTCACACTCAGGCGCCCATTTGAACTTCTTATCCTTCCAGTTATCCTCCACCTGAGCTTGACTGTCCCGTTCTCCTTCTCCACCTTGACTGCTAAACGTCATCACAGGCACAGTGAGAGGCTCAGGGGGGTGCCTCCCATACTCCTTCACGAGATTAACATGACATAACTGATTGCGCTTCAGTCTGTCTGGAGTGGCTACCAAGTAATCCAGGTCTGATAGCTCCTCCACCACCCTATAAGGACCAGCGTACTTTGCGGATAAGGGGTGACCTACAAGGGGCAGTAGAATCAACACCTCCTGACCCACGTGCAACTCCCTGAGTTCAACCTTGAGGTCGTACCTGTCCTTCCTGAGGGCCTGAGAGCTAGTCAAATTACGGCCAGCCAACTCCAGACTGCGCAACATCCGTTCTCGACTGTTGAGGACACACTTGAGCATAGAACAAGGTTTTTCTGCGCCCTCCCATACTTCTTCAACCATATGGAGAGGCCCTCTGACACGGTGTTCAAAGACGAGCTCATTAGGGCTGAATCCCAAACTGTCCCCGGGTACCTCCCGCACAGCAAACAAAACACATGGCAGGCCAAGATCCCAATCCTTCCCACTCTCAAAGCAACAACAACGAAGCACAGATTTCAAGGCTGAGTGCCATCGCTCTAACACACCCTGGCTCTCCGGATGATACGCAGATGACACAACCCCAACAATCCCATGCTGCGGCATTGCTTGAACAAAGAGGCTAGAAGTGAAGTTGGGTCCCTGGACTGACTGAATCCCCTGCGGGCAACCATACCGGGAAAAATACACTAGCAAGCTTCGGACCACCGTCTTCGCCAACCCATTTCTCATAGGGTACGCGTCAGGGTACCTTGTTGCTACATCTCCCGACTGTGCATCACTGTCCTCCTTCAACTCTTTCGTCTTTTTAAGCCCATCCTCTGCCTTTTCAGGAACAGTTACTGGGTCTTCTCCAGACTCGAAATGTGGTCCTAATAATGAGTCCCCGAGAAGGTCCGTTGATACTAAACTCTCAACCGCATCAACTTTCAACCCCTTCTCGGTACCCTTCCTCCGCTGATCTAAAGATTGCTGACCAGAATGTGACTCCCTGGATGCAGGATCTCCGGTGACAACACACGCCATAGGCTGCACCGGACACTTCGCAACCCACTCCTGCTCCTCCCTACTCACGTCGGCCGGCTTCTCGGCAACGACCAAGGGTGGGGCCTCAGAAGTAGGTCCCGCAAAGTCGTTGCCGAGAAGGAGGTCGACGCCCCCAACAGGTAACTTCTCCACAATTCCTACATCCAGGTCCCGAGTCACACCATCAACTTCCACCTTCATTCTTACAAGCGGGTATGACCTTGTCGCATTAACTCCCTGAACCACAACCACCCGCGCCGTATTGACAGGTTTACCAGTGAAATTTCTCAACAGTGTTTGCGATGCCCCAGTGTCACGCAAAATTCTCACCTCATGTCTTCTACCCCCCCACTCCACACAACCGAGTCCCCTGTGGTCACTAAAGGCATCACAGACAGGGAATAAGCCTTCCGGATCCTTCTGCACTGGCAGTGTATTTACCTCGGAAGAAATGCCTCTAACAAACTCCGATGTCCTCTTGAACACTCCAATGCCGTGAGCAAAAGACACGGCTGCCGGAGGAGGTCGACTAGGGCACTCATTTGCCTTATGACCCTCCTGGTGGCACCTAAAACACATAAATTTCGGTTTCGGCTTATACTGTGATGTAAAAGGCCCCTGACTTTTCATATACGGTGTGGTGTAAGGTTTGGATTCAGTTTTAGTTTCATGGCTCTTCTGTTTAACCCGTATAGCCCCAGCGACGCGCCTGACGCGTCGGCGATGTATGTAACGCACAGCCCCAGAGACGCGCCTGGCGCGTCACCCTAATTGCGCCGACCGTAACCTCAGGTGTAGCCACTCAAGAGGGCTCAGATTTGTATGGGAACTGTGTACGTATCCCACGCAACCGTGCCGATGGTTGAAAACTCTCAAAGTCCACGTGCGTGCGCGCGAGCGCGCAATAACCTGTTTTTTTGGGATAATTGCCTTCAATTTTTTACTCTTGTAAAATCCATTTTCGGGGGCTCTGTAGGACCATTTTTTAAGCTTTTTGAGCGGTTTTTCGTGGTTTTTCCTTCATTCCTAACCCTTTCGCTTTTGTTTCTGGAATAAAACCATTTTTTGAAAACCGGCCGGGTTCTGGTGCGCAAACATTACAAAACTAGCCGGGGCTCCACGGGTAAAATGTGTCATTGTTACGGGGAGGGGGAGGATAACGGTCCTTAGCACTTACATCGTACTTCTGTGAGGACCCGCAACCCCGAATCAACGACAGCCGTCGATCAGCCATTTCTGCTGCTTCGACTAGAGTTCTTGGGTTTTTCTCCTTTAAGTTCAAAGTTAGATCACCGCCCGTGCTCTTAAAGAACTGCTCCAACATCATCAACTGCTTAACTCCATCAAACGTTGTTACCTTCTCAGATCGGAGCCAGTTCCCCATAGCATCGGACAAGTCCCGGGCGTGTTCCAAAAAGGTGCTATCTCTTCCCTTAGTTACACCCGGAACTTCAAACGGTACGTTTCTGGTTGCAGTTCGTAAGCCCTCAGGACAGCCTCCTTGAGATCCTCATACACAATACATGACTCCAAAGGTAACGCATCGTAGACTTTAAGACCCTTGCCTATTAATCTAGAGGATACAAGTGCTGCCCATTTATTCTCTGGCCACTGGTGTTCCTGGCACTTCTTCTCAAAGCGTGCAAAAAATTCTGTTACACCACTCTCATCAAACACCGGAACCAGTTTCAATAAGTGCGAGAGAGATTGATCATGAACACGGTTACCAGCCCCAAGTCGCTGTCCCGTTGCCTCTACTCGCGACTTCTCTACGTCCATGTCGGCACAGTACCTAGTCGACTCTAAATTCGCTTGGATTTTTGCTAGCTCTATGTGCTGCTGATGTTGAAGCTGAAGCTCGCATACCCTGATAGCCTTTCTCTCTTCGATCTTAGCTAATTCGAGCTGAAGCAATAATTCTGGAGATAACCCTTGAGGAGGTGAAGGTGCTACAATGTTTGAAATTACCGGTGGTCCCCCCAGGGGCAACCCACCCTGCCAGTCACCACCCAACTGTGGAAGCGTACCCGGGATCGGCAAACCACTGGGATGGCTGGGAGTCGAGTGTAGGGGAAGCATGGCCGAAGGGCTCTGAGCACTCAACCCATCTCGCTCACCAGTCACCCTGCCCAGTACACACGTTATCAAGTTATCCCTGGTCATGCTGCTAGTAACCGCGTGACCGATAGCTGTGGCCAGGCATTGAAGACCGTACCGATCCATACCCTCCAACCGCTCGGCAGTAACAGGCCATTGCAAAAATATCCTAGCATCCTCCTCACAGTTCACCCGATTAACCCTTTCATCATGCTGCTGTTCCTCAGTTTCGACATTACGTACTGTGTCTCCATTCTCCTCTGATCCGGTATAAGACATGATGCTCACAAAAATTTCTCACCACAATATTCAGAAAAGAAGCACCCCAAACTCTTATACCTCAATATACACACAAAAATTCTCGGAAATACTCAAGGGCTATACTATGTTGCAAAAAAAAATTATTCTTGCTGATCCCCGCAAAATATTCCCCAAAACAACAAATGTTCCCTGCTTAATAAATGTAGGTTCACCAAATCCTAGGTAAGGTCGCCATTTGTTACGACTGGGGTTCAAATATATCAGGGCTCTTATTCATTGGACTAGTAATGGCATAAATGTTACAACGGAAAGCGCTAGCTCCAACCTCTGATGTATATTCCCAGTGAACAATGAACACAAATACTCTACAGAGTTCTATATGCAATAATAGGCTATCAAACTCTCAATAAATGTGCGTCTACTCTAGGCTTAATGTTATGTGAAAACAGCCTATTACTACCTATAACCGAAGGTGCTTGGTTATGGTATGCAAAGTAAGGTGGTAAGAGAAGTTACAGCTTACGTTACTTTAATCAATAAATGTCAGGCACTCCTGCATGAAAGAAAGTGCACTAAAGTCCTTCAACACTAACAAGGAATCTTCTTTAAATCTTAGATGCTATAAAGATGCTCGTATCGGAAATGGAACCCAAAAAGGCAGGCAGCGGAACAATGCTCGTGCAGGCTATGCACACAAAAAGGCAGAATATATATAATGCAGTCGGGGCCAAGAATATCCTAAACGCTACAACAATAATAATCGCCACGACAATGCAGTATTCCTATCAACAAAATGAGCCTAAGTCGTTTGTGTCTCAATACATCAAACTAGGCTGCGAAATGCTTGTGTAATCATAAATGGGTATGCATAAAAAGAGTAATTAGGTTAATATACTTAATGTCTACTGTGACTGATAAAGTCTAGCTAGAGTCAATGATACGAGATACTGGTGCGCATGGCATGCCGCATAGCCTAGTGCAAATCTCAAGTCTGTGCGTCAAATATTACGTTATAGGGAAGGATAGCTCTCTTGAGAAACCTTAATACCGAAGTATTAAGCGTTCTCCTGGCGTACCTCAAAGACAAACAATCGAGACTAGAACAGTGCAGAATGGTATAGGCAAAAAGCCCTCATTCGTGCATGCTCTACTCTCAATGGCACACAGACTAGAATTTACCCAATCAACTCCAGTTCTCAGGTATGTCGTGCAGCTTTTAACTAAAGCCAGCACTCATAGGAAACAATACCTTGTAATATCAGACTCCTAGTCTAGCATTATCTAATCCAGCAGAACACTAATAATTATAGGAAGCGGTACTAAACAATATGAATGCCAACCAATGCTTCGTGATCAACTTATCTTAACACTAACATACATGGGTTATATCAGACCTTAACGCACAATACAACTGGCCAGCATGAAGCTGATTTTGCAGAGTTAACCAGAGGGGGTATAATCTTAATAAAAGGTGGTGAAAGATATGAAAAAAGAGAGAGGTAGGCAGAGGAAAAGATTCTCAGGTGCAGAGCGGAGGACAGGTAGCAAGGGATAAAGATGGATGCGTTCTAGAAACCAGATCTGAGGGAGAGAGTGGCGAGGAACCTGTATATATACCGGGACTAGGTCGATCCGCGTGGGAAAAAAGCGGTAACAAGTCCTCTAGCCACTAGCAAGGGAGCTAGCAGCATGGTAAGGACCTCTCTCAACCAACCCCCACGAGGCAGCCAGCCGTGACGTCATCGAGCAGGGCAAAAACACTGTGCGCCCCCCTCTCACTCTGTTCTACTCTCTCTCTCTCTCCCAGATCCCATCATTACTAGTTAATGATAAAACATATACTTTACAATTAAATATATAAAGCCTTGACATGGGTGAAAACAAAGAGCCTTTCTGGACTGCCCATGACACGAGCTTTCATATGAAATAAAGCATACTCTAATACATAAACTGTAGCCCCATCCACTGCCCTGGCGATCCTAGCGAGTCACTGTAGGACAAGCCATGCGGTTCTAACGGAGTGGTTAACGTCACAATAGATATATTAAAACTACTATATTGTAGACTTAAATAGTACATTACATTTCAGGGGAGGTGTGGTGGAGTGGTCTTGCCACTGGCCTGGTAATCCAAAGGCCCCGTGTTCAAATCCCGATGTATCAATGGGAAGATATTATTGGGATGGAATTTGTGCTGTACCTGGTATCAGTGCATTACCACAAGCCCACCGAAACATCAATAAAATACCCTCATTGTTCCCTGATTAAACAGCACTGTATGAATATTCACATATTCAAAATATGCTATAGGGGTGCAATGCCTGGTGAGTTATCTGCTCAACAGGGGGCGTTGTGTGTGTGTAAGTGTGAGAGTCCGAGTGGGGTGAGACAGTGAAGCATGGGAACGAGGTGACTTCAGAGATGGGGTCGTTTCGGGCCATGAGTGAGCACTGTGCCTCATGTGAAGGCAAGATGGCAGGTGCTCGTTGTACTCTATGTGCTTCACATCTCTCACTCCCTAGACTGGAACAAGACCTCACAGGCTTCACTGTTCATTGTAAAGCGGTGAATGTTAAGGCTCTCAGCCTATGCCCGAGAGGAAGTAAGTTGGAATATAGAAAAAAAAAAAAAAAAAAAAAAAAATATTGGCACATGTATTTTAGGGAACACTGTGCTGAGGTGAGTATTTCATAGCTGATTTTATTTGGGCTTTGTACAATGCTGCTCTTCTTTTTTTGTCAGCAAGATATGATATTTTTCTCAAGGATGTTAATTTTGAAGATGCTTTCCTTGCGATGGTTTCCATGTCGGTTGGCGGCCATCACCGGCTGACCAATATTCCTTTGTCAGGTATGAGAACACCCTGCTCATCATTATTAGGTCACGTTCAAAGACGTGGATGGAAAGTTACCATGGAAAGCTCACAATGATAGGAGGGGTTTTACTGGTTCAGAAACATCCCAGAGTCACTCAGGTTTAGGGTGGATTGAGGGATCCCTACACACTTTGGCACCAGCTGCCAGGTAGAGGGTGCAAGGCAGTCACAGCACAAGTTAGACATCACATCTGCTAAAGAGTTCCTTGTACCTTAAAGGGGACCGACCGGTTATTTACTAACTTCCAGGCCTTACTTCCAATGTAAATGCAATTTGGCACTGGTGTATGTGACCATAAAACTAGGTAAAAAAAAAAAAAAAAAAAAAATCTTTGCGTTTTTCTTACAATTTAGGTAAAAAAAGGTTGCAAACTATAGCACTACTACGACCCATTCTACTCCTACAGAAATCCCTATATCACGTGTTGTATGTGATCAAACAACTCACAATAGGTGTGTCTGTAGTTGCTATAAAGAAAATTTTATATATTTTGTGTATTTTTGGATTTAGGTGATTATGAATTAAGGTGAAATTATTTTGTATAATTTTACAACTGTGACAACATGCTGCAACCAAACAAAGTTGGCTAGAGTAAATTGGCTTCATAGGACTTGTAGTGTTTTTAATTACCTTTCCAATGGTATATACACCATTCCTATAGGCCCAATACAAATTTTAGAGTAACATCCGAAAGTGCGACAATATAGGTTCTGAGAAAAACATGTGAAAGTCTAAGGTAATTAGGTGAACATTTTTACTTTTGTTTTTTAGATTTACAATATTTTACGCAGGAACATGGCAAAGTAGAAGATAAAGCGTATGGGAGGTTGTAGAGTAGCTAACGCTCTTTCGATTTATATAGGTATGCTCCTCGTACGACCAGTAGTTACTGAGCATGTTAATTTCAAAGTTCGCTATATAACGTTTTTAGAATTACAGGAAAAGTTTGGAAAACATAAAACAAAACTATTTCCAATGGGTTTTCACTAATAACATTTCACTGGCTTATGAAGGGATGTTGACTCTTGTTGAGTAAACACCTATTGGTATTTTCAGGATTTCGAGTTTTTTAAGCCTAAATTAACCGGTCGGTCCCCTTAACACGCTTCTAGAACACAGACTCTACACACCATACAGTACTTATGTCCCCGCAGTGTAAGGGTTAACACACTTCTAGAACACAGACTCTACACACCATACAGTAGTTATGTCCCCGCAGTGTAAGGGTTAACACACTTCTAGAACACAGACTCTACACACCATACAGTACTTATGTCCCCGCAGTGTAAGGGTTAACACACTTCTAGAACACAAACTCTACACACCATACAGTACTTATGTTCCCGCAGTGTAAGGGTTAACACACTTCTAGAACACAGACTCTACACACCATACAGTAGTTATGTCCCCGCAGTGTAAGGGTTAACACACTTCTAGAACACAGACTCTACACACCATACAGTACTTATGTCCCCGCAGTGTAAGGGTTAACACACTTCTAGAACACAAACTCTACACACCATACAGTACTTATGTCCCCGCAGTGTAAGGGTTAACACACTTCTAGAACACAGACTCTACACACCATACAGTACTTATGTTCCCGCAGTGTAAGGGTTAACACACTTCTAGAACACAGACTCTACACACCATACAGTACTTATGTCCCCGCAGTGTAAGGGTTAACACTTCTAGAACACAAACTCTACACACCATACAGTACTTATGTCAACGCAGTGTAAGGGTTAACACACTTCTAGAACACAGACTCTACACACCATACAGTACATATGTCCCCGCAGTGTAAGGGTTAACATACTTCTAGAACACAGACTACACACCATACAGTAATTATGTCCCCGCAGTGTAAGGGCTAACACACTCTACACACCATACTTATAATATTGTTCCTGCTTAAATTGTTTCTGAACTCAAGCTAATCCCTGTTCCTCTACCTGAGTAAAGAAGTGGATGGTTTCCTGATATCTTGTTTCTCATGACCTATAATTATGGTAGTGGGTGGTGGTGGTGACGATAACAACCTATAATTATGGTAGTGGGTGGTGGTGGTGACGATAACAACCTATAATAATGGTAGTGGGTGGTGGTGGTCACGATAACAACCTATAATTATGGTAGTGGGTGGTGGTGGTCACGATAACAACCTATAATTATGGTAGTGGGTGGTGGTGGTGACGATAACAACCTATAATTACGGTAGTGGGTGGTGGTGGTCACGATAACAACCTATAATTATGGTAGTGGGTGGTGGTGGTGACGATAACAACCTATAATTATGGTAGTGGGTGGTGGTGGTCACGATAACAACCTATAATTATGGTAGTGGGTGGTGGTGGTGACGATAACAACCTATAATTATGGTAGTGGGTGGTGGTGGTGACGATAACAACCTATAATTATGGTAGTGGGTGGTGGTGGTCACGATAACAACCTATAATTATGGTAGTGGGTGGTGGTGGTGACGATAACAACCTATAATTATGGTAGTGGGTGGTGGTGGTCACGATAACAACCTATAATTATGGTAGTGGGTGGTGGTGGTGACGATAACAACCTATAATTATGGTAGTGGGTGGTGGTGGTCACGATAACAACCTATAATTATGGTAGTGGGTGGTGGTGGTGACGATAACAACCTATAATTATGGTAGTGGGTGGTGGTGGTCACGATAACAACCTATAATTATGGTAGTGGGTGGTGGTGGTCACGATAACAACCTATAATTATGGTAGTGGGTGGTGGTGGTCACGATAACAACCTATAATTATGGCAGTGGGTGGTGGTGGTGACGATAACAACCTATAATTATGGTAGTGGGTGGTGGTGGTGACGATAACAACCTATAATTATGGTAGTGGGAGGTGGTGGTCACGATAACAACCTATAATTATGGTAGTGGGTGGTGGTGGTGACGATAACAACCTATAATTATGGTAGTGGGTGGTGGTGGTCACGATAACAACCTATAATTATGGTAGTGGGTGGTGGTGGTCACGATAACAACCTATAATTATGGTAGTGGGTGGTGGTGGTGACGATAACAACCTATAATTATGGTAGTGGGTGGTGGTGGTGACGATAACAACCTATAATTATGGTAGTGGGTGGTGGTGGTGACGATAACAACCTATAATTATGGTAGTGGGTGGTGGTGGTGGTGACGATAACAACCTATAATTATGGTAGTGGGTGGTGGTGGTCACGATAACAACCTATAATTATGGTAGTGGGTGGTGGTGGTCACGATAACAACCTATAATTATGGTAGTGGGTGGTGGTGGTGACGATAACAACCTATAATTATGGTAGTGGGTGGTGGTGGTCACGATAACAACCTATAATTATGGTAGTGGGTGGTGGTGGTGACGATAACAACCTATAATTATGGTAGTGGGTGGTGGTGGTGACGATAACAACCTATAATTATGGTAGTGGGTGGTGGTGACGATAACAACCTATAATTATGGTAGTGGGTGGTGGTGACGATAACAACCTATAATTCTACAATCAACTAGTAATACAACTTAACCCTTCCTGTACCAGCGACGTCTGTGATAATATACTCTAGCTATATTTAGATGATTTCATGCCGCTTAAGAAGGAATTGTGGTAGTTAAAAGGGTTAACTGAGATAGTTTGAAGCCTAACAATTGCTTGTGATCCTTCTTAAACTGAATAAAATCGATTAGTAGTAGCCAGAATATAATGAAAAGGATGTCACCGGTACTGAATAGGTTAAGATAATGACAAGCAGGTACCAACACATTAACTCTCCACATTAATGAATGAAAAATACCAGTAGCTTCTACTACATATTCTGCGTTTAATGGGGTATAATAAAAGGCATTGCAAATAATGGTTCTGAAGATATTGTTTGTTAAACAAATTTATCCATAGGACAGTCCACGCAGCCAACTGCTTGGTTATACACACATATAGAAAGGCAGTATTGTCAATGTCTGCCAAGTTAGCCTGTAGCAACCTTAGCTGAGTCACCTGGGTAACCGAAATAAATTTTATGTTTCATGTGTATGAAGGAGACAAAAGGCAGGTTACCTGTAACGAGTGTCTCCCCCACAGTTAAAAGAGTGACAGAGCCAAATTCAAGGGACTTTGGAGTCAAACTGCCTTGACACACGAAGTTTAAAGCAGTCAACAGTAAGTCATGGGATGAAGGAAAAAATATTAAGGGAGAGAGTTCCAGGCTATAAGGAAGTTGTAAGTGTAGACATCGATAGTACGCTTACTTTTTAAAATGCCGTTGTAGTGTATATATTAACAAAGAAAAGTAAATTAAATATACATTCTATCTCTCAAAAACCTACATATTTATTGCATTTCGGTTTAATATCGATGTTAATTAACAGCTCCAACATCCTTATAAACAGAAACTCACAAGTGATCAATTCTGCCCTACTCTGTAAAAACACAAGGTATGCACAAAAACTCGTCAACTTGCGTCTAAGACTACTTGTGATGCTTGTGAGAAACCAGTAAGAGACACCAGTACGGTCACCCTCCCCCCCCCCCCTCCCCCATCCCCCCAACTAACCCGTTCAAAACTGAACACTAAATCCCAGTACAATTCTGTATAATTCTATACATTAAATTAATTGGTCAGATTTTTATTTTTCTTTTGACGTTTCACCCCATTAGCCTACAGTATATACAATACGACGCTTCACCCCATTCAGGAGTAGATTTGCTAGGCGAGCGAGAGCGAGCCTGTAACCTGGATGTTTCTTTATCGAAAGAAATGTACACATTTAGCTTGAAGGGGGCCTGGACGGGCATTTTTTTAGTTTTATGGAAGTACGGGAAGGCGTTATTGTTAGCCTAGGGGACAAGCAAAAATACATTACTCGAAAAACGCAAACCCAAGCCAAATCCTCCATAATAATCAAACACAACATCATAATAAATCCCAAGACGTCGGACCAGATATTACAAGCAGACGTACAAGCAGTGTTATGCGTCGTTGTAATCCAACTTGCTTCAATATTTATTCTCATAAGTTCCATGCTTAGTATACTTAGAATACAATCCTGCCCGACAGGAACACAACTAGCATATTCAACATATTTCTAGATTAGTCAATCACCTTCCAAACACAATAAACACACAAAGTAAGTACACTAGTTTTTATTTCTTAAACATTAATACAGGGTCATGGCACATCCGGGGCTTAACTACAGAGTATAAGTCCACTGGCAAATAAATGGTGACTTGGAAAGAGTTAACTATATTTCACTCCTTCATGAATAAAGGTGTCACTTACAAAGCATCAAACATGAAATACATAAATTATACAGAATATAACATAAAATATAATTACATAATTATATATACGTGGTAAGTGTACACAGAGAGGAATAAAAGTGAACAAATGTGGGCAACTGAAATCGTATTCTCAGGTGCGCGCAGGTAAGCGTGGCTAGAAATAACAAAGAGGTCACCAGGTAAGGTAGATGTTCACAGGCTCCTGCGCTAGGGTTAAGGTCAAAGTTACTGCGGTCGACCTGAATAAATATATGATTTAGTGCAACATTAAATCAGGATGATAAGATATAAATTTGACTTGACTCCTGGTGATATGATAGTTAAATTTATAATTTAACCATAATATAATACTGGTGAATAATCTCTCACACGATATACGAAATATAATAATAGTCGTAAATGAGCTAAATCACAGTTAATGAGGAACTCAAATTCACCAAATGTGTAGTAAATAATTATAGCTGAAATATTAGCTATACATACAGTAAGTTTGAACAAATTAACAAACTACTGGAAAGAAAATAAAGACACAGAACGAAGTAGATCTAGTAATAGCCGAAATAAAGGGTGATGCAATAAGTTTGAATAAATTAACAAACTACTGGAATTAAAATCAAGACACAGAACGAAGTAGTATCTCGTAATAGCCAAAATGAAGGCTGATGAAACACAGAGTGGCACAATATAAATTCCCAAACGGGCTGTAGAATAATATTTTAACCATGTAACGTGGTTGATCGAATTTCACAAGAACTTATATAGATTAGAAATATTGAACATAAGTTAACATAAACTCAACGGAAAGGGTTTTTACTTTAATACTGGAGAAACTGTACTTGAATTGATCTCATACGAAAGATGGACGTAGCACTGTCCGGAATATAAAAGATGGACGTAGCACTGTCCGGAATATAAAAGATGGACGTAGCACTGTCCGGAATATAAAAGATGGACGTAGCACTGTCCGGAATATAAAAGATGGACGTAGCACTGTCCGGAATATAAAAGGAAAATTATGTACATTGTACACTTCACTACGAACTTGGACACTCGATAAATAATAACACAACTGAATAAAATCTGAGAGTGTTCACTAATTCTTACGTGTAGTGTAGGGTATATATCGTAGTTAAAAATTATATATAACGTTGGTATGGAGTTTAAATCAGTTAAACCCAGAATATTATATATATACTGTAATTAACGTGCACAGGTGTGTTCTGTTCTCACAACGCGAGAGAAAATTTGGGGCAAGGAGAGTCCAAAATAGGCCTCTACAGTAACGTTAATTTGAACACTAACATATTTTGTATAACCTTCACAATAATTCCCAACACTCAGTAACACAGAGACACTTACGGTGGGGGTGATGAGAAGTGAGATCCATGAGAGGGAATCTGGTCGACGTAGGACTCGTAGTTCCTCCTTCTGTTTTGCACCAGAGGGAATTGCCATTCTCACACACAACTAGAAAGGTCACTTCTAGCTCGTCTAACACACCTCCGGGTCGCCACACTCGTTGAACTTTTTATAGGGAAATTGGCTAGCCCTATTCGGAAGTAACTCCGACACTGGTATATACTCACTGATCGCCCTTAAAGCTAGTGGAGGGTATTGCCTCGTGTTTGCCTACCGATCATATATTTCGGGTAGGTAATATTCAGATGATAAATTGAGTCTTGACTAATTCATTTCGGAATAGTAGGGACATGTGGATTTCGATCTTTTAATTATTGTGAAATTAATAATTGCCTTAAAAATATAATCGACATAGGAATACATGGATATTGTTATTTGTTATTTCTTAAAATTAAACTCATATTTTAGAAAGCTTGCATGGTTGCAGGATAAATGTTTTGCATTGATTTGTACTTTCATCTATTTTCAATGTTGTATGCAAAGCTTTCGTTACTCTCTGTTGATCTGCTATTGTTGATACAGGTGATCTTTCGCACTGTAGAGGTGGTTCTTCTGGTCACATCTTTTGAAATAGAACATCGGATGTTGATGAGGAATTAGCATAAACTCCTCTTTATTATAATCCAAATCCGGTTCTTGGGTTGGATATGCCTTTGTCCCGTATCTCGCACCTTGTGATTGGCCCGGAAGAGGCCCAGGTGATTGGCCCGGAAGCAGGTCATGCTTGATGAGGGGCCCTGCATTTCCCGTAGGTCTCAGTAGAGGGAGTTGATTCTTGACACCATGGAGGACATTGATTGATGATGGTAGACTGCGTTGTTTCTTTTTATGCTAGTGTCTGTGCCCTTGTTTGTTGTGTCTCTCCGTGGTTTGTGAGGACATATGATGAGGTTGCTAACGTGTCTCTTTGCAACCTCGTCATTTCAAGCAGATTAAAACATAAGACGTTCAAACCGCCTAAACAACAGCTCTATGATTGACGCCTATGATTATGCCGGAATATGATAGTACGCGGGATTATACAACATATAGACGAATGGTGCCAACGTATAGACGAATGATGCCAACATATAGACGAATGAGGCCAACATATAGACGAATAGTGCCAACATATAGACGAATGGTGCCAACATATAGACGAATGGTGCCAACATATAGACGAATGGTGCCAACATATAGACGAATGGTGCCAACATATAGATGAATGGTGCCAACATATAGACGAATGGTGCCAACATATAGATGAATGGTGCCAACATATAGACGAATGGTGCCAACATATAGACGAATGGTGCCAACATATAGACGAATGGTGCCAACATATAGACGAATGGGGCCAACATATAGACGAATGGTGCCAACATATAGACGAATGGTGCCAACATATAGACGAATGGTGCCAACATATAGACGAATGGTGACAAAATATAGACGAATAGTGCCAACATATAGAAGAATGGTGCCAACATATAGACGAATGTGCCAACATATAGACGAATGGTGCCAACATATAGACGAATGGTGCCAACCTATAGACGAATGGTGCCAACATATAGACGAATGGTGCCAACATATAGACGTATGGTGCCAACATATAGACAAATAGTACCAACATATAGACAAATAGTGCCAACATATCTCTAACACAAGCTTCCGTGCCTGTTCCTGGTCTGTGGTGATTTATGATGGCTGATACACTCCCTGCTGCAGCCGAGTCCACCAACATGTCGCAATTGGTGTTATTTTTATACTTGGCATAATTATGATATCTGATGTTTGAAGACACTCTCACATTCACATTCACATGTTCATTGCCTGAACCAATAGAAGATCTGATGACGCATTTCTTTTCTGGTTTCTGGCTATTATTAGACGATTTTATTCAGATTAGGATGGGGATATGACGTTCAGAGAGTTGATTGAGATAGTCTTTACCCTTATCATTCTCACAGAACCTTACTAAGCAGCATAGGCTAAACACATATATTTCAATATCAATTCCAACATTTTAACACAAGCATACTTGGCAACACCCTAAGATTTGACTTGACTTGGGAGCGAGAGTATATTAAACATTGATTATATTTTTTAAGTTGAACATAATTCCTCCATTTGAGTGTTTGTGTTTGTGTGTGTGTGTCTGTGAGAGAGAGGGAGAGAAGAGAGACTGTGTGTGTGTGTATTTGTGTGTGTGTGTGGGGATAGAGAGAGAGAGAGAGAGAGAGAGAGAGTGTGTGTGTGTGTATCAGTGTGTGTATCTGTGTGTGTGTATCAGTGAATGTGTGTGTGTGTGTGACGTGTATCAGTGACTGTGTGCGTGTGAGTGCGTGTGTGTATCAGTGATTGTGTGTGTGTGTGTGTGCGTGTGTGTCGCTTTCCAATCTTACACCCTTAAGAAACTCACTATTATAAATAGACACATTGGATGGAACACACGCAACACGTACCAGGATTCAAGATTGATTTGTTAGTGCGGTGCCGCCTTATAGAGTGGCCATCTATATATTTAGACGCCATTTTGGTGCATCAATTATCACAGAACGATATTTTACTTTATTATTGATCATGTAGAATTTATATTCAAAGACCCAACTATATATATTGTACTAGTATTCCCAAATGTTGCTCGTGGGTATGGGGATGTTAAAATGCAAAGAGAGGAAAATATCACCAGCGTCACCAACATGGAGGAGGTTGGCCGATATCCGTTACTGTAAGGTCTCTAATATGCCCCACCTTGACCGATTTACGCATGAAGACCATAATTATAAAACTATCACCTACGTTATTCATTTTTTCTCCTAAGTATAAACACTGTAACGCCATCCTATTTACAAAGAGTATTGACACAACAAATATAGTAAATAAATAAATGAAATAAATAAATACATGCATAAAAAGTAAACACAAATACATGTGCAGATGTTTGTGATATAAGGAAGCAAAAGTAGTATGAACATTATCTGGTCCGACGTCTTGTGGGTTATCATGATATTTGGTTTAATACTTGTGAGGATTTTGCTTGTTTTAGCCATTTTCAAGCAATGTATTTTCTTCGTTCCCTAGGCTAACATACACTTCGTCCCAGACTTCCTGCAAATTAATGAGTGCCCGCCCAGACCCCGTTCAAGTTAATGTGTACATTTGAACATATCTCTAATGTTACGACCGGCACAACGAAATAAACAAGGGCACTTAATATTGGACTACAAGATAGGCTAGATCTGCAACAACGGTACGCTAATTCCAAACCCTCGAACTATTAAGCCGGTGAACAAAACACTTAAACCCTCCAGAGTTAATCTACTGGATAACGGGGTATCAATTAACTGGGTTAAGTGTACTTCTACTTTCCGTTGACGGCAAAGCCTACTCACAACAAGAGTAATTACGTTAATAAAAAGCTCTCAAGTAATAACAATGCTTAAATAAACTATGACAAGATGTAATAAAAGTTTATATGCTTACGTTATCTTTAGTGTGAGTCTGGACTCAACACTAAAACTCTTCAATGCTCTATGAAAACACTTGAAGTCTAGTCCTACAGCAAACAGATATGGAATTTTCTGAAAACGTCTGATGCTCTAAGATGCTCGTCGAATATAGAACAAGAATAATGCAGGGGCAGGACACCAAAGCGTGTATCTTAAATACACCAACAAGTAGGATACATATATATGGAAACAAGAGTGCAACAACTCTGTGACAGCACTAACAACAGCAACTCAAAAACAGTACTTCCTTAGCCAAAGTAACAGCCATACTGGGTTGTGCACTATGCATCAACCTAGGCTAAAACAATACGTGAATAATTGCTAAAACATACGCGGTTAAAGTTAATAAACAAAATTCTGTCTTTCTTACTAATAAAGTCTAGCAGAAGCATAAAGGTACAGGGAGCCTAGGCAGAGCTCAAGCATGCTCGCAGCCTACTGTCTCCCCTGAACAGATTTCCCTTATCTTACGTTAAGTGACTAGGAGGCTCTCTTGGTAAGTCCAGATCTCAAGTATCTGGTCTTACCCTGGCGCTCCTCAAAGGTCAACAAAATGAGTTAGCAAGTATACAAGCAAGAGTAGGCAAAAGCCCTTCGCTTATATACTGCTAAGCTCGCAAAGGAAAATATGCACAAGGGTGTACTACAGGCTACCTAGCTCCGTCGAAGTCGTACAGGCTCTGACTTGCCGTATACATAACGCAGACAACGACCAAAGATACCCTCCACTGTCTAGTATTAAATAGTAATAAAGAACAACCAAATAATTAGAAGCACCCAACAATATGAATCCCTGTGCCTATGATTCTAATAACCTCTAAAGCTAGTGCAAAACATATATGTGAGAACAGGCGCTGATAATACGACGGGCCGACAATGGAAGTCGTATGCGAGAACCAGAAGGGATGAGTAATTGAATAAAGATAAAAAGTATTGGAAAGAAGGAGTTCAGAGAGAGGCACAGCAGTAAAGGGGTTAGATGTGAGACAGAATGCGAGGGACTTGTAGGACCAAGCGCGCAATGCCATGTTCTGACGAGAGAGAAGGAGAGAAGTACTGAGTCTGGCCACCAGATAGCTCTGCGACAAATCACAGGCCGCTACGTCATATGACAAGCAGACGTCATATGCCATGCCAGGCCCACCGTCCAATAGCGAGCGGCGGCCCACCGAGCGAGGAATGCACATGTACATACGCACACACACTGCCTCTTCGCTCTCCCCTCCGACTCTCTCTCTCTCTCTCACGCGCTGCATGTTATAATCACCACAGGATATAAAATACTTCTAAGTGTCACAGACAAGAATAAAGGCAAACACTGATCTGTCTGTGACAACATGAATACTAAGAAAGAAAGAATATCGTTCTACGATTATTTTAGCCCATTTCACTGCCGTGGCGAGTGCTAGCGAGTCACGAGTACATTCTGGCAAGCTGGCCAGCGTAACACCCCGCCCAAGATGTGGGACGTTTTAACCTCAGGTAAACGCCACATCTGTCCAGACAGAATGCCCACAAACCCCGCATCACCCAGCTACTCCCCAAGTTGTGAAAAACAAGGCACAATCACAAACGTAAAAACACTTCATTATATAAAACAAATCTACACAACACTTCCCCAAAATAATAGTGTCACTTAACAATATTACGCTCAACGAGCAAGCTTCACCAAGCCTAGCCTACTAAGAACAAAAACTCAGAATGTCTTAGATTCTTGCTGTAACATACTGCACTTATATACTATCAAAAGAAAGAGTTTTTATGTGAGGTTTTTGTATTATTTTAATAGTGTTTTTGGCGGCTTTGCACTACAGGGGCAAGCCTAATTTTTCTCCAAACTCAAACCAACCCTGACTGAACGGCGAGGGTTCTCCTTAAAACATACCCTCCCGTGACAAACAATCAGCCAGAACATTATCAGTGCCCTTAACATGCCACACATCCAAACTGTGTTCTGGCAGCAAAACAACACCTGACACTGATAAACTGCCCAGTCAATCACAAGACTGGCACTTCTCTTCGCTCTCGCTGGCAACAGGACCTGCCAATAACCTTTCACTATTTCCACCTTAGTGATAAACGAGGCAGCCCCGATGCGGCCTATGGGGTCGTCAACTCTGGGTAATGTATAGGCGTCTGTCAGGGATGATGCACCAACACTCTTGCAATCAACACAAACACGGATCTTGCCACTCAACTCAGGTTGGAAAGTCACTGGCAATGACCACTCACGATATCACTTATCCCTCAGACCCTTTTCCAACATGTAGTCCAGCTCTGCTTTCACGACAGGCTGTTGAGCAGGATTTATATGATACAGAGCCAATTTGAGCTTTGCACTGTCTCCAACCTCTATGTCGGGTGCCCCCCCGGACATCAGGCCTGGAGAATCAACAAACATGCGGACGTACTGCCACAGCCTAGTAAACAACTTCTCTTGGCACTTAGGAACAAGAGGTTGCAACTTATCTCGAAGAACAACATGCTCATTGCCCTCCCACAACCCAGCCGGTACCGCAGTCTCTAAACTATAGTCTCCCTCCTTCTCCACCTCTGTCCCTAAAACAGCCAGGTAATGAGAGGGACAATCTGTACCACCTGTGCAGACACTCCCATAGTTCATAAGTGCTAAGGCTTCCCCGCCGATACCGTACATGCGCACCCCCGCATTCCTTGCGGCTACACCTGCCTGCGCAGCCTCACCGCCTTCAGCGCCACGGCCAGATACAGTCGGTCTATGGTAGGGCTGTTGCATTTTAATAAGGCAGCAGTGGGAGGCTATGCTACGGTCGGGCGTATCTATTCCATAGTTAACCTCACCAATCTGCTTAATGTCCTGATACTGACCACCACCCTTAGCAGCCATGGGTCGACCCTGCACTGACAACCATGCCAAAGCCTCGTCGCCCACCTTGAACAACCTAGACAACGAGGCTAACGTTTTACTCACACCCAAGTGACCTGCCAGCGGAACATCATGCACCGCATGAGTTGTGAGGCCTGGGTGCTCGGCAAAAACAGTGGGGTATAAACCGAACAGGTGCTGGATCGCTGCACGCTGTTGCTCAGGCAAGTGCTCAAGCGCTTCCACAGCCACCTGATTCGTGTTCCCCGCCCACTGATCCGCGAGACATGACAATCCCAACTTTCCTCCACCTGTGCCTCACTGCCCCCCTCTCCTTCTCCACCTTGGCCGCTGCAGACCAACACAGGGACAGTAGGCTGCTCCGGTGGGCGCCTCACAAACGCCTTCAACAGGTTCACATGACATGCTTCCCCGTCCTCATCGAGTTCAATAGCCCCATTCCCACAACTCTCAAGACTAGGATCTTCTAGTTGCATCCGTCGTATATCAGAGGGTGCCAACCTGTCCAAGTGCTCCTGGAGCAACTTGTGGCCACCCCCGAACTGGGTTGCTCAAGCCTAGTCTGTTTCACCTGGGAACGTTTCTGTCGCGGAGTGCTATCACGCCCTACCATGTCACTAGGGGGGACAGGTTCTGGGGCCACTCCGGACCTCAAAAGTGATGCAAGTACCGAGTCACCAAGGAGTGTCGCTGGGTCCAAACTCTTAACCCGACCACCAGCCTTGACTTTCTCCTTCCGACCCTTCCTCCGCTGGTCTGAAACCTGGGTACTAGGCTGTGACACCTGAGCGGACTGAGATCTGATGACAGCACACGCCATCTGCTGCATCTGGCACCTCTCGAGCCACTCTTGCCCCTCCCTACTCGTGTCGGCCGCCCTCTCGGCAACGATTAAGGGTGGAACCTCGGAAGTAGGCACCGCAAAGTCGTTACCGAGAAGGAGGTCGACCCCCTCAACTGGCAATTTCTCTACAATCCCCACATCCAACTCCCATGTCACACCATCCACCACAAGCTCCACTCTCACCAGCGGGTAAGACCGCACAGCATTGATGCCTTGAACCACTACAACCCGAGCTGCGTTAATAGGCTTACCAGTGAAGTTCTTAAGTAACGTCTGGGAGGCACCCGTATCACGCAACAACTCAAGCCTATGTTCCACACCAGCCCACCTCACAGTGCCATGTCCCCTATGACCACTAAAAGCATCTCGGACGGGTAGCGAGCCCTCCTTATGCTTCTTCACCGACTGTGACTTCGCAACCGACGATTTACCCCGGGAAAACGCGGAAGATCTCAAAGACACCCCGATGTTGCTCACTAGAGACACCACCGCTGTAGACTGTGTGCTCGGACAAGAGCACGCAATATGCCCCTTCATATGGCACTTAAAACACTCCACCTCACTCCTTGACTTCCCCTGGGGTGGGGAAGGGCCCTGGCCTTTCTTTAACGAGAAGGATTTCGACTTGGGTTCAAAATTGGCAACAGTGCTCTTAGTAGGATAATTTGTTGTATCATTAGTTCGGGGGGGTGGGGTGGTACGCCCCTTGTTACCTGCCTCAGCTCTCTGGGCAGACCCGCACCCACGAATTAACGACAACCTGAGGTCAGCCAACTCAGCCGCCTCCTGCAGAGTTTTAGGTTGATTTTCTTTCAGGTTAAGAGTCAAGTCCCCACCAGTGCATTTAAAGAATTGTTCTAACAACACTAATTGCTTCACCGCATCAAAAGTAGTTGCTTTCTCTGACCTCAACCAATTCTCAAACGCATCTGATAGTTCTCGAGCATGTTCCTGGAAAGTACTCTCCTTTCGCTTAGGAACAGCCCTAAACTTCAGCCTATAGGTCTCTGGCTGCAACTCATACGCCCTCAGGACAGCCTCTTTCAACGCCTCATAATTCACACAGGAATCTAGGGGCAAAGCATCGTACGCCTTGAGTGCTTTCCCCGTCAATCGTGAAGAAACAAGGGCTGCCCACTTCTCCTTGGGCCATTGGTGCTCCGGGCACTTTTTCTCAAAACGGAGAAAGAATTCTGTAACTCCTGACTCATCAAACACTGGAACCAACTTTAGTAGATGCGACAGGGACTGGTCATGGGGTCGACCCCCCTGGACGAAACGGTTCCCCGTCACCTCTACACGAGTTTTCTCTAGGTCAACATCGGCACAATACCTTGCAGACTCATACTTGAGCTCAGCCTCTCGCTGCTTGAGCTCAGCCTCATGCTCCTGCTGCCTGAGCTCAGCCTCATGCTTTCGCTGCTCGAGCTCAGCCTGTCGCTCCTGCTGCTTAAGTTTGGCGAGCTCGAGCTGAAACAACATCTCGGGAGACAAACCTTGAGGAGGGGGTGCTACTACTGGGGACCCACCCAGTGAGTCACCTAGAGGCATATCCAACCGCCAGCGGACATCGGCCTGCGGGAACGTACTCGGCTCCGGAACCCGAGGGGGCGCCATGATAGGAGTTGAGTGGAATGGGGGCTGGGACGAATGTGCCCCAGCTCCCGCTCCACCCGAAGCCTCATGCACCCCACCCAGCACACAGGTAACCAGCTCACTTCTTGACCAACCGCTAGTGCAAGAAAACCCTAAGACCGTGGCTATTTTTTTTTTTTTTTCTTTTCTATATTCCAACTTACTTCCTCTCGGGCATAGGCTGAGAGCCTTAACATTCACCGCTTTACAATGAACAGTGAAGCCTGTGAGGTCTTGTTCCAGTCTAGGGAGTGAGACATGTGAAGCACGTAGAGTACAACGAGCACCTGCCATCTTGCCTTCACATGAGGCACGGTGCTCACTCATGGCCCGAAACGACCCCATCTCTGAAGCCACCTCGTTCCCGTGCTTCACTGCCTCACCCCATACACTCGGACTCTCAAACTTACACACACACAACGCCACCTGTTGAGCAGATAACTCACCAGGCATTGCACCCCTATAGCATATTTTGAATATGGGAATGTTCATACAGTGCTATTTAATCAGGGAAAAATGAGGGTATTTTATTGACGTTTCGGTGGGCTTGTGGTAATGCACTGATACCAGGTACAGCAAAAATTCCATCCCAATAATATCTTCCCATTGATACATCGGGATTTAAACCCGGGACACTGCAGTCCGTACCGGTCCAGCCCCGACACCCGGTCCGCCGACACAGGCTCCTCCAAAAACCTCCGAGCATCCTCCTCACCGTTCACCACCCGAACGCCGTCAAACAACTCCACCTTCTCGCCTGTCTCTCGCACTGTGCCCTCACTATGCTCAGACCCGTCCAGTGACGACATGATGGAGTCAACGAAAAAAAATCCCAAGTCAAGACAAAAGTAGCCAAACTCTCGCGTAGCTTTATTCACAACAAATATTCGAAGATGTTTTTAAGTGCAATACTAGGTCACCAATAAACTCCAACAAGTTCCATATATCCTCAAAAACAAGGTCCACTGCCAACACTGCGAGAAATAAAATCGAACCCAAAAATGGGGAATAAGATTTCTCCCAAAAAAATCCTGCAAAACTCAGTTCACTATATCCTGGACTAAGGTCGCCATTTGTTACGACCGGCACAACGAAATAAACAAGGGCACTTAATATTGGACTACAAGATAGGCTAGATCTGCAACAACGGTACGCTAATTCCAAACCCTCGAACTATTAAGCCGGTGAACAAAACACTTAAACCCTCCAGAGTTAATCTACTGGATAACGGGGTATCAATAAACTGGGTTAAGTGTACTTCTACAAAGGCTTTCCGGTGACGGCAAAGCCTACTCACAACAAGAGTAATTACGTTAATAAAAAGCTCTCAAGTAATAACAATGCTTAAATAAACTATGACAAGATGTAATAAAAGATTATATGCTTACGTTATCTTTAGTGCGAGTCTGGACTCAACACTAAAACTCTTCAATGCTCTATGAAAACACTTGAAGTCTAGTCCTACAGCAAACAGATATGGAATCTTCTGAAAACGTCTGATGCTCTAAGATGCTTGTCGAATATAGAACAAGAATAATGCAGGGGGGGCAGGACACCAAAGCGTGTATCTTAAATACACCAACAAGTAGGATACATATATATGGGAACAAAAGAGTGCAACAACTCTGTGACAGCACTAACAACAACAACTCAAAAACAGTACTTCCTTAGCCAAAGTAACAGCCATACTGGGTTGTGCACTATGCATCAACCTAGGCTAAAACAATACGTGAATAATTGCTAAAACATACGCGGTTAAAGTTAATAAACAAAATTCTGTCTTTCTTACTAATAAAGTCTAGAAGCAGCATAAAGGTACAGGGAGCCTAGGCAGAGCTCAAGCATGCTCGCAGCCTACTGTCTCCCCTGAACAGATTTCCCTTATCTTATGTTAAGTAACTAGGAGGCTCTCTTGGTAAGTCCAGATCTCAAGTATCTGGTCTTACCCTGGCGCTCCTCAAAGGTCAACAAAATGAGTTAGCAAGTATACAAGAAAGAGTAGGCAAAAGCCCTTCGCTTGTATACTGCTAAGCTCGCAAAGGAAAATATGGACAAGAGTGTACTACAGGCTACCTAGCTCCGTCGAAGTCATACAGGCTCTGACTTGCCGTATACATAACACAGATAACGACCAAAGATACCCTCCACTGTCTAGCATTAAATAGTAATAAAGAACAACCAAATAATTAGAAGCACCCAACAATATGAATCCCTGTGCCTATGATTCTAATAACCTCTAAAGCTAGTGCAAAACATATATTATGTGAGAACAGGCGCTGATAATACGACTGGCCGACTATGGAAGTCGTATGCGAGAACCAGAAGGGATGGGTAATTGAGTAAAGATAACAAGTATTGGAAAGAAGGAGTTCAGAGAGAGGCACAGCAGTAAAGGGGGTTAGATGTGAGACAGAATGCAAGGGACTTGTAGGACCAAGCGTGCAATGCCATGTTCTGACGAGAGAGAAGGAGAGAAGTACTGAGTCTGGCCACCAGATGGCTCTGCGACCAATCACAGGCCGCTACGTCACATGACAAGCAGACGTCATATGCATTGCCAGGCCCGCCATCCAATAGCGAGCGGGCGGCCCACCGAGCAAGGAATGCACACGTACATACGCACACACACTGCCTCTTCGCTCTCCCCTCCGACTCTCTCTCTCTCTCTCTCACGCGCTGCATGTTATAATCACTACAGGATATAAAATACTTCTAAGTGTCACAGAAATGCACACGTACATACGCACACACACTGCCTCTTCGCTCTCCCCTCCGACTCTCTCTCTCTCTCCACGCGCTGCATGTTATAATCACTACAGGATATAAAATACTTCTAAGTGTCACAGACAAGAATAAAGGCAAACACTGATCTGTCTGTGACAACATGAATACTAAGAAAGAGAGAATATCGTTCTACGATTATTATAGCCTATTTCACTGCCGTGGCGAGAGCTAGCGAGTCACGAGTACATTCTGGCAAGCTGGCCAGGTAACACTAACACAAGCTTCAGTGCCTGTTCCTGGTCTGTGGTGATTTATGATGGCTGATAAAATCCCTGATGCAGCCGAGTCCACGAACATGTCGCAATTGGTGCCTTTTTTTTATAATTTGGCATAATTATGACATTTGAGGTTTGAAGACACTTTGACATTCACACTCTCATTTAAATGTTTATTGCCTTAACCCTGAGAAGATCTGATGACGCATTTCTTTTCTGGTTTCTGGCTATTATTAGACGACTTTATTCAGATTAGGATGGGGATATGACGTTCAGAGAGTTGATTGAGATAGTCTTTACCCTTTTCATTCCCACAGAACCTTCCTAAGCAGCATAATATCTTCTAATGATAGCCAGAATAAACTGTCAAAACGCTTCATAATCTTCAAAGGGTTGAAATTTTTCATTCAATATATTACGTTAGAGTTGTGTTCTCATTCACCCTCCCTCTTAACACTATCTGGTCCGACATTTTAAGGGTTATTATGATAGTTTGTTTCATCATTATTGAGGATTTTGCTTGGTTTGCCATTTTTGACCATGTTATACTGTATATAGATTGTCCCCTAGGCTAACAAGAACGACTTCCCAGACTTCCTTCAAGGTTATAGAAAATGCCTACTCAGATTCCTTTCAAGGTAAATTATACATTTTATCGGTAGAAGTAGGAGGCAGAGGTATCCGGAAGGGAAGCGAGTGGTGGAATGATACGGTGAGAAAGGCAGTTGAGGAGAAGAGACAGTGTTTTGAGAGGGTTTTACAGGATGGTAGTGTTGAGGTATGGGAGAGGTACAAGGAGAAAAGGAGAGAGGCAAAACGGAAAATTAGAGAAGCGAAAAAAGATGCAAACGAAAGGTGGGGTCAAGGTTGAGTGAGAATTTTGAAAAACGAAAGAAGATGTTCTGGAAGGAGGTAAATAAAGTAAGGAAAGGAGGACGGAGGACAAAGGAGGGAAGAGTCAGTGAAAGATGCAAATGGAGAATTACTAGTGGAACCAGTTGAAGTGCGGAAAAGATATGTCGAGTATTTTGAATCTTTGTTAAATGCAAGAGATGGAAGAGAAGCAGAGGTGGATGGAGATAGGTTACCCAGGCCATCCAGGTGGCAGAGAATGAATGAAAGGATTGAGGAAAATGAGGTGAAAGAAGCAGTGAATCAAATGAGAGCGGAAAAAGCAGGTTTGGATGGTATTGCTGTGGAGTGTATAAAGAAGGGTGGAGATGTGATAATAGATTGGTTGGTGAGACTTTTCAATGTGTGCTTTGCTGTGTCAATGGTACCAATAGACTGGAAGAGTGCATGTATTGTGCTGTTGTACAAGGGGAAGGGAGATTGGCAGGAGTGTTCAAGTTATAGAGGTATTAGTTTATTGTCAGTGGTTGGAAAGCTGTATGGCAGGGTGTTGATAGAGAGGATAATAAAGTGTACGGAAGTTGCAATAGGAAAAGAACAGTGCGGTTTTAGGAGGGGAAGAGGGTGGGTGGATCAGATGTTTGCAGTAAGACAGTTATGCAAGAAGTATTTAGAGAAGCATAAGGAGATATTTTGGGATTTTATGGACTTGGAAAAAGCGTATGATTGTGTGGACCGTGAAGCAATGTGGAAGGTGTTAAGGATTTATGAAATAGGAGGACATTTATTAGAAGCAGTTAAGAGTTTTTATGAAGGGAGCAGAGCATGTGTGAGAGTAGGAAATGGTGAGTTGAGTGAATGGTTTTAGGTAAAGGTAGGTTTGCGACAGGGTTGTGTAATGTCACAATGGCTGTTTAATATGTTTATGGATGGTGTGGTGAGGGAGGTGAAAAGGAGAACTATGGGAAGAGGATTGGGTTTAGTGGGAAAGAATGGTAGAGATTGGGAGTTGAATCAGTTGCTGTTCGCTGATGACACAGCATTGGTGGCGGATTCTGAGGAGAAACTGCAGCGGGTAGTCAAAGAGTTTGGTGTGGTTTGTGGAAGGAGGAAACTGAAGGTGAACATCAATAAAAGTAAAGTAATGGTGTGTAATAGGGGAGATCATAGGGTGAATCTATATGTGAGGCTGGATGGGGAAATATTGGAACAAGTAGAGTGTTTTAAATATCTAGGAGGAATGATAAGCAGGAGTGGAGGTATGGAAGAGGAGTGGAAGAGGAGGTAAAACAGAGAGTGTGTGAAGGAAGGAAGGTTTTCGGAGCAATGGGAAGTATGTGGAAGACGAGAAATCTCGGAGTGAAAGTAAAAAGTGCACTGTATCAAGGAATTGTTGTGCCAACAGTGATGTATGGGGCTGAGACATGGGCTCTGAAGAAAAAAGAGAAAAGAAAGCTGGATGTGATGGAGATGAGCTGCTTGAGGAGTATGTGTGGAGTTACTCGTAGAGACGGATTGAGGAATGAAGAGATACGTAGGAGAGTGGGGCAGCAGGAATATTTGTCAGCCAGAGTGGACAGAAGGGTGCTGAGCTGGTATGGTCATGTTGAACGAATGGGAGATGAAAGGCTTACAAAGAGAATATGTGAGTCAGGTACAAGGGGAGATAGAAGGGCAGGAAGACCCCCATTGAGATGGAGAGACTGTGTAAGAAAAGCTTTGGATGATAGAGGAATGACTATAGATCAGGCAGGGGAAGTGGTGGTGGACAGGAGTGAATGGAGAATGCTTGTGAATAGTTGAGTGAACACGTGGTCATTTGGAGGAAGGGGTCGGGCGCAAGTTGGACTAGATAATAGTCCATCAGGCGCCTGGCCCGGGGAGACGATTAATATGAAGGGTGTGCCTGGAAGTGTGGTGGGAGGGCTTGTGGCTTTGGCTCCGCTGCATGTCTGCCTGCCGAGATCGGAACCTCTCCGGGTGGTCGGGGGCCGGGGGAGTGCTGGAGCGACCTTGGTGGCCCTGGTCTCTGGGTCTTCTCCTGGGTGACCTACAGTAGATGTGTATGAATTTGTGTTTTTTTTTATCTGTGTGTTTTCGTTGTTTTATGTTGTTTTTGTGTTTTCCCTGTTCTTGCTCTGTCTTGAGTCGGCTACCCCCAAGATGGGGATTGTGCCTGAGCATATAGATATAGATAGATAGATCGGTAGAAAAATGTCTCAGCCGAAGGTCACTTCTTTGTTAGTTACAAGCTTGCTAGCGCTCGCCCAGAATAAATCGACACCTGAATGGGGTGAAGCGTATTGTTATCGCTAAACTAATGAAGTGGAATGTCTTAAAATCCCCAAATTACTGGAGCAAAACAGAGCGAATATTTCTACCATTTGGGAAGAGTCACCCAGGGAATAGATATGAAGCGGGGATCAAGTCGTCTTGCAATAGATAGAATGGCTAAATACATATATTTCAATATCAATTTCAAAATATTCTCACAAGCATACTTGGCAACACCCCAAGATTTGACTTGCCTTGGGAGCGAGGGTATATTATCAACATTGTTTCTTTTTCTTAAGAACACAATTTCTCCATTTGTGTGCGTGTGTGTGTGTGTGTGTGTGTGTGTGTGTGTGTGTGTGTGAGAGAGAGAGAGAGAGAGAGTAATAATAAATAATACCATGTTTATTTCCACTAAACAGTGGTTTTTCACAGCTCATAATTACAATAACAAACTGTACATTAAGTATTAACTTAGGTATACACTTAGGTATAAGGTATAAACTTAGATTGTACATATACATTCAGATGCATATATACACGCAATACATACATATATATACCAATATATATACATACACACATATATATATATATACAGTATATATATATATATATATATATATATATATATATATATATATAGATATATATATATATATATAGATATTCTGACATACGGAGCCCTGTATGTTTATTTAGGAGTTAGAATTAAGAGTTAAAGGAGTGCCAAACTACCCAAGCAGCGAAGCAGACTAGCGAGCGAACCAGCGAGTGGGAAACCAGCTCGTCCGCACACCTGCGTGCGTCATAGGGGACCCTGCAAACTACTTCGATGACCCGACGCTATGACGTATGATCGACGCCAGGAGACCCCATTGGACCACGCACCTGCTACGCAACTCGAGGAGCTGTGATTGGGGCGCGCACCATATCCCGCCTCCTGATTCGTTCCTACACCATCATTGTTTAGTATATAAGACCCGAGTAGTGGGCATTCAAATCAGTCTCATTTGGAGTTGGGAAGGTGAACTTGCAGCTGGAGGAAGACGGAGTGAAGTATTATAATGGGTTTTTGACTGTCAGTCAGATTATATAAGTGTGTGTTAAGTGTGTTCGGTGTAAACACTTACGTTATGTTGGTTAGTGAGATATTTGATTGGGAATTAACGTTAACGCTACTATTATGTACTTAACTATTTGATTGGGAATTAACGTTAACGCTACTATTATGTACTTAACTATTTGATTGGGAATTAACGTTCACGCTACTATTATGTAGTTAACTATTTTAGTTGACTGACTTGTGGACTAAAGCAACTCTTTAAGTAATTGGGTTATGATGAAAGTAATACTATTGTTTTATATTAATACTTACGAGTTCTTTCATTTTCTTTTAATTAAGCTTACATTGCTTAACGCTGCTTAGTACGGTGATGCTATTGTCTCTTATTAGTAATATCGCCTTAGACTAACATGGCTGTTTCAATGTTACTTCTAGTGATTTTCTAAGCTGAAGAAAATTCTTTTAGCTTCAAAATATTATTTTTGCTTTTCATATTATTTGAGTGAGACCTGAATCGAATCTATGAAGCGATCCTGTAACTTAATTTTCTCATAATCAAACCTCAATGTTACGTGGTTAAGAAATACATTTAACTAATTATTAAATATATATCTAACTTTTTATGTGACTTTGATATTAATCCTGATGATAATAATAATATAATACTATTAACGTAAGACAAGAACCAAGCATAATAACTACATTAAAAAATAAATAAAAGGACATATAAGAAAACTAGCTATTCATTTCAATAAGGGTAAGAGACAGAAATATTCTTACCTCAATATTTATCTTTCAAGACTTTTTATAGAATTAATAGTCCTTCTTTAGATATAACTTATTTGGTTCATAACCATAGCCTACTAAGCTTCGGTTAAATAATAATTCTTTATAAATACTACATGACTTTAATTAGTTTCAGTATTTTTCATAATTAAAGAGTATCAGTCAATAAAGGATACAAAGTCCTAAGATCCAAAAGGAAAGGAAGCAACAACAGGAAATAATTTTATTAGATTTTACTTTTGTTTTGCCTTCAGCTGACTGATACCTTAATATATATCTCTGTGCTATCTACATTCATCAAGTTAACCACTTGAGGATCAAGATACGTAACAGAAGAGTGGCGACCTCGCCAGGATTCGTTTCATACAGTTTCACTCAGTTTCATTACCGTTTCACTACTTAAAAACCAAATATTATTCATGCCTGATCTAATTAATGACGAAGATGCTCGAGTTTTCATAGAATCAGAACCCACAGCCCCTGATATTGACTGTCTGTCAAAATCCGAATTGAAAGTGCTTGCCTCGCATCTCCAGTTCACTGTCTCAAACATGTCCAAAGTAGAGGTGGCTCAGACCATAAAAACCCACCAGTTCCCTGTAGAAGGCGGGGAGGGTGACTGAGCAGTTGGTGGAATCCCGAGTAAACCTAGCCAACTTGATATACAATTGCCACCTGGTTTGGCCGGTGATCAAATATTCGAACTAGAACAAGCCAAACTAAAAATAGAACTAGCCAGAATAAATACCGAAGAAGCCAGAATAAAAGCAAATATCGAAGAAGCCAGCATAAAAGCCAGAATAAATGCCGAAGCAAAGACCGAACAAGCCAGACTAAATGCCGAACAAGCCAGAGCAACGACCGAACAATATGAATATCAATATCGTACGGCTCAACTAAATGTCAATACAAATGCTCCCGTAATTGCTCCCCCTCTGGGATTGACTATGACTAGTGTCATTCCACCTTTCACTGAGGATAATGTGCAGGATTTCTTTGTTTTGTTTGAGGAAGTTGCTGGAGGTATGAGGTGGACAAGAGATCAATGGCCTTTTATGTTACAAACCGTTTTGACAGGGCAGGCTCGAGCCACGTATTTGTCAGAAGTAGCGGAAGTTAGGCAGGATTATGACAATCTCAAAGAAGCTATCCTAAAAACCTATCAATTGCAGCCTGAGGCTTACAGGCAATCTTTCCGTAAAAACCAGAAGAAAGTAGAAGAAACCCATAAGGTATTTGCCAGGACCATGACTAAAACTTTCAATCATTGGGTCAAGAGTAAGAAAGTCACAAGCTACAACGATCTGAAGGAGTTGGTCCTGTTAGAAAATTTCCTATGGAAAATTGATTCTTCTGTATCCTATCATTTAAAGGGGAAAAAGGTAGATTGTCTTGCCGACGCCGCTGACATGGCTGACACATACGAGCTCAACAACAAATTTCGTGGAAAGAAGCCCTACGATAATTCTAGTTCTAATTTTAAGTATCCCAATCACAAATCTGACAGACCCAGTCACAAGCCTATAACGTCTTCCCCAGCTAGCCAAAATAGAATTGTTCCCCCAACTAAAAATGCGACTCAGGGCAATGGTAACAGAGGTGGGGCCCAAATTAATAGTAATGCTCAAAGAGGGAACGTTCCCGTATCCCCTAAAGTATGTACTTTTTGTGGCATGAGAGGCCACCTAGCTTATCAGTGCTGGCCAAGGAGAAAACCGAGAGATCGAGGCAGACAGTTGCCGCCGTATCTCAAATTCCAGATGTGCCTTTAATTCAGGACTCCCGACAGAAGGAGTACCTAGCACCAAAAGTTCCTTTAATGCAGGACTCCCGACAGAAGGAGTACCTAGCACCAAAAGTTCCTTTAATGCAGGACTCCCGACAGAAGGAGTACCTAGCAGCTAACGTAAATCATCTAGACAGGGGTGTAGTAGCATGTGTGGTGCAACCCACTAGGGTTAAGCCAATAATAATTTCACCATCAGTGCAGGACAGTTACCGTCCCTTTATTTCATCTGGCAACGTGAGATTAAATGGTTGCATGCATAAGGTAAACATTCTGAGAGACACAGGTTCTACTAGCACCCTCATGGTGAATCCTTACACTGAGTGCCCACCTGGCGAACCAGTTGTAATGAGAGGTGCTGGAGGCCAATTTTATGCATACTTGGTAAAAGGCGAAATTGAATGTGAGTTACTACAGGGTGAGGCCACCATAGCTTTGTGTAGGTCTCAAGATATCCCTGTGCCTGGGGTAACACTCCTTTTGGGGAATGATGTAGCAGGTGAGAAGGTCCGACCAGACCCCATTTTGTCACTTTCCCCTGTTAACGAGCCACTAACCGGTGAGCTCGAAAAGGAGATGCCAACAGTTTTCCCTGTGTGTGCTGTCACACGTTCAATGTCTCAAGTAGCAGTTCCCTCAGACAGAAATGTACCGAATGTAAGAGTTGATGAAAGGAATGATGAGAATGTGAATGACGCTCCAACTGTGCCTGATGATGTGACTGAGGTGGATTTATCTGACACCTTTATGGCTCATCTTGACCCTAACGATGACCATGAAACCCCTCCAAATTGTCCTAGTGGCCTGGTAGAGCTACAGAGAGATGATAGTGAATGCAAGGAGTTAGCTGCCAGGGCCGTGAGTGAAGAGGAATGTGAGAAGGAGGGTGGTGAATGTTTCTACCTCAAAGGAGGAGTATTGTGGCGTAGATGGAGACAGCCACACAGACCAATCGATGACGGGGCCTGGGACGTCCATCAAGTAGTAGTCCCCAAACCTTGTCGTAGAGATATCTTGGAAATGGCAAATTGTATACCATTGGCAGGACACCTAGGTGTGAGAAAAACTCTAGACAGAATCAGAGCCCACTTTCACTGGCCAGGAATGCGTGCAGATGTAGTGGAGTTTTGTAGAGTGTGTCACACTTGCCAGATGACAGGAAAACCCAATCAGAAGGTGCCTGTACATCCTCTGGTGCCCTTGCCCGTCTTCGAGAATCCTTTTACTCGGGTGGTAGTGGACATTGTAGGCCCTTTGCCTAAGACTTCCATAGGTAACAATTATTTATTAACTATTATGGACATGGCAACTCGCTACCCAGAGGATATACCCTTAAGGACTACCTCTGCTCCAACTGTCATCAAGGAACTGCTCAAATTCTTCACTAGAATGGGTTTCCCCCATGAGGTGCAAAGTGATCAAGAAACTAATTTTACCTCTAACATTTTCCAGCAGTCCCTGAAGGAGTTGGGTATCGAGCATGTTAAGTCTAGCACTTACCACCCAGAGAGTCAAGGGGTTCTCGAACGATATCATCAGACATTAAAGGGAATGTTACGTAAGTATTGTACAGAGACCGGAGTTGAGTGGGATAAAGGGGTACCTTTTCTTTTATTTGCTACTCGTGAGGTTCCAACTGAATCCCTGGGTTTTTCCCCTAATGAGCTAATTTTCGGTCACCAGGTAAGAGGTCCTTTGCAACTATTGCAGGATAGCCTAGTTGGCCAGGAGGGGAACCAAAACCTCCTCAAGTATGTTTCAGATTTCAAAACCCGGCTGAGATCCTCATGTGAGTTTGCAGCTCAAAACTTGACAGTGGCTAAAAGCTCCATGAAGACCTGGTATGACAGAAAAGCCCGTGAGGGGGAGTTTCAGCCCGGTGATGAGGTTTTGGTCCTGCTCCCCCTTTTTGGCCAACCTTTATCTGCCAAGTTCAGGGGCCCATATAAGATCATTCAGAGGGTGAGCATTACCGATTATCTAGTAACTACCCCAGACAGGAGAAAGCCCACGCAAGTATTCCATATAAATATGTTGAAACCTTACCATAGGTCCCCTGATTCCTCTCTTCCAGATTCTCCCACTGTGGCAGTGAATGTCAGGACCTGTGGACAGCCTGGTGCGGACAAAGTCTTCAGTTCTCTTACTGACCCGCAACAGACTGTTCCAGAGCCTGAAGGTATCCATGCAGACTTTGCCTTGTCATGTAGCCTATCCAACTTTCAGTATAATTCAGTAGCTTGGGGGGAATTACCATCTAAACTATGTCATCTTCCCTCTCATCAAGCGAACCAACTAATCTCTGTTTTATCTCAGTCTCCCAGTGTGTTCCGTGATACTCCAGGGCTCACTTCTTTGGCCTTGCACGACATCGACGTAGGGGATGCAACTCCCATTAAACTATCCCCCTACCGTGTCTCACCACAATGCAGGAGTATACTGCAGGTCGAGCTTGACTTCATGTTTTCAAACCAGCTGATCACAAGGGCCTTCAGCCAGTGGAGTAGTCCGGTCATACTTGTGCCAAAGCCAGACGGGAGCCATAGGTTATGTATGGACTATAGGCAAGTTAATGCTGTCACAAAGAACGATACCTACCCACTGCCATGGATCAAAGATTACATTTACCAGGTTGGCCTCATACAGCAGTAAGATAAACTTAATGAGAGGATTTTGACAATTAGCTCTCCCTTGTAGCGAGGTAAATATCAAGCTTTAGTAGTGCGCTTTCAAGCCTTCAGCTGTGAGATACCCTGCAGTTCGAATAGCGCTCCAGCTACGTTCTGGCTATGTTCTGATGTGGTACCTGGAGATGTTGCCTACTTTGGGTGATATCCTTATTATATCCTCATTATAATCTTGCTGTTGCCAATCTGGTGGTGACTCTATTTATGTATTATGTTTAATATTATGTACTATACTCCTTAAACTCTTTTCTAGGGGGGAGGTCTGACATACGGAGCCCTGTATGTTTATTTAGGAGTTAGCATTAAGAGTTAAAGGAGTGCCAAACTACCCAAGCAGCGAAGCAGACTAGCGAGCTAACCAGCGAGTGGGAAACCAGCTCGTCCGCACACCTGCGTGCGTCATAGGGGACCCTGCAAACTACTTCGATGACCCGACGCTATGACGTATGATCGACGCCAGGAGACCCCATTGGACCACGCACCTGCTACGCAACTCGAGGAGCTGTGATTGGGGCGCGCACCATATCCCGCCTCCTGATTCGTTCCTACACCATCATTGTTTAGTATATAAGACCCTAGTAGTGGGCATTCAAATCAGTCTCATTTGGAGTTGGGAAGGTGAACTTGCAGCTGGAGGAAGACGGGGTGAAGTATTATAATGGGTTTGTGACTGTCAGTCAGATTATATAAGTGTGTGTTAAGTGTGTTCGGTGTAAACACTTACGTTATGTTGGTTAGTGAGATATGTGATTGGGAATTAACGTTAACGCTACTATTATGTACTTAACTATTTGATTGGGAATTAACGTTCACGCTACTATTATGTAGTTAACTATTTTAGTTGACTGACTTGTGGACTAAAGCAACTCTTTAAGTAATTGGGTTATGATGAAAGTAATACTACTGTTTTATATTAATACTTACGAATTCTTTCATTTTCTTTTAAGTAAGCTTACATTGCTTAACGCTGCTTAGTACGGTGATGCTATTGTCTCTTATTAGTAATATCGCCTTAGACTAACATGGCTGTTTCAATGTTACTTCTAGTGATTTTCTAAGCTGAAGAAAATTCTTTTAGCTTCAAAATATTATTTTGCTTTTCATATTATTTGAGTGAGACCTGAATCGAATCTATGAAGCGATCCTGTAACTTAATTTACTCATAATCAAACCTCAATGTTACGTGGTTAAGAAATACATTTAACTAATTATTAAATATATATCTAACTTTTTATGTGACTTTGATATTAATCCTGATGATAATAATAATATAATACTATTAACGTAAGACAAGAACCAAGAATAATAACTACATTAATAAATAAATAAAAGGACATATAAGAAAACTAGCTATTCATTTCAATAAGGGTAAGAGACAGAAATATTCTTACCTCAATATTTATCTTTCAAGACATTTTATAGAATTAATAGTCCTTCTTTAGATATAACTTATTCGGTTCATAACCATAGCCTACTAAGCTTCGGTTAAATAATAATTTTTTATAAATACTACATGACTTTAATTAGTTTCAGTATTTTTTCATAATTAAAGAGTATCAGTCAATAAAGGATACAAAGTCCTAAGATCCAAAAGGAAAGGAAGCAACAACAGGAAATAATTTTATTAGATTTTACTTTTGTTTTGCCTTCAGCTGACTGATACCTTAATATATATCTCTGTGCTATCTAGATTCATCAAGTTAACCACTTGAGGATCAAGATACGTAACAATATATATATATATATATATATATATATATATATATATATATATATATATATATATATATATATATATATATATAATATATATATATACTGTATATATATATACATATATTCGCACATATACAGTACACATACAGCGTATACACATATACATCCACACCATTTCTTTTTTTTTTTCTTTTTTTTTTGGTATATTCCAACTATTTCCTCTCGGGCATAGGCTGATAGCCTTTACACTACACCGCTGAACACGGTGAGGCCCGTGAGGTCTTGTTCCAGTCTAGGGAGTGAGACATGCGAAGCACCCCGGCTCGAAGCAACTGCATCTCTGAAGCTGCTCCGCCTCTGAGCTTCACAGTCTCATTCCCCAGACTCGGACCCTCACTCTCAGAACGCCACCTATTGAGCAATTAACTCACTAGGCATTGCCCCCCTGTAGCATATTTTGAATATGGGAATATTCATACAGTGCTATTTAATCAAAGAACAATGAGGGTATTTTTGTTTTGGCATTTCGGTGTGCTGTGGTAATGCACTGAAACTAGGTACAGCACAAATTCCATCCGAATAATATCTTTCCATTGACATATTGGGATTCGAACCCGGGTCCATTGGATTACCAGTCCAGTGGCAAGACCACTCTGCCACACCTCCCCATATACGCATATACACATACATACACATACCCACATATGCATATACACAAATATATATATATATATATATATATATATATATATATATATATATATATATATATATATATACTCACATGGATACATACTGCATATATACACAAACACATACATAATTATACATACACATAGATACGCACATACGCATTACATACAGTACATACCCATACAACATATCTACATATATATGCATACAATCTTGTAGATATTCATAAATGCATATATACATCCATGAATACATTCATCAATATATAGTGCAAAATAAGGACTATTGAATACTGTACATACATTACATAAATATGTGCGTGGACTTACTTACTTTCACACACATTCATAATTATTTGCTTGACTGTATACAGTTTATATGTATCCATATTGAAATACCCACATATACACAGTCATAAAAATATGAATAAGGATATAACGGACATCATAACCATAGAGAACAATGTGTCCATACTTAGTGTACTCAAACTAGTATGAACAGTCTCGATGTTACGTAATCTGGGTTGATGTAGCGTTACGTATCATTCCGTAGTCTTAAGTTGAACGCTTCCATAACCTTGGTCGAACGTTCCATGATTGGGTAGAATATATTATTCTATAGTTGTATATGGGAAAGTATTGTAGGATTATAATTCCCATATATATATATATATATATATATATATTTGTATTATTTAAGATTGTTCATAAGTATCTCATTGTAAAGAAGATGGGATATATTTTCCATATGTTATGCGCGTGCGCGCTATGTCGCGACAGAGACAAACATAACGCGCTCGCCCACTCTCCAACCAACCTCCGTCCCAGCTACACACGCTAAGCCTTCTTCCTATAGTTCCTTTACTTCAGGTGTTTTCGCTTCACTTTTCATCTCGTATTCCATATAGTCACTACATCATCATCTTTGTTAATTAGCACAACTTAACGTAAATATCTAGCCTATCCTAGCCTATTGTAGCCTCTTTTCATACGCTGTTTACCTTACTAACCACTTCGAGTCATCTAGCCTATTTTCCGCCATCCTCCAATCACCAGCTGAGTTCATCAAAGGGTGATTATTTTCTATATGGTTAATACTCATTCAATATCAATAATATACAGTCCACTTATCTAAATTAGCCATATAATTGGTCCTTAAACCTTTCACTAGTTTGCCCCCCCCCTTTTTTTTGGGGGGGGGGGGGGGGAATTGCCTTGCTTGGAGTGGGGCTGGCCTATCCCTGTTTTTGTCATGAGTCCTACTACGTCCTCCAGGCCCCGGTCTTTTGGCCCCATGGGGCTGTCGGGTTTTTTTCGTCCCCTCTTTGCTCTGGCCGCCCCAGGTGCCTGACCACCAGTGGGACAGAATGTGGAAACTAGTGGATAGGTCAGGGCTGCGACGGGAATTTTACCCAGAATGAAAAGTTATAAATCTGAATCAGTACAGTACTCAAAACAATAATTAGCCTACTTTAAATGCTTTTTCGGGCTCATTAAATTATATTAAAACTACTTTAGCCCTAGAAAATATTGCACAATTGGCACGGCATTAAGATTAAATTCATCCATACTGTACTGTATAATAATTCATCCATACTGTACTGTATAATAATTCATCCATACTGTACTGTATAATAATTCATCCATACTCTACTGTATAATTCATCCATACTGTACTGTATAATAATTCATCCATACTGTACTGTATAATAATTCATCCATACTGTACTGTATAATAATTCATCCATACTGTACTGTATAATAATTCATCCATACTGTACTGTATAATAATCCATACTGTACTGTATAATAATTCATCCATACTGTACTGTATAATAATTCATCCATACTGTACTGTATAATAATTCATCCATACTGTACTGTATAATAATTCATCCATACTGTACTGTATAATAATTCATCCATACTCTACTGTATAATTCATTCATACTGTACTGTATAATAATTCATCCATACTGTACTGTATAATAATTCATCCATACTGTACTGTATAATAATTCATCCATACAGTACTGTATAATAATTCATCCATACTGTACTGTATAATAATTCATCCATACTGTACTGTATAATAATTCATCCATACTCTACTGTATAATTCATCCATACTTTACTGTATAATAATTCATCCATACTGTACTGTATAATAATTCATCCATACTGTACTGTATAATAATTCATCCATACTGTACTGTATAATAATTCATCCATACTCTACTGTATAATTCATCCATACTGTACTGTATAATAATTCATCCATACTGTACTGTATAATAATTCATCCATACTGTACTGTATAATAATTCATCCATACTCTACTGTATAATTCATCCATACTGTACTGTATAATAATTCATCCATACTCTACTGTATAATTCATCCATACTGTACTGTATAATAATTCATCCATACTGTACTGTATAATAATTCATCCATACTGTACTGTATAATAACTCCCATACTGTACTGTATAATAATTCATCCATACTGTACTGTAATAATTCATCCATACTCTACTGTATAATTCATCCATACTGTACTGTATAATAATTCATCCATACTGTACTGTATAATAATTCATCCATACTGTACTGTATAATAATTCATCCATACTCTACTGTATAATTCATCCATACTGTACTGTATAATAATTCATCCATACTCTACTGTATAATTCATCCATACTGTACTGTATAATAATTCATCCATACTGTACTGTATAATAATTCATCCATACTGTACTGTATAATAATTCATCCATACTGTACTGTATAATAATTCATCCATACTGTACTGTATAATAATTCATCCATACTGTACTGTATAATAATTCATCCATACTCTACTGTATAATTCATCCATACTGTACTGTATAATAATTCATCCATACTGTACTGTATAATAATTCATCCATACTGTACTGTATAATAATTCATCCATACTGTACTGTATAATAATTCATCCATACTCTACTGTATAATTCATCCATACTGTACTGTATAATAATTCATCCATACTCTACTGTATAATTCATCCATACTGTACTGTATAATAATTCATCCATACTCTACTGTATAATTCATCCATACTGTACTGTATAATAATTCATCCATACTGTACTGTATAATAATTCATCCATACTGTACTGTATAATAACTCATCCATACTGTACTGTATAATAATTCATCCATACTGTACCGTATAATAATTCATCCATACTCTACTGTATAATTCATCCATACTGTACTGTATAATAATTCATCCTTACTGTACTGTATAATAATTCATCCATACTGTACTGTATAATAATTCATCCATACTCTACTGTATAATTCATCCATTATCAGTATGGATGAATTATTATACAGTACAGTATGGATGAATTATTATACAGTACAGTATGGATGAATTATTATACAGTACAGTATGGATGAATTATTATACAGTACAGTATAATAATTCATCCATACTGTACTGTATAATAATTCATCCATACTGTACTGTATAATAATTCATCCATACTGTACTGTATAATAATTCATCCATACTGTACTGTATAATAATTCATCCATACTCTACTGTATAATTCATCCATACTGTACTGTATAATAATTCATCCATACTGTACTGTATAATAATTCATCCATACTGTACTGTATAATAATTCATCCATACTGTACTGTATAATAATTCATACTCTACTGTATAATTCATCCATACTGTACTGTATAATAATTCATCCATACTCTACTGTATAATTCATCCATACTGTACTGTATAATAATTCATCCATACTTACTGTATAATTCATCCATACTGTACTGTATAATAATTCATCCATACTGTACTGTATAATAATTCATCCATACTGTACTGTATAATAACTCATCCATACTGTACTGTATAATAATTCATCCATACTGTACCGTATAATAATTCATCCATACTCTACTGTATAATTCATCCATACTGTACTGTATAATAATTCATCCTTACTGTACTGTATAATAATTCATCCATACTGTACTGTATAATAATTCATCCATACTCTACTGTATAATTCATCCATACTGTACTGTATAATAATTCATCCATACTCTACTGTATAATTCATCCATACTGTACTGTATAATAATTCATCCATACTGTACTGTATAATAATTCATCCATACTGTACTGTATAATAATTAATCCATACTGTACTGTATAATAATTCATCCATACTGTACTGTATAATAATTCATCCATACTCTACTGTATAATTCATCCATACCGTACTGTATAATAATTCATCCATACTGTACTGTATAATAATTCATCCATACTGTACTGTATAATAATTCATCCATACTGTACTGTATAATAATTCATCCATACTGTACTGTATAATAATTCATCCATACTGTACTGTATAATAATTCATCCATACTCTACTGTATAATTCATCCATACTGTACTGTATAATAATTCATCCATACTGTACTGTATAATAATTCATCCATACTGTACTGTATAATAATTTAAATCTAGATCAAAATTATACTGAAAAATAACTTCTTTAAAATTTGAAGGTCATTCATTCGCATATCTTTCTGGATTCTGCTCTCGTCGTGTGCCCTGGAGGCGGGGTAGTATGATAGCTGATAGGCTAAGTGTGTGTTAATCCAACTCAAAAACTGTTTTCCTTGTGACTTCTTGAGATGAACTTTTCTTGTGTACAATTTTCACATTTATTAAATTTAATAATATAGAATTAGCGGTACCCATTGAGTTAGCCTGTTTAAATTACCCTATAGGCTCTCTCTCTCTTCAAATTCTTAAATTTATTATAACGTTAAACGGTACCTCTCTTTTTTTGACATCTGGAGACTTTTGGCCTATACTGTATTGTACTAAATTTCCCTCCCGGCTTTTCTTAACTTATGGTGTAATGATTCTATAATTTCATAACTATTATGTAAGGAGTTAAATAAATTGAAAAGCTCCAGATTGCTAGTCTACATTGCGCATAATTCTTATTCCGCATTTCGTGAGGGTGGTTTAATTTCGACTCGCGATTTAATTTGATTTCTCGGAGTACTGTATTGTTGTCCGCAACTTATTCGGTCTGGCATTGATAGTTTGATTTAACGTCAATAGAATTCCTTCCCGTATAATCATGGCTAAAAGTGTACAAAAGCGTCGGGCTGGGCTTAAGGGCTCTTTGACGGTCTTGACCTCTGACATTGACGAATTCCTTGATTCAGCGACAGTGGAGGTGGAGGCCAGGTTGCTCAGTATTCAAAAGCAACTTGACAAATATGAGGTCACACAGGAGGACCTGGCCGACATTTACGAGGATGCCGAGTATATCGAGGTGATAAGAGAGGATACCCTATATATGGAGGGCATACAAGTAATCGTTGCCACACTGAAGGGGATCTTGATTCCAGAGGTCAAGAAGGAGGTCAAGAAAGAGCCAAGGAAATCCGCAGTCAAATTACCCTCATCTTACTCTTCCAAAAATTTGAAGGTGATGCCATATTGTGGTCGGGATTTTGGGAGATGTTCAAGTGTACCATCCATGACAATCCCGACCTCACAGATATACAACGCTTCACCTATCTAAAGGGTCAGCTTCTGGGTGATGCACATAAGCTAGTCGAAGGATTCATTATCGAAAGTGCAAGCTATGCCCCAGCAATTGAGCTCCTGCAAGAGACATATGGGCATCCAGATCGAATCAAGGCAGCTTATGTTACCAAATTCAATCAATTAGTGTCACCCAAACACCAAACAGCTGACCTGAAGGACTTCTATGCCAATACAGAGAGTGTGATGAGGTCAATCATTAGCCATGGTATTTGTCTGGAGGAATTTTGTGTGGTGACTCTTGTCAATAAGTTACCATCACCACTAAAAGAAACCATAAAACGGGAAATGGGAGACTCGAGCCTGGATTATAAGAAATTCACCCATTGCTTCCAGGCTGAAGTGTACAATATGGCGGGTCAAGATAAAGTAGGGGGTACACCCATGGCTACGGCAACATTTACCCGCCCAAAGTGAGTACAGGAAATTCAACTGTGTTCTGTGTAGTGGCACCAATCATTTATGGTACAAGTGTATGAAGTATAAGACAGGGCCTCTTAAAGTTAAAAGAGCCCGTCAACTACGTCTCTGCACTGGGTGCTTGTCAAAAGACCATGGCCATTCGGGTTGTACTAATCCTAACATAAGAAGCTGCAAGTTTTGTAAGGGCAAACACTTTCATTCCCTGTGTACACAAAAACAAGGGAAAGAAAGTAGACCAGCGGAGGATAACACCAAGAGAGAGCATACTGCTGCTACTTCAACTACAATGTCCGTTGCCACAGGTAAAAATACAGTAATCTTGCCCACCGTACAGCTGCCGGTAAAAGGTAAGGATAATAATTGTGTTAAAATCAGATCGCTACTTGACCAATGTTCGCAGAGGACCTTTGTGAAGTCTTGTGTTCTATCCTCCCTTTCCTACATTTCTAAAGGAACTGAGGAGTTATGTCTTCACGGATTTACCGGGAAACAAGCCTCTAGGGAATATAATGTTGTGGCACTGCAATACAAACACAGAGGTAAATTTCATCATCTAGATGCAATAGTGGTTGATGAATTGCCAGAACATAAAGGTGAACTTAACCTAAAGTCTAAACTGGTTAGTTTACAAAGTAAAGGCATAAAATTAGCCGATCCTCACGCAACGGACACAGATCAGCTGGTGCTGCTCATCGGTGCGGATCACTACTACGATATAGTGCGACCTGGGTATAAAAGATCAGGTAGCCTAATTCTGCTTCCTACCAAGTACGGGTATGCCATAAGTGGTTCATATGTGACACAGCCTACCAGCTCCAGCACAGAAGTAATTACTGTATTGAAAGTAGCAGTAACACCAATGGACGAATACATGTCCACTGGTAATATTCCACCATGCAAAAATGACTTAAATGTTTTGTGGGAATTAGATCATATCGGGATAACCCCTAAGGAATACTCACTGGTTGAGCATCAAGCACTATCGTCGTATGAGGATACCGTTACCTACGATCCCGACAGCCAACAGTATAAAGTGAGACTGCCCTGGAACAATTCCAAGGATCAGCTGCCATCTAACAAGGGTTTGGCCATAGGCCGTCTTCGGGGACTACAGAAAAGATTCATCAAGGAGCCTGACTTTTGCGAGGAATACTCAAAAGTCATAAAGGAACAGGTGTCCCGGGGTTTTATAGAAGAGGTGCCTTTTGATACATCAGATACCGGGCATTACTTGGCTCATCATGGTGTAGTCAAGGAGAGCAAAACTACGCCAGTGCGTATTGTCTTCGACTGTTCCGCCAAGATGAGTGAACGTCATCCTAGTCTTAAGCCACTTTCACACATTCACGATGTTGGTCCCGATGTACCCCGAGGTACACAAATTGGGACATCGGCAGAGACAGTGACAGGATGTACGCGTTTGAGGACGAAGCCTCGACGGTGACACGTCGTAGCCACGCCGGGCCAGATGGTACCACGGTTGCAACACGACGGCGCCACGTCAATGCTGTAACGGTCAAAACCGTACCCCGACGTACCCCGATGTGGCACGTGGGGAACACGACGAGGGGCGATGGACTTATGATGGTGACACGTGGCCGACCCGACGAGGACGACGCCACAACGTCAGGCAGCCTGACAGATATCATCAATACATATGGTGTTAAAGGTATTACGTTCAACTCAACGGTCAAGTTTAAGGTAAGATAAGGTCGAGTTATTTCTTTGTAAGGTATAGGCGTATGATGTTTTTTTATATAAAATCAAGTTTTTGTAGAGAGCTGGTTCTTCGTAAATAACAATCTGTATTTCATTGCCGGAATACGAAATTAATATCTAAAATCTGTATCGAACGTTAAATTATATGAAAATAGACCATGAAGTGAAGCGAAAATATTTACCAGTGGGTGACAGCGGCGACAGACAAAAAATATTCAGGAAAAATTAAAGTTTTGATCGTACATAGGCCATATATGTACCATTAGAAAGCTAATGAAAAATCCAATATGCCACTTGCTTACAGAATATTCATTGTCCCATATTTTATCGGTGAAAATGGGGAGGGAAAGTATGGGCGGACTGAACAGTAACCTTCACCTACGGTGAAATTCCACATATTATTATTTTAATTTATTTTGTTGTTGAAATCTTATATAATAACCTTTCCTCTTGCCGTTCATATATTTTTTTTAAATAACAACAAACAATTATTATGGGTGAAAACCAACTAAGATGGGGAGGGAAAGTACGGGCGGACTGAACAGTAACCTTCACCTACGGTGAAATTCCACATATTATTATTTTTATTTATTGTTTTGTTGAAATCTTATATACTAACCTTTCCTCTTGCCGTTCATAAAAAATGTAATTAAAAAAATAATTATTATGGGTGAAAACCAATTGAGAGCGAATATTTTGGTGCGGCTGGGATTCTATAAAAACAAAAAACTATCGTTATAGATTTATTTCTATAAAATCCAATATTGATGATAGCATATTCTAAACACCGCCATCATGTTCAGCGGAAATTTTTTTTGTGATTTATTATGCAAATAAAAATAACGATAAAAAAAACGATATACCGGTACCGGTATATCTCATATAGTATATAATATAACAGTGCGTTTAATCTCCACAGGTAAGCTACACTTCGTGATGAATCATATTTTCTCTAATTGTGGACGGTAAAATGTATTGATATAAACCTATCTTGTGCAAAAGGATCGATATAAACATAGCTTGTGTAAGGATGGAATCGTCGAAAACACAGGAACAATCTCCTCTATCTAAACCCATCCACCCACACAAACACTACCTTGTGTTAAATTAATCAATAACACTTAGTATTTCCTTTGGCTTTTACTATTATAAACACTACTGTATTAGGTAAAATGAAATTCAATTCCATAGAGCATAATTATAATAACATTTGTTGCATACCGTGTATCAGTGGCGGTCGATATAGCCACACAAGAACAAGAACAATAACACACACACACGCACACACACTCACTCGACAATTAACACACACGTGTTTTGGTAATCATACCGGTACACTGATTTTTCATTTGAACTTATTAACTCGTTTGATATAAGTTGATTATGGAATATTACATACGGTATATACGGTATAGGCCTACCGTATACCATATCAGGTCTTTATTTATTCATCATGTGCGTATTTATAGTGTTGTCAGAATACTCCACTAATCCGAAGCACTGTCGGTCCGCTGCCATTCGGATTACATGACTTTTACTGTAATATATTATAACTATTTATACCCCGACGCCGCCACGTCGATGCCGATGCAACCGGATGCAGACACGCGAGACCCACGTCATCGACACGTTGTATTGTACCCGACGTTACCTGATGGTACCACGCCAAAAGTACATCGTGCGAAATATTTGAACAAATCCAAACCTTTGGTGGCCAAGCCCGATTTGCCACGTCCCGCACCGCGGGTAGGGTAACACGACGCTCCCCGACGACCCCGACACGTTGGGGATTGCACCACGTGTCCCGATATTCAAATCGGGGTACATCGGGTTAAGCCACTTTCACACATTCACGATGTTGGTCCCGATGTACCCCGAGGTACACAAATTGGTATATCGGCAGAGACAGTGACAGGATGTACGTGTTTGACGACAAAGCCTCGACGGTGACACGTCGTAGCCACGCCGGGCCAGATGGTACCACGGTTGCAACACGACGGCGCCACGTCAATGCTGTAAAGGTCAAAATTCCGGTCAAAACCGTACCCCGACGTACCCCGATGTGGCACGTGGGGAACACGACGAGGGGCGATGGACTTATGATGGTGACACGTGGCCGACCCGACGAGGACGACGCCACAACGTCAGGCAGCCTGACAGATATCATCAATACATATGGTGTTAAAGGTATTACGTTCAACGGTCAAGTTTAAGGTAAGATAAGGTCGAATTATTTCTTTGTAAGGTATAGGCGTGTGATTTTTTTTATATAAAATCAAGTTTTTGTCGTAGAGAACTGGTTCTCCGTAAATAACAATCTGTATTCATTTCCGGTATACGAAATTAATATCTAAAAACTGTATCGAACGTTAAATTATATGAAAATAGACCATGAAGTGAAGCGAAAATATTTACCAGTCGGTGACAGCGGCGACGGACAAAAAATATTCAGGAAAAATAAAAGTTTTGATCGTACATAGGCCATGTATGTACCATTAGAAAGCTAATGAAAAATCCAATATATCACTTGCTTACAGAATATTCATTGTCCCATATTTTATCGGTGAAAATTGGGAGGGAAAGTATGGGCGGACTGAACAGTAACCTTCACCTACGGTGAAATTCCACATATTATTATTTTAATTTATTTTGTTGTTGAAATCTTATATAATAACCTTTCCTCTTGCCGTTCATATTTTTTTTTTAAATAACAACAAACAATTATTATGGGTGAAAACCAACTGAGATGGGGAGGGAAAGTACGGGCGGACTGAACAGTAACGTCGACGCATCTTTTGTGCTAATAAAGAATTATAAAGGTACAAAAATAATACTTGCATTAATATACAGACCTCCAGCTCAATCAGTGCAAACTGACCGAGAAATTTACGAACAAATTGCAGATGTAAGTAACTCACAAGATACCGTAATTTTTGGCGACTTTAATTTACCTGTGACCAAGTGGGGCGATACTCTTACTTCACACTCCGGACATGACTTGTATACGAACTTGCAAGAGAGTTCGCTTTATCATTTTGTTCGAACGCCAACCCGTGGTAATAACGTTCTTGACATTGTACTTGCAACAAAAGAAGAATTAATAGAGAATTTGAATGTTGGTGATGAATTCAGTAACAGCGACCATCGTACGATAACTTTCACTTTAAAGTTTACTAGTAACGAACCAAATAGTAGCATCGAAAAAGTCCCTAATTTCAAGAAAGCAAACTTCCATAAACTTAGAGCTATGTTTAAAGAAACTGACTGGAGCTTTTTAATTCACAATAACGACATAAATACATCTTGGAAGTCATTCGAAGCCACTTACCTAAAAGCAGTGCAAGACTGCATACCATCGAAAATACGGCGTCCAGGCCATAATAATAAGCCCAAATGGTGGAATAAAGATATTTCAAACTGCCTGCTTGCTAAAAAATTTGCTAATGATAGATTAAAATCCTCACAAAATGACGAAGAACGGCTGAAATTTGTAGAGCTACGACGCAAAGCCAAAAAGTTAATTAAGCAAAGTAAAAAGACCTTAGAGTTACATATTGCGAATCAAAGTAAAACAAACCCGAAAGAATTCTATAGTTATATCAGAAAGAAAAAAGTAGTTACTTCAACTGTTGGACCGTTAGTCGGTGAAAATGGAGAATACACCAAAGACGAAGTACAAATGAGTAATGCACTCAATACTTTCTTTGCATCAGTTTTTACAACAGAAGACCTCAGTGATATCCCTACACCATCGCCGATTCAGATTGATAATTCAAATGTTCTAAGCAATATCACCGTTACAGAGAGAGAAGTATTGAATTGTTTAGATAAACTCAAGGTAAATAAAACGCCTGGACCTGATACAATCTCGCCTAGAGTTCTAAAGGAAGCTAAGGATGAGCTCTCCAAACCACTGACATTACTATTCAATAAATCCTTGCAGTCTGGAACTATGCCCGATCAGTGGAAGCTAGCCAACGTAACATGATATTAAAAAAAGGCAGCAAATCCCTACCCAGTAACTATCGTCCAATTAGCTTAACCTCAGTTGTATGTAAAATGCTAGAAACGGTCATATGAGACAGACTCGTAAATCACTTAGAGGAAAATAACATATTTAAAGATACTCAACACAGCTTTCGTAAAAAAAAATCCTGTTTAACAAACCTCTTAGACTTCTTCCACGATATCCTCAACCTCTACGATGAGAGTAAAGCTGTAGATATTATATACCTTGATTTTCAAAAGGCCTTTGATAAAGTTCCCCACAAACGTTTACTGCTAAAACTAAAAGCGCATGGCATACAAGACGGTGTGTTGAAATGGATAGAAAATTGGCTCAGCGACAGAAAGCAAAGAGTAGTCATAAACGGTAAGGCATCTAAATGGACCAATGTAAGTAGCGGGGTACCCCAGGGATCGGTACTAGGACCAATTATCTTTCTAATTTACATCAACGACATAGATGAGGGTCTCACCTGTACAATCTCAAAATTTGCTGACGATACAAAAATTGCAAATAGCGTACTCTCAAAAGAACAAGTTGACGATATGCAACACAATCTAGATAAATTGTCATGTTGGGCCCAAATTTGGCAAATGAGTTTCAATGCGGATAAATGTAAAGTACTACATATCGGATACCTAAATGAGAAAGCAAACTATTCGATGAATGGCACTCAGCTTAAGAATGTAAACAGAGAAACCGATCTGGGAGTAACAATATCGAGTAACCTAAAACCGAGTCAACAATGTTCAGAAGTTGTTAAGAAGGCAAACAAAATAATTGGCTTAATAGGCAGGTCATTTGAGCATAAATCCAAAGAAGTTATCCTAACCCTTTACAATTCCTTAGTCCGCCCTCTTCTGGAATACTGCATTCAATTCTGGTGCCCTTTTTACCAAAAGATATAAACAAGCTAGAACGAGTTCAACGTAGAGTTACCAAAATGATACCTAGCCTAAAGAACAAACCATACGAAGAGCGTCTTAGAGAATTAAATCTATTTCCTTTAACCCAGCGCAGATTAAGAGGTGACTTAATTCAAGTGTTCAAAATCATCAAAGGCATCGACAATATGAACTGTAGTAAGTACTTCACTATCGACCAATCTAATTACACGCGGGGAAACGGTTGCAAAATTATTGGTAAATCTTTTAACTCACACGAATCTAAGAATTTCTTCTTCAATCGAGTTGTCAACTTGTGGAATGGGCTTCCCCGAAACGTTATAGACTGCATCACCGTTGATTCATTTAAACTCCGCCTAGACAAATATCTCGCATCAAACCCGCGACTGACTGCGTTTGTAAATGAATAACTTTATTTTATCCCCCCCTCAGTTACTAACCCATCTGTCCCCTACTAACTTCCTAATCCTGCCACGGACATTAGTTCCAGGGCAGTAATTCCCTTTCCAATGTTCCCTTACCCACTCTAAACCACTGTTTGGACACTTGATCCTCAGTGTTTTGGAGGACAAGCAACCTAGAAGGGTCACTAGATCTGTTGTTGCTTGATTTCCTTTGTACTCCTTTGTACCTACGGTGAAATTCCACATTATTATTTTTATTTATTGTTTTGTTGAAATCTTATATACTAACCTTTCCTCTTGCCGTTCATAAAAAATGTAATTAAAAAAATAATTATTATGGGTGAAAACCAATTGAGAGCGAATATTTTGGTGCGGCTGGGATTCTATAAAAACAAAAAACTATCGTTATAGATTTATTTCTATAAAATCCAATATTGATGATAGCATATTCTAAACACCGCCATCATGTTCAGCGGAAAAAATTGTTGTGATTTATTATGCAAATAAAAATAACGATAAAAAAACGATATACCGGTACCGGTATATCTCATATAGTATATGATATAACAGTGCGTTTAATCTCCACAGGTAAGCTACACTTCGTGATGAATCATATTTTCTCTAATTGTGGAAGGTAAAATGTATTGATATAAACCTATCTTGTGCAAAAGGATCGATATAAACAGCTTGTGTAAGGATGGAATCGTCGAAAACACAGGAACAATCTCCTCTATCTAAACCCATCCACCCACACAAACACTACCTTGTGTTAAATTAATCAATAACACTTAGTATTTCCTTTGGCTTTTACTATTATAAACACTACTGTATTAGGTAAAATGAAATTCAATTCCATAGAGCATAATTATAAAAACATTTATTGCATACCGTGTATCAGTGGCGGTCGATATAGCCACACAAGAACAATAACACACACACACACACACACACACACACTCACTCGACAATTAACACACACGTGTTTCGGTAATCATACCGGTACACTGATTTTTCATTTGAACTTATTAACTCGTTTAATATAAGTTGATTATGGAATATTATATACGGTATAGGCCTACCGTATACCATATCAGGTCTTTATTTATTCATCATGTGCGTATTTATAGTGTTGTCAGAATACTCCACTAATCCGAAGCACAGTCGGTCCACTGCCATTCGGATTACATGACTTTTACTGTAATATATTATAACTATTTATACCCCGACGCCGCCACGTCGATGCCGATGCAACCGGATGCAGACACGCGAGACCCACGCCATCGACACGTTGTACCCGACGTTACCCGATGGTACCACGCCAAAAGTACATCGTGCGAATTTTTGAACAAATCCAAACCTTTGGTGGCCAAGCCCGATTTACACGACGCTCCCCGACGACCCCGACACACGTTGGGGATTGCACCACGTTGTGTCCCGATATTCAAATCGGAGGACATCGGGACCAACATCGTGAATGTGTGAAAGTGGCTTTAATGACTGCCTGTACACTGGACCCTCACTGGTGCCAGACTTGGCGCAGGTTTTGCTTCGGTTTCGACTCGGTAAGTATGCCTGGGTGTCTGATATTGAGAAGGCATTTCTGATGTTAAGACTCCATGAAGACGACCAGGACTATACGCGATTTATGTGGCCTAAATATCCAAGGCAACTGGATTCCCCCCTAATTTGTTACCGGTTCCGGGCAGTTTTATTTGGAGCGACTTGTTCCCAATTCCTTTTAAACGCCACCATTTTAAAACATTTGTCGTATGTCAGTGCAGATCCGCAGGTTATTCATCAGATTCGGTCAGGGTTGTACATAGACAATTTACTGGGTACAGGAAATGAAGAAGATTTCCTGATTGATACCTATGCTGTAGTCCGAGAGATTATGAATGACGCCCATCTACATTTGCGTGAATGGGCGACTAATAATTCTGTTTTGCGGACTGTACTGCAACGGGATGGTGTGGCGGCTGTACAGCAGGAACATGTTAGAGTGCTAAGGTTGTTTTGGAAAACGGACACCGATACCCTCTCATTCGGCGTTCAGTACGCGCAATATTCGCAGATTACAAAACGAATTTGCTTGAGTATGTCGGCTAAACTTTTTGACCCCTTGGGGATAGTTCTACCGGTGTCGATCAAATCGAGATTATTCCTTCAGCAATTATGGAGGATAAAATTAGGTTGGGATGAGGTTTTGACTGGCGATCTGGTTCAGGAATGGGAAGACATTATTTCGGATCTTCGTCTCTGTAAGGGTTTTAATTTTCCTCGGAGAGTTGTCATGGACCATCCTGTTTCCATTCATGCCTTCTCAGATGCTAGCAAGGTTGCGTACGTCACCGCCATATACTTTGTTGACACAAGTGGCAGCCGTCTCGTCATGGCAAAGGCGAAAGTCGCCCCGATCAAATCCCTTTCCATCCCAAAATTAGAGCTGACTGCAGTTTTGTTGGCTGCTAGACTCGTTCACTTTGTAGAGGAAACTTTTAAAAATTTGCTAAATATCTCGGAGACAGTTATATGGAGTGACAGCCAAATTACGCTCTACTGGTTACATAGCCGAAAGAAGCTACCAGTGTACGTCACCAACCGTGTCGACGAAATTCGTACCCTGCTCCCAACCGCACAGTTCCGGTGTGTGTCTACCAAAGAGAATCCAAGTGACTGCATTACTTGTGGTGTCTGTGCTAAATTTCTCAAATCTTCTGCGTTGTGGTGGAATGGCCCATGCTGGCTTAATGATCCCAACGAATGGCCAGAGAATATAGATTTGAGCGAGCAACACACTGCTATTGTGGCACCGGTAATTGACTCGGTGCCTGACGAAGACACACGGTTATGGGACTGGGATAGATTCAGCAGCTATGAGAAGTTACAACGTGTTACAGCATGGGTGATACGATTTGTAGAAAATGTAAAAGCAAAAATTAAAGGCACACCGCCCACAGGTAGTGCTTACCTCAATGTGAAGGAGATCAGAATTGCAGATAAATTATTACATAAGCTCTGTCAACAAGAAATATATACGCAGGAATATAAATTACTGGTTAAGGGAACAAAGTCTAGGAACAACCTGATCAACCAGTTGGGCTTACACTTGAAGGGGGACTTGATACATTGCGGAGGCAGATTACGATTGGCAGCCCTCTCTGAGGCAAGTAAGTATCCAATACTACTGCCCACCAATCATCCCCTCACCCATCTTATCATCGATAGGTGTCACCGACTCTGTTGTCATTATGGGGTTGGTCATATAGTCACCTATGTAAGACAACGATGGTGGGTGCCTAGAATCAGGCAGGTGGTCAAGAAAGTCCTTCGCAAATGCTTAAAGTGTAGAAGAGAACACATTATGATCCCGTCGGAATTCCTCCCTTACCAAACCTGCGAACCACCCCAGGTGACCCTTACAAAGTTACCGGGGTTGACTACAGTGGAGCAATCCCTGTGAAAGATTCACCCAATCTTAAGGTGTATATGATACTTTTCACTTGTGCTGTTACCAGGGCAATTCACCTGGAACTGGTCACCAACCTCACTTGTGATAGCTTCCTACATGCCTTCCGAAGATTCTGCAGTAGACAGGGATATCCGCGTATCATGCTGAGTGACAATGCAAAGACTTTCATAGGGGCATCTACATATCCTAAAGAAGTGAGCAACAATCCTAAGATTCAGACCTGCCTAGCGGATGTAAAATGTGAATGGCGTTTCATTCCCGCCAGAGCGCCTTGGTTTGGCGCCATATGGGAGAGAGCCATAGGCATCGTGAAGGCGGGTCTGAAGAAGGTGTTGGGTAGAGCTCTCATCTCGATTGAGGAACTCAACACCATATTCTTGGAGATTGAAGCCACCGTAAATGATCGCCCTCTATACTATGCTTCTGGTGATTTGGAAGACCTTACCCCAATCACACCCTCAGTACTGGTATGTGGATACAGACTGCAGGATCTTCCTGAAGAGCATGACGAGGATACTATGGAAGATCCAAACTACATAAGTAAGGACGTGATATCGGCCCGCTACAAATATATTCGTAAATTATCGCGAGATATTTGGCATTGCTGGTCAACAGAATATCTGGTGACTTTAAGGGAAGCACAAAAGAAAAAACTAACACCATTAAAAGGTCATTGGCCTAGGGTAGGGGACGTGGTAACCATCCATGAGGAGGGCCCGCGCGCATTTTGGAAATTGGGTCGGATAGAGGAGTTGTTACCAGGTCGTGATGGTGAGGTTCGGGTAGCAAAGGTTCGCACCAGGACTGGAGTAATCACACGGCCAACAGTCCGACTATATCCTCTTGAGGGTGACCTCGATCGCAAGGACACCCCCTCGGATCAGTTATCCATTGAAGTCCCCTCTCTGGCTTCTACTTAGGCGCAGCCTGTTGACGCGTCTGGCGAACGCCCACGTCGACAGGCAGCCCAGATATCCTCCCAAGCTTGGCGGGATAAGATTGCCTCCGGGCAAATCTAATCATGTAAATTTTGTATATTTTCTGTTGGTGGGAATATGTCCATACTTAGTGTACTCAAACTAGTATGAACAGTCTCGATGTTACGTAATCTGGGTTGATGTAGCGTTACGTATCATTCCGTAGTCTTGAGTTGAACGCTTCCATAACCTTGGTCGAACGTTCCATGATTGGGTAGAATATATTATTCTATAGTTGTATATGGGAAAGTATTGTAGGATTATAATTCCCATATATATATATATATATATATATATATATATTTGTATTATTTAAGATTGTTTATAAGTATCTCATTGTAAAGAAGATGGGATACATTTTCCATATGTTATGCGCGTGCGCAACAACGACAGAGACAAACATAACGCGCTCGCCCACTCTCCAACCAACCTCCGTCCCAGCTACACACGCTAAGCCTTCTTCCTATAGTTCCTTTACTTCAGGTGTTTTCGCTTCACTTTTCATCTCATATTCCATATAGTCACTACATCATCATCTTTGTTAATTAGCACAACTAAACGTAAATATCTAGCCTATCCTAGCCTATTGTAGCCTCTTTTCATACGCTGTTTACCTTACTAACCACTTCGAGTCATCTAGCCTATTTTCCGCCATCCTCCAATCACCAGCTGAGTTCATCAAAGGGTAATTATTTTCTATATGGTTAATACTCATTCAATATCAATAATATACAGTCCACTTATCTAAATTAGCCATACAATGAGGCCCGATATGTAAATTATGTATTATGTAATGAGTTCTGTTTCAACTTTGATTTAAACGCATGTACGATATTTGCCTCTTTGATATCCGATGGTAGTTGATTCCATAACTTAGGACCTGTTACAGACATAGCTCTGGCTCCCGAGTCTCCCACTTAACCCACTTCACCATGACATGATAAATTATAGCTAACCATTTTCAATTTTTAAAGGAAATGGATAACTACAAATTAGGCAAGGGAATTTTTAGTCCTCTGAGGCCAATCCGATAAGACTTAACCTTCACTATCGGGAATTTTATAAAACGTGTCTTGACAACAGAGTGGCTCATTATAGTCAAACTAATGGGGTGAAACGTCTTAAAATCTCCAAACTACTTGAGCAAAACCGGGAGGTCCAAAAAAGGCCACCCTAGGCTAAAATAGGGTTAAAGAAAGACTATTACCCGAATGTATTTTGTATGAAATACACCGAAAAAATGTGTTTATATAAAGTCTGTCTGTCTGTCTATCTCACTCACTCACTCTCCGTCATGCACCTTCCTTTTACGGATATCCTGCCTGGAAACGATCATGTCAGCCTCCCCACATTTATCCCACTATATACAGTCAGGCCAGAACCTTCCTACAGCTTCGTACTAAACACTTCACAGGAGGGTGGGTGGCGCCCGTGTTCCTAAACCAACAATTACGTGTTGGCGCCGGACCTTTAACTTTGCCAAAATGTTACGTCTAAATTACAGTTTTGTTTTTTGTTTTTTGTTTTTCTATGTGATTGAGGGAGGCAAAAGGCATAACTGCCTATAGCGAGTGCCTCCCCCATAGTTGAAAGAGTGACAGGGCCAAAATCAAGGGACGTTCGAGCCAAAATGCCTGGACACACGGAGTTTGAAGCAATTTAAGTCATAGGAAGAGGGAAAGACTGATTCTGGGAGAGAGTTCCAGAGCTCAGCTGTTGAGTAGAAGAAAGTTTGAGAGTAACGTTTCACTCTTGGGTTGGAGAGTTGCACAGAGTAGGGGTGGGATTGAGTTGCAAGATGGGTACCACGTGCCCTACGTAAAGGAGGTGGTATGCACTGGGATAGCTCTGAGGAACACTAATTATTATAGTAGCGATAGCGAGAGAGATGCAACATTGCGGAGGAGAGAGAGAGATTGCAGAGAGTTGGTGAGTGGACGGGAGTTAATGATACGAAAGGCCTTCCTTTCAATTTTGTCTAGGAGAGCGGTGTGAGAGGAACCTCCCCACACATGTGAACAATACTCAATACAAGGGCGCACTATGCCCCTGTACAGAGCAAGAAGCTGTGCAGGGGAAAAGAACCCCCTAAGGCGGTTGAGCACACCCAGCTTCTGGGAGGCTGCCTTAGCAAGACTGGTAATATGGTCCTTCCAAATGAGAGCAGAAGAAAAAGAGACACCAAGAATATTGAGAGAAGATGAAGGGTTGATTTTTGTATTGTTGAAGAATAAGGGATAGTCCGCTGGGAGATCCTGACGGGTAGATAGATGGAGAAATTGGGTTTTGGAAGCATTAAAGTTAACAAGGTTTTCTCTGCCCCAATTGGAAATTGTATTTAGATCAGAATTTAAGAGTACTATGGCTTCATTACGTTTGTCGTTGAGGGATTGCTGGCTGGGGCGTTCTGAAAAACTAATGGAGTAGTGCAAGGTTGAGTTGTCTGCGTATGAATGGATAGGAATTAAGGTACAGTTAAGGAGATCATTTATAAAAATTAGAAAGAGAATAGGAGATAGGACAGAGCCCTGAGGAACACCGGAGTTTATAGGGTGAGGAAGTGAACAATGGCCGTCCACAACCGCGGCTATGGAACGGCCGGAAAGGAAATTGGAGACAAAGGCACATATGGAGGGATAGAAACCGAAGGAGGGTAGTTTAGAAATTAAAGATTTATGCCAGACTCTATCGAAGGCTTTCGATATGTCTAGTGCAATAGAAAAAGTCTCACCGAAGTCCCGAAAGGAGGATGACCAAGAGTTAGTAAGATATGAAAGGAGATTACCAGTAGAGCGACCCTTAAGGAAGCCATACTGGCGATCTGAGAGCAGATTATGAGAAAGAAATGCTTAAGAAATTTGGAAGCAAGAATAGTGCCAATAGTGCAAGTTGGGTGCCATCGGTCGGAAACTCGCTCTGGCTCTGGCTCTCGCTCTCTCTTTCTCTCTCTCTCTCTCTCTCCCAGGAACGAACCCCGGATAGGCAGGACGAGAGTCCATACCTTGACCCACTCCACCATAACATGATTAATTATAGCTAACCATTTTCAATTTTTAAAAGAAATGGATAACTACAAATTAGGCAAGGGATTTTTTAGTCCTCTGAGGCCCATCCGATAAGACCTAACCTTCACTATCAGGAATTTTATAAAACGTGTCTTGGCAACAGTGTATTTAAACACCACCCATCAGATAATTAATGCACTCAGCCATCATGACCGTGTGTGTGTGTGTGTGTGTGTGTCTGCAAGCATTGGCTGATTCATAGGTACATATTTCATGGTATTTGTAGGTTCATGTGTAGAAACAGATGTATACCAAATAAACACACCATCACTTACATGGAGAGAGAGAGAGAGAGAACAGTTTGTTTTCTGTCAGTCTGGCGTTTTTTATTTTTGCGTTACATATATTTTATCTAATGCATCTTTCTCCCTTTCTAGCTCTGTACCTGTCAGCCCCCCCCCCCCCTCTCTCTCTCTCTCTCTCTCTCGTATTTTTTTCATTTCTTTAAGGTTTATCTCGTCTCAATTGTGCCAACGGTAATATCGTTTGATCTTTTCATTCCAAGTCTTGTCAACACACACACCCACACACACACACACCTTTATTACCAAAAAGATATAGACAAGCTATAACGAGTTCAACGTAGAGTTACCAAAATGATACCTAGCCTAAAGAACAAACCATACGAGGAGCGTCTTAGAGAATTAAATCTATTTCCTTTAACCCAGCGCAGATTAAGAGGCGACTTAATTCAAGTGTTCAAAATCATCAAAGGCATCGACAATATGAACTGTAGTAAGTACTTCACTATCGACCAATCTAATTACACGCGGGGAAACAGTTGCAAAATTATCGGTAAATCTTTTAACTCGCACGAATCTAAGAATTTCTTCTTCAATCGAGTTGTCAACTTGTGGAATGGGCTTCCCCGAGACGTTATAGACTGCAGCACCGTTGATTCATTTAAACTTCGCCTAGACAAATATCTTGCATCAAACCCGCGACTGACTGCGTTTGTAAATGAATAAATTTATTTTATTCCCCCCTCAGTTACTAACCCATCTGTCCCCTACTAACTTCCTAATCTTGCCACGGACATTCGTTCCAGGGCAGTAGTTCCCTTTCCAATGTTCCCTTACCCCCTACAAACCACTGTTTGGACAATTGATTCTCAGTGTTTGGAGGACAAGCAGCCTAGAAGGGTCACCAGACCTGTTGTTGCTTGATTTCCTTTGTACACACAGCCTTACCCAATGATCGGACAATACGAGCTCTAAGCTCTCTTCCGGGAGGCGAGAGATCCCCCCCAAGATCCTCAAGATAGCAAGTGAATTACACACACACAAACACAGGCACACTAAAAATTATCTTGAATATAAAATTTCATCAAGATATTTGAAACCAGAAGATGCTCTTTGGAACCTAACTGAAAAATAAGCGACTGGAAAATGGACTTCTAGATTATTCGCACAGTCGCTCACTAAAGTCCTTGGATTAAACCATCATGACGTATCTCAACATTGGCGACTCTTCTCTTTAGTTCATAATTTATTCATATTTTTACATGGCAATAAGGAGGCAGGACACATTTACATTAACCCTATCAAGATTCTATTACGCATTATTTCGTGTATGCTTTCTGGCTATTATTAGACAACTTTATTTAGATTAGGCAGGGTATATGGAAGTCAGAGGGTTAATTGAGATATTATTTACTCTATTAATTCCCACAAATCCTTCCTAAGCTGTATAAAATCGTCTAATGATGGCGAGAATGAATTTTCAAATTGCGTCATAATCTTCCAAAGGTTAACTAAAATAAACAATTACCGGTACGGCGACTAAGCAAACTGGCCTTCTCCACAGCCAACCTCCAATGAACCCCAGGAAATATAAAAAACAAAAAAACAAATGGGAAAATTAATATATACACCATATGAGTAGGAACACTTTATTGACAACATTTTGCATATAGCTACCATTATGTCAACTTCATGTTTATCAATGAGAAAATAAAACAAAATTTATTTAATTATACTGTATGTAGGCCTATGTACTGTATATACTCAGGCACATACCCCATAGCTGGGGGTGGCCGACTCGAGACACAACACAACACAAAACAAAAAAGAAGCAAAATAAAAAAACTTACACACATCTTTGTTGCCCAGGAGAAGACCCAGAGACCTAGGCCCATTTGAGGTCTCCAGCAAAAGATTCCCAGGTCCAAGACCTCCCGGAGAGGTTCCGGTCTTAGCAAGCAGATATACTGTACAGAGGAGCCATACCACAATGACCACCCACCTCACATCCATGACCCTTCATATACACCGGCTCCCCGGGCCAGGCGCCTGACGGACTATTATCTAGTCCAACTGGCGCCCGACCCTCTCTCCCAACGATCGCCTTATCACTCATCTATTCACAAGCATTCTCCATTCATTCCTATTCATTACCACTTCTCTTGCCTGTTCTACAGTCATCCCTCTATCTTCCAACGCTTGTATTACATCAACTCTCCAACTCAACCAAGATCTTCCTCTCCTTCTACCTCCCATTGTATCTGACTCATATACTCTCTTTGTAAGCCTTTCATCTCCCATTCGTTCAACATGTCCATACTAGGACAGCACCCTTTTGTCCACTCTGGCCGACAAGGGTTCCTGCTGCCCCACTCTCCTACGTACCTCTTCATTCCTCAATCTGTCTCTATGCATCACTCTACAAATACTCCTCAACCAGTTCATCTCTATCACATCCAATTATTGTCTCTCTTGTGCCTTCAGAGTCCACGTCTCAGCCTCATACATCACTGTTGGTGCAACTATCCCTTGATACACTGCACTTTTAGCTTTCATTCCAAGATGTATCACCTTCCACTTTCCTTCCTTCACATACTCTCTGTCTTACTTTCATTTCCACTACTGCGTCCCTGCTTATCACTCCTCCTAGATATTTAAAACACTCCACTTGTTCCAGTATTTCCCCATCCAGCCACACATTTAGATTCACCCTACGAGCACCTCTATAACACACCATCACTTTATTTGTATTGATTTTTGACGTTCACCTCAGCTTCCTCTTCCCACATACCACACAAAACTCTTTGACTACTCGCTAAAAATAAAAATAATAAAATGTATTACAAAAACAAAATATAATATTCATGAGCTTCAGTGTTACATAGATACCCAATAGTAACAGAGATCGGTGAATCTCCGCCATTTCGGTGCCACTGGTGATATTTTCCTATCTATACACTAAAACATCTCCATATCCATAGTAAACATTTGGGAATACTATTACAGGCTATACATTTTGTTTTTTTGGGTAAACATTCAACATGATCAGATAATATTATATAAGACTACTTGTTCTTTGATAATTGAGGCAACAAAATGGCGTCCAAAGACAAATATGGCCGCAAGCAATAAGTGCTATAGTATATTTGAAACAAGGAGGCATAATCTGTGTTCTGATACATTTAACCCATTCAGTATTCGACAACACGTTTCATTATAACATTTGGCTTATTATTACACAATTGTATTAAGCTAAGATAGGAGTTACGGAAGTAAACCCTATTTGGTCCGAGGGGGTTCTTTGTGCACATCCTCTGATTCGATCCATTAGTTTGGAAATGTTATGAAGTTTCACTCCATAAGTTTGGCGATAATAGACCGTTTCATCCCATTCAGGTGTCGATTGTTTTTCTCGGCCTTCGGTCGGGACATTTTTCAATCGGAAAATTTACAAATTTAGCTAGAAAGAGAGTCTGGTTGGGTATTTTTTACTTTGAAGGAAGTCGTGGGAAGGCGATTTTTGTTTGCCTAGGAATACATTGCTCGAAAATGGTAAACACAAGCAAAATCCTCAATAATAATTAAACCATATATCATAATAACCCCCAAGAATGTGCATATGACTGTATGTTGTCAGTAGCTGTTTCTGAGTATGTGTGTCTTGCTTTGTATGTGTGTGTTGTATTAGTGCTTGCTTTCTATATATGTGTATGTGTCTATTCCACCTCCCTACACCTCACACACACAAACACACACTTACTGTAGGCACACACACACACACGGTAGTTAATTTGTCAGTAGTATATACCCATAATATACACACACACACACACACACACATACACACTCACACATACACAAACACACACTTAGACACACACACACCCACCCACACACACGGTAGTTAATTTGTCAGTAGTATATACCCATAATACACACACACACACACACACACACACTCACACACATACACAAACACACACACCCACCCACACACACGGTAGTTAATTTGTCAGCAGTCTATACCTGTAAGACACACATACACACACACGGCAGCCTATTTGTAAGCAGTACATACCTGTAACACACACACACACGGCAGCCTATTTGTCAGCAGTACATACCTGTAACACACATACACACACACGGCAGCCTATTTGTAAGCAGTACATACCTGTAACACACACACACACGGCAGCCTATTTGTCAGCAGTACATACCTGTAACACACATACACACACACGGCAGCCTATTTGTAAGCAGTACATACCTGTAACACACACACACACGGCAGCCTATTTGTCAGCAGTACATACCTGTAACACACATACACACACACGGCAGCCTATTTGTAAGCAGTACATACCTGTAACACACACACACGGCAGCCTATTTGTCAGCAGTACATACCTGTAACACACATACACACACACGGCAGCCTATTTGTAAGCAGTACATACCTGTAACACACACACACACGGCAGCCTATTTGTCAGCAGTACATACCTGTAACACACATACAAACACACGGCAGCCTATTTGTAAGCAGTACATACCTGTAACACACACACACACACACGGCAGCCTATTTGTCAGCAGTACATACCTGTAACACACACACACACACACGGCAGCCTATTTGTAAGCAGTACATACCTGTAACACACACACACACGGCAGCCTATTTGTCAGCAGTACATACCTGTAACACACACACACACACACGGCAGCCTATTTGTCAGCAGTATAAATCCGTAACACACATACACACGGCAGCCTATTTGTCAGCAGTATATACCGTAACACACACACGGCAGCCTATTTGTCAGCAGTACATACCTGTAACACACACACACACACACGGCAGCCTATTTGTCAGCAGTATATACCGTAACACACACACACACACACACACACACACACACACACACACACACACAGCAGCCTATTTGTCAGCAGTATATACCGTAACACACACACACACACACACACAGCAGCCTATTTGTCAGCAGTATATACCGTAACGCTGTTATTTCCTCCCAACACTCAGTAATGATGGTAGTAACAACACGCACACTACACTACCTTCATAATGTGTCTGTGTGTGTGTGTGTGTGTGTGTGTGTGTGTGTGTGTAATAATGCTAATAATGATAAACATATTTAAAATAAAATAATTATATTATTATTTCTATTATATATTATAATTATAATAATTAATGTTATTATTATAATTATTATTATTATTATTATTAGTACAAATAATATTATTATTATTACTTCTATTATTATTATTGTTAACAAATGGTTTATTTAGAATTGCAGCGAATTGCAGAAAATATACATGTGAGAATTACATAGAATTATGATACAATATATTTTTCGAAAATTATATAAGCTTAACTCACACAAATATATATACTTTATAGATGCACAATATTTGTACTGTACTGAATATATATATATATATATATATATATATATATATATATTAAAATATATATATATATATATGTGTGTGTATATACATGTATACACATACAGTATACATATATACTGTACACACATGGACTACACATACATACATACATACATATATACATAAGTACATACATACGTCTCCCATCCACCTTACAAAAGAATGTCATCATAATTCCCGTGTGTCTGTCTGTCTGTATCTGTGTAACGGTATATACTGTATATACTTAACCCATTCAGTACCGGTTCCGTCCTTTTTACTTTATTCTGGCTAAAATTAGACGGGTTTATTCAGTCTATATAGATTCGCCAGCAATTAACAGGCCATTTTTACTAAAACATATCTTTCTTAAACTGCACAAAATCGTTCAAATATAGCTAGAATAAAGTTAAGAAGACGTCGCCGGTAGGGGTTAATTGCCTATTATTTCGCTTTACACACACACACACACACACACACACACACACACACACACTCATAGAGTCAGTTTCTGTCTGTCAGTTGAGCAAGCAGTGACCTATATATTTGCTCTCCCTTTCTTCCTTATGCTCTCGGTTTCATTTTGTCGCATGCTGTCTCCTTTGTCGCATGCTGTCTCTTTTGTCGCATGCTGTCTCTTTTGTCGCATGCTGTCTCTTTTGTCGCATGCGGTCTCTTTTGTCGCATGCTGTCTCTTTTGTCGCATGCTGTCTCTTTTGCCGCATGCTGTCTCTTTTGTCGCATGCTGTCTCTTTTGTCGCATGCTGTCTCTTTTTCTTGTTAAAACATAATTCTACAGTCGATTACACTTACACACACGAACATATATTCAAACTCACTTCCTGTCTTCTACCGCCCACACACTCACTCTCACTCTCATAGTACACACTCACTATCATTCACATTTTGAAGCCTCGATCTAAATTAATGAACCTCCAAAATGCAAATACCTCGTATAGAATTAATAAGGAGATTCAATTCAACCCGAGACAGCTTCAACAAAGTACGTACCAGCATTAATGACCGCGACTGTATGTGTAATATACATAATATATACCTGTGTTCCACATCATCACCTTAGCCACAAGGGATTGGAGCTCTCGAAAAGGGGCTCCAGTCCTGATGCTATTCTTGACTTACAGTGTGCTGGCTAAATAATCCAGAAGGATTGAAGTCCTATTTAAACTAATTAACCACCCTAAGATATGATGTTAAATCATAGAACAATCTCTTGGCTTTCTTTAATCATGCGAACATTTTCATTATATGCACTCATGTATTGTACATAATATCAGTTCGTATGTTAAGTACATTTAGTCTATCCATTATAAGTAGACCAGAATGTATATTTATCTCAAACCTCTGTAATTCAAAAAGCTAAACGAGTTGTCCAGGGGAGATATATTATACCCTGTTCCAAGTAAGTAGACCAAAACTCCTGAACACTGACCTCCATAACACACGGACGACCAGATTAATCAAGCTAATATTTCTACCATTTGAGAAGGGTTAGCCAGGGTATAGGTGTGGAAATGTACAACCCATTGCTCTAGCACTTTATGAGTTATATAAATTAGGGTTCACGATTTCTGGCCTACCTACTTGGAACATGCTATAGCAAGGAGAAGGGTTTGGAGTGGCTGAGTGATTAATAGCGTTCGACGGAAGTCTTCTGTACTTTCCAATGATTGTTATTCTCTTGCAACTTCTTTTCTTCTCTGCTTCCTCCAATTCTTCTAAATTACACCTCTCTTCATCTTCTTTAAATTCTTCTAAATTCTGCCTCTCTTCATCTTCTTTCAATTCTCCTTCTCTTGCTACCTCTCTTTTTTTTTTGTCTGCTTTTTCATAAATAATTCTCATTTATCGTTTCTCTTCTTTCTGTCCTTCTTTCTCGTCCTCCTTCTCCTTTTCTCTGCTTCTTCCAATGCTTCTTGTTTCTGCTATTCTTTTGTTCTGCTTATCTTTTCTATCTTCCTACCTACTTATTTTTTTCCAATTCTTCTTACGACTTGTTTCTTCTTCCCTTTCTTCTTTATGTTCCTCTTCTTCGTCTTATTATAGTTTATTATAAAATTATTATTAGTATTTTATTATAATCAATACAATGATTATAATTATCAATTTTGTCCGTATCTTCCTCCCCCTTCCTCGGTCTCCTTTTCCTTAATACCTCCGCCAACGTAGGTTGCCTCCGTGTGTTTGTTGGTTTGTCCGTAAACAAGATATCTCAAAAAGTTATGAAGTTATATTTCCGAAATTTGTTGGGCAGATAGGATATGCGCCAAAAAAGAAATTATTTTATTTAGGAGGCGATCGGTCGAGCATATACCTCCGCCAGCAAAGACGGAGTGTCAGTCTAGCTTTTCCTGCTCCTCCTATTCATCATTAATTTGTCTTCCTCCTCCCCCAACTGCTCCTCCTCCTTCTTCCTTCTCATTCACCCCCTGCTCCTCCTTCTCCATTTCCTCCTGCTCCTTTTCCTTCTCCTCCATCTCCTCCTTTTCCTCCTCCTTCCCCAGTTTATCACTCTGGTTGAGAGAGTAACTGCGACACAAGGCTGTATCAGGACCATAATACTACCTCTAAAACCACGAGAGAAAAAGATATATATATATATATATATATATATATATATATATATATATATATATATATATATATATATATATATATAGAGAGAGAGAGAGAGAGAGAGAGTCAAGCAACAATAGATCTAGCGACCCCTTGAGGTTGCTTGCCAAAAGTGGTTCAGAATGGATAAGGGACAATTGGAAAGGGTAATACTGCCGTAGGACCAATGTCCCTGGCAATGTTAGGGGATGTTATTTGGGGGCAATTTGGATTAATAACATAACACAGTCATAAGTTATCGTTGATGTATCTGGGGAAAAGTGAGTAACATCTTAGTTATATACTTGTACATGAAGTGATCCTCGAGGTATCTGAGAAAATAAAGGAGAATGTAACTATAAGTAATTCATCTACAAATTCAGTCAATCGCGGGTTTAAGGCAAAGTGTTTGTCTAGACGTTGCTTAGAGGAATCAGTGGTGCTGCAGTCTATAACATCTCGGGGAAGCCCATTCCACAAGTTGACAACTCGATTGAAGAAGAAATTCTTAGACTCATGTGAGTTAAAAGATTTACCAATGATTTTTCAACCATTTCCCCGCATGTATTTTGATTGGGCAATCGTAAAGTACTTATCATAGTTCATGTTGTCGATACCTTTGATGATTTTGAAAATTTGATTTAGGTCACCTCTTAATTTGCGCTGGGTTAAGGGGGGTCACCTGCTTTTTGTTATTTCTGTCCTTTTCTCTCTTTCTCTGGCTTGTATCCATTCGGCCTCATCCAGCCAACTATTTTAAGACGTTTATCCCCATCTAGGTGTCGATTTCTTCCTGGCGAGCGATAGCGAGCCAGCATTATATGAAGAAAACCGGCTTCGCCGGAGACATTTTTCTATCGAAAAATGTACAAATTTAGCCTGCTGTCAAACAAAAATAAAAAATATGCTGGCTCGCTACCACTCACTAGTAAACCATTGACACCTGGATGGGGATAAACGTCTTAAAACAGTAGGCTGAATGGGGCCAAATGGATACAAGCCAGAGAAAGATAGAAAAGGACAGAACAAAAACAGGTCACCCCCCTTAAGGGGAAGTTTGGTATATTCTGGACCCCAATCTCCCTAATGTTTAGCCCCATTAGTGTGTTTATATGTTAAGTCGTTAGATCTATTAGTTTGGCGATATCAAGATCTGCTTTACCATTCAGACGTCAATGTTTTCCTGGCAAGCGATAGCGAGCCTGTAATTTAGGGGGAACCAGCTTTCGGCCAGGGCATTTTCTACCGAATAATGTAACATTTTATCCAGTATATCCAGATATCCAGTATTCGATAAATGTATATTAATCGTGGTCATGTGTTGTACTTTTACTGTCTTTATGGTGTAACGGTTAGAGCGTGTAAGTTCTGCAAGTGGTATCTTGAGTTCAAATCTTGGGGGATTAATTTGTTTTCAATAATATCATTTGGGGGTGATTGGTGTTAAGAACTATCAGAAAAACAAATATTATGCACACGAATACACCGTAGGAAATATTATGCATGTATCTAGGCAACCACACTACAAACCCCCCCAACCCCCCCCCCCACGCCCACCTCCTCAGTCCTTTTCGGTATATACATGAGGAGTGGGGGGGGGGGAGGGGATTACACCTTCCGCTAGAGCGAATCATTGTCACCTTGTCTCCAGGAGTGGTAGGGAGTGGTGGTGGGGAGTGGCGGTATGGAGTGGTGGTGGGGAGTGGCGGTAGGGAGTGGTGGTGGTGGGGAGTGGTGGTGGGGAGTGCTGGTAGGGAGTGGTGGTGGGGAGTGATAGTGGGAGTGGTGATGGGGAGTGCTGGTAGGGAGTGGTGGTGGGGAGTGGGAGTGCTGGTGGGGAGTGTTGGTAGGGAGTGGTGGTGGGGAGTGCTGGTATGGAGTGGTGGTGGTAGGGAGTGGTGGTGGGGAGTGCTGGTAGGGAGTGGTGGTGGTAGGGAGTGGTGGTGGGGAACAGTAGTGGGGAATGGTGGTAGGGAGTGGGAGTGGTGGTGGTAGTGGTTGGGAGTGGTGGTAGGGAGTAGTGGCTGGGAGTGCTGGTGGGGAGTGCTGGTAGGGAATGGTGGTGGAGAGTGGTAGTGGAAGTGGTGGTGGTAGTGGTTGGGAGTGGTAGTGGGAGTGGTGGTAGGGAGTAGTGGTTGGGAGTGGTGGTGGGGAGTGCTGCTAGGGAATGGTGGTGGTAGGGAGTGGGAGTGGTGGTGGTAGTGGGAGTGATGGTAGGGAGTGGGAGTGGTGGTGGTGGGGAGTAATTGTGGGAGTGGTGGTAGGGAGTAGTTGTGGGAGTGGAGGTGGGGAGTGATGGTGGTGATGGTATAGAGTGATGGTAGGGAGTGGTGATGGTGGAAGGAAGTGGTGGTAGGGAGTGATGGTGGAAGGGAGTGGTGGTGGTAGGGAGTGATGGTGGAAGAGAGTGGTGGTGGTAGGGAGTGATGGTGGAAGGGAGTGGTGGTGGTAGGGAGTGGTGGTGGTGGTGGTGGTGGTGGTGGGGAGTGGTGGTGGGGAGTGGTGGTGGGTAGTGGTGGTGGGGGGGGATTGGTGGTGGTGATGGGGAGTGGTGGTGGTGGTAGGGAGTGGTGGTGGGGAGTGGTGGTGGTAGGGAGTGGTGGTGGTAGGGAGTGGTAGTGGTTGTGGGAGTGGTGGTGGTAGGGAGTGGTGGTGGTGGGGATTGGTGGTGGGGATTGGTGGTAGGGAGTGGTGGTTGTGGGAGTGGTGGTTGGGCGTGGTGGTGGTAGGGAGTGGTGGTGGTGGTGTAGTGTTCAATATTATAATGTAAAGCTGATCCCGGTCATTCAATTTTGCAATCAGGTCAATGTTATAATATAATGCAAGTTTCAAAATGTCAGTGTTCGACGCATCTTGGACCAGCTGAAGGAGAAACACCCAGAAGCAAAACCAGCAAGTGATGAGGCCAAACTAGACGGGGAATATGTTCCTCCAGACCCGGTGATATATGAGAATATAACTGGAGACCTCACATGGAGAAAGGCGCTGAAAACACAGGGAGGAGCAGGTCCATCAGGAGTAGATGCTAAGACTTGGAGGATCTTCCTAAGTCAAAACAAGTTTGGTTCAGACGCGGGTGACCTTTGTGAAGCAATAGCAATGCTGGCAAAGAAACTTGCATCGTCACCATGCGTGAACATAGAAGCTCTGACAGCATGTCGCCTGATACCTTTAAATAAGAATCCAGGAGTTAGACCAGTAGGCGTTGGGGAAGTTCTTAGAAGGATTATTGGAAAAGCAATCATGTCTGTATTTGGAAAAGATGTACAAAGAGCAGTGGGCAACTTACAAGTATGTGCAGGACAGCAAGCCGGAGGAGAAGCAGCAATACATGCAATGGGGAAGGTGTATCATGAGGAAGATTGTGAAGCGGTACTGCTAGTGGATGCAACAAATGCCTTTAACACCCTTAATAGGGAGGCAGCTATTCACAACATCAAGATCAAATGCCCGAGCATCGCAAAGTACATAGAAAATACTTATAAGGAGCCAGCTAACCTGTATATAGTTGGAAGCACAAAGAAGGAAGAAATGAAAATTCTCAAATCAAATGAAGGAACAACGCAAGGAGATCCAGTGGCAATGGCAATGTACGCACTGGCACTATCAATTCTGCAGCAGAAAATAAAACATGAGGTAACCCGAGTGAAACAAGTGGCGTATGCAGATGACCTCACAGGTGCAGGAAAAATAGGGGATCTCAAAGAATGGTGGCGGAGAGTACAATCGGTAGGCGAAGTCATTGGGTACCATCCGAATGCTAGTAAATCTGTACTAATAGTGAAAGAAAACAAGTATGAAGAAGCGGTGCGGACTTTTGATGGGACAGGAGTGAAGATTACAAAGGAGGGTCAACGCCATTTGGGAGCAGTAATAGGCACAGAAGTATGCAAGAGAGACTATGTGCGAAAAAAGGTAGCAGAGTGGGTAAAGGAAGTGAAAACCCTGGCAGACATTGCGAAATCTGAACCACATGCTGCATATACTGCCTTCACATATGGTGTTAAGCACAGATGGACCTTTCTTATGAGAACAGTGCCTGGCATTAGACAGATGCTCCAACCGCTTGAAGAAGCAATCAGAGGAACATTCATACCGGCCCTAACAGAGATGGAAGGCGTCACGCAAGAGCTAAGAGATCTATTAGCTCTTCCGCCAAGGTTCGGAGGTATGGGGATCATAAACCCAGTGGAGGCGGCACTACATGAGAACCCAAATTCCCTTAAACTTACTACGTCTCTGACAGAAAAAATACGGGAGCAAAATGAAAATGATGAGGTGGACGAAGAGGAACAACGAAATGCAAGACAGGAAATTACAAAGAGCAGAGAAGAGAGACAGAAACATAGCCTAGAACAAATTAAGACCAGATATAGGGATGAACTGAAAATGAGAGTTGAGATGGCACAAGACACGGGGGCTTCAAATTGGCTCACATCATTACCAATAAAGGAGAAAGGCTTCAGCTTAAATAAACAAGAATTCAATGATGCCGTAGCCTTGAGGTATGGGTGGCCAGTTTCGAACCTGCCGCTGAAATGTGCATGTGGTGAAATAAACAACTCAGACCACTGTATGACTTGTAAGAAAGGAGGATTCATCTGTATCCGGCATGATGAAGTACGAGACATCACTGCATAAATGCTGGACGAGGTGTGCCATGATGTCAGAATCGAACCGGAACTTCTGCCTATGGACGGACAGCGCTTGGCCCACAATACTGCAAATACTTCAAATGATGCAAGAGTGGACGTAAGTGCTCGAGGTTTTTGGACGAGGGGACAACGGGCTTTTTTCGACATCAGAATCTTCAACCCAAGAGCACAAACATATCGTGAGCGAGGACACAAGGCGGCATACTTGAGAAACGAAAGTGAGAAAAAACGCGCTTATGAAGAAAGAATTTTGAACAGGGATCAAGGAAGCTTTACTCCTCTGGTCTTCTCATCGTCGGGAGGTATGGGACCTTCTGCAAGTGTCTTCTATGCCAGATTAGCTGAACAAATATCGGAGAAAAAGCGCCAGCATAGAAGCCAAGTCATAACTTGGATGAGATGCCGGCTCTCTTTCTCTCTTCTCAGGTCTGCACTCCTATGTCTCAGGGGTACAAGGTCCTCCCCGCTACAGAGGACAAGAGTGAGAGACTTGGACTTTGAAATGGTCGTGGCGGAGGGACGAATTGGGGAACAACTAGGTTGATTGTAGGGAGGTACTGGTACAATAAGATAAACTACAATGTAACTAGAATAAGATAGATTGTACACCACTTTGTAACTGTCACCTTAATAAAAAAAAAAAAAAAAAATTTAGGTAAATTAAATGTGTCCGTGTGGAAGGAAATAATGATGATTAATATTCGGTGCCTCCTTTCACTTATATCAGTGTAGTGCTTTAATACTAGTAAGTCTGACGTCTTGTGGGTTAGTATATTTTGTTTTATTAATATTATAAATGTTGCTTGTTGTTTGCCATTTTCGAACTATGTATTTTAGTTTGTCCTCTCGGCTAACAAAGGCGCCGTCTCAGACTTCAGGCTAACTAACGCAAGATACTTATATATTTTTCGATAAAAAAATGTTACGGCAAAAGGCTGATTTCTTTTAGGTTACAGGCTCGCTATCGCTCGCCCAGAAAAAAATCGATAACTGAATGGGGTGAATTTTTTTACTATTGCCAAACTAATTGGGTGAAACGTTTTATAATCTCCAAACTATTAAAGAACTCCCACGGATTAAATAGGATTAAGCCGATATCACACGACTAAATTCACCCATCCAACCAAATGCTTTGCTAACCCTTTCTTCCATTGTCTTATTCAACAGGAATAAATAATTTCAGAGTCAATTTTAAAGCCGGATCACCTCGTTTGGATCAAATGGTCTGTGTATCTGTATATATTTATTCGTTTATCATCAACACTGGTCTGGCAGCTTGTAAGATAAACTTCACCAATAAGTCTATTAAGGGGGTAGTGCTTGTTTTTTGGTCTATGTATTTATCTATTATTTAGTTTTGAATGTCTTCGCTAGACCTCCTTCAAGCTTAAAAAAAAGAAAAAAAATAGACACCCTTTCAAGATAAATTTGTAAATTTTTCGGTAAAAAAAAATCTCGGCCGAAGGCCTATTCCTTCGAAAATTACAGGCTCGCTACCGCTCGCCAGGAAAAGATTGGTACCTAAATAGCATGAAAGGTCTTAATATTGACATAGAAATGGGGCGAAAATGTTCAAAATCACCAAACTAATGGAAAGAACGTCTTAAAATCTCAAACTAATATGCAAACCATGAGGGAGAAGGGGATCCATAAAAACCATGAGGGAGAAGGGGGTCCAGAAAAACCATGAGGGAGAAGGGGGTCCAGAAAAACCATGAGGGAGAAGGGGATCCATAAAAACCATGAGGGAGAAGGGGATCCATAAAAAGCGACTACCTACCCCTTAAACAAGCTAAACTACACCCTGTTCATTGTTGGTGGGCCAGATATCCTCCTCCTCCTCCTCCTCCTCCCCCCCTCCCCCCCCCAACCCAACCCTTTCATAACTCAAAAAGGACAAAAGTAATGAAGCTAATATTTCTACCATTTGGGAAGAGTTAGCCAGGGGATAGGTGTGGACAACATTCTCTACGTAAAGCCGGTATCACACGAGAGCTTTTATAGTCAACATTCGATTATCAAAAAAATTCTGGCAACATTTCTGGAATATTTAGCACTGGTATTGGAAACTAGACTGCTGGTAGATGAATTTGGGTAACCGAAATAATTTAAATGTTGACCTCATAAGCTACCAGACCAGTGTTGAGGGAAAAAACGCTCGTGTGATACCGGCTTAAGGGGAGGCAGACCGTTTTTTATGGACCCCCTTCTCCCTAATGTTTAGCCCCCCTAGTTTGTGAGATTATAAGACGTTCGGCCTATTAGTTTGGCGATTTTAACACCCTTCGCCCCATTTCGTTGCCAATTTTAAGAAATTTCGTGCCATTTAGGTGACGATTATTTCCTGGCGAGCGATAGCGAGCCTGCAATTTTAAGAGGAACCGGCCTTCGGCTGGTACATTTTTCTACCGAAAAATGTACACATTTATCTTGAAAGGGGGTCTAGGGGGTGTTTTTCTAAGCTTGATGGAGGTCTAGGGAGGAAACTAAAAAAATATATGAATAAATGAATTAATAGACCAAACAAACGGCTAGTCTCCCCTTAACTGACACACTTTACACAACAACAATGGGCGGTTGGGCTAACACACGAGCCAGAGAATCATAAACACTTTGTCTCGGAACATAGAAGCGAGTCATTCATGGCTACCCCCACAGGGATTGAGGCGTCTACGGTATAGTCCATCACTATAGGTAGGACAAAAACCTTAAATTCTACCCTCTGTAACTCGGAAAACGGCTAGAGCAAATGGGATGTCAATTTCCACACCTATTACATGGCTGACTCTTCCCAAATGTTAGAAATATTAGCTCGATTACTCCAGTTGTTTCTGTGTTATAGAGGTTAGTGGGGAAGATATTTTGCCTACTTCTAATGAATGAATTATAGTAATAGATAGATTATTACGATCACTGGCCAATTATATTTAGCATGAAGTATTTGTGAGAGTCAGAGGGTTAAATGAGATCCTTTTTACTATATTGTCGCTTGATATTATAAATATACTGAGGAAAATCATCTAATTTCTTTGTTAATATTACGACCTTTTGTGCTATATAGGTATTGAATATTTTTCCTAGCGAGCGATAGTGAGCCTGCAATTTAGTAGGAATCGGCCTTCGGCCGTAATAATTTTCTCCCGAATAATGTATAGATATATTTTGGAGGGGATATTTTTAAACCTTGATTTAGGTCTAAAAAAATAAGTAAATAAATAAATAAATAATTAAATAAATTACTAAATAAATGAATATACAGTATAATTAACAGCACAAACTTAATGACACCTGTGGCCCTCATAAGGCGGAAGTCGGTACACTCACAGTCAATAATTCGGACACATACTGTACATTTCCCAAGCCAATTGTCCTCAAGCCAAATCCGTAAGCATGTCTACCAAGTCATTTCTTATACATGAAGGGGGGTGACCTGCTTTTCTTCTCTCCTTTTCTCTCTTTTTCTGGTTTGTATGTATTCGGCCTCATTCAGCCTACTGTATTAAGACATTTATCCCCATCCGGGTGTCGATTTTTTCCTGGCGAGCATTGTATGTGGAAGACCGGCTTCGCCGGAGAAATTTTTCTATCGAAAAATGTACAAATTTAGCCTGCTGTCTAAAAACATTTCTAAAAAATATGCTGGCTCGCTTCCGCTCGCCAGGAAAAAATCGACACCTGAATGGGGATAAACGTCTTAAAACAGTAGGCTGAATGGGAACGAATGGATACAAGCCAGAGAGAGAGGGAACAAAAATGAGGTGGGCTCCCTTAAGGTGAGTTACAAGGTGGCCTACTTTACGTGATTATGGCACATATTGGCGGTATGCTAGAGGCGTCCCTTAGTTCCTTCCTTAGTTCTCATATATATACATAACTCTCACTAACTCTCACTAACTCTCACTATCTCTAACTCTCTCTCACTGACTCACTAACTCACTATCTCTCTCTCTCTCGCTCGCTCTCTCTCTCTCTCTCTCTCTTCATTGATGGTGAATGCAGAGTATTATTGGTAATAACTGCTCTTACCCAACCATGACTAAATTATTACTGATGTATTATCTCGCCGCGGATGGCTAATGCCGGGAATTAGTTTGAATATATGGTGTTATCCACTTCAATCAGCCTTATTATAAGGTAATGAACTCGTATTTACCTCATCAAGGTATTGAGTAGCCAACGAGAAAATTAACACTGTAAACTGAAGGACGTCTTTGGTCCTTGCATTATGGTTAGCAATAAGTTATATTTATTAATTATTAAAACAAAATATAAATAAAAAACAAATGTGGGAGTCAGAGGCTCAGTTGGCAGAGGTTGCACCCTCTTTACACCTAATAGTTCTTCCTAAGCTGCGTACGCTAGTAAGATTTACATATACACTATACTGTAATACCGGTAATATATATATATATATATATATATATATATATATATATATATATATATATATACCGTATATATATATACTGTATATATATATATATATATATATATATATATACTGTATATCTTCGCCACAATGTTGCATAACTCTCGCTATTCTATCGCTACTACACTAATCAGTGTTCCTCAGAGCTCTCTCATTGTATACCACCTCCTCTACGTAGGGTACGTAGCACTCGCCTTGCAACACAATCCCACCCCTATTCTGTGCAACTCTCCAACTCAAGAGTGAAACGATACTCCCAATCTTTCTTCTGTTGAACAGCTGAGCTCTAGAACTCTCTCCCTGAATCCATCTTTTCCTCATCCTTCATCATAGAATAGAAATAGATAGATAGAATGACTTAAATTGCTTCAAACCCCGTCTGTCCAGACATTTTGGCTCGGACAATCCTTGATTTTGGCCCTGTCACTCTTTCAACTTTGGAGGAGGCATTCGTCACAGTCAGTCTTGCCTTTTGCCTCCCTCATCCACATAGAAAAAAAAAAAAAAATTATATATATATATATATATATATATATATATATATATATATATATATATAGAGAGAGAGAGAGAGAGAGAGAGAGAGAGAGAATAAATAAGATGACGAGAGCAAACATCAACTCCATTTTCATTGTTTATTAATTAAGCTTTGACAATATTTCGAACAACTCTGTTCATCATCAGGTGAAACACCAACGATCCTAGAAAACAAACATGATATCTGTTAAAACTTTGTATTTAATATATGGATCTATTTAAACAAGTTTAATGTGACAATTCTACATAATACTTTACTTAAAACTGCTAGACTATAAGTTAATAATTGAAAACAATAACAAGATTGACAAGAATATTACATAATCCTAACTTCATAAACCTGAACATGTAATACAAAATATAAAATAACATGCAACAAACCATTTCGACCTGCACCTTACGACTATTCCGGGAGAACTAACTAGATTAACTGACTATAGACATTATATATAGCAAGGGATCCTAAAGCCCCAAGCTATCAACTACCTGAGCACTGAGTTTAGGTTCGGTTTGAGTTTGTCTATGAAATATTTCTCCCCAATGAAAGTATCGTTCTTGTTTCTGAATTTAGCCAATATCTTAAAATATTTTTCATTAAATCTGTGGTCCAATTCGAAAGAGTGATTCCTTACTGCTGAAAAAGGCATTTTCGTTAAATATTGACCTGTTCGGATACTTTTCCCCAAATGCTCCAATATTCTAGCGCGGAATGAACGAGACGAACATCCCACATACCCAGCAAGGCAGCTGGGACAGTTAAATTCATAAACAATATTGGAACATAAGTTATTGGGAACAGTGTCCTTTATTCTAAAAAATGAGCGAATGTTAAAGTCATTTGTGAAAATTATGCGAAAGTTAACAGCTGGGAATCTAGAATGAAGCAATTGTTGGAGCTGTTTACGAAAGTCGTAACTGGATTTACCACAGAATGGAAGTTTTATATATTTCTTAAGTTTCGGGACCTCGTGAACACAGGTTTTAGTTACATATTTACTAGCTAAAAATGACTTAACGGTCTTCTGGACTAAATTAACTGTATAATTATTTTTAACAAAGAAGTTTTCCAAAGTCTTAAATTCAATATGTAAAAACATGTAGGTGGTTCATATGCTATAAGCTCGGTTAATTAGAGTCTTGATTGATTACGGGTGTAAAACTGAACCAATTAAGTCCAAGGTTTGTGAACGTAAATTTTCGAAATACACTAGTTGTTAATCCAGAACCCGTTTTCATTACATTTACATCCAAAAAAGGTAGGCAGCCCTCTTTTTCTATTTCCGAAGTGAACTTTATATTCGTATGCTGTCTATTCATATACTCTAAAAACATATTCACATGTTCAGCCTTCCTGAAAATTAAAAAGCTATCATCTACATACCGCCTATAGAAAACAGGTTTAAAACTTAAGGGGCACTCATCTAGTCATTCAACTTCGTGTTTACACATGAACGCATTAGCATAAACAGGGTCCAGAGGGGAGCCCATGGCAATTCCGTCTACCTGATTGTATAGAGCATTATCAAACATGAATACACTATCAGAAGTGGCAAATGTTAACAGCTTATTCACAGTCTTTCTATCGAGTCCATAAAATTCATCAGGATGGTATTTGTCCAGAATAATATTTGTAGTTTCTTGAAGAGGGACATTTGTGAAGAGGGACTGTACGTTGAAACTAGCCATTACACAGTCTTGAGGAAGATTTAATGATTTGAGCTCATTGACCAATGTTGCTGAATTATTGACTGTATATTCATTGTTGGTAAAAGGTGAAATTAATTTGATTAGAAATTTACCCACGTTGTAACCCGCCGTGTTTATAGTTGAAATGATCGGTCTTAATGGTCTACCATCCTTATGTATTTTAGGGGACCCATATAACATATAACGTAATAACCCATATAACGTAAACAAAGAATATACTCTCCGGTAGTCAATAAAGATGATTTGGGTATTTTGAAAAATCTAGGACAAGATAATTCGATAATAGTAACTAGACCAGACAAAGGACGGGGGATAGTGATTATGAATAGGTCAGAATATGTTACTAAACTGAAGGATATTTTGGGAGACCATACAAAGTTTAGGAAGGTTGGTGAGGACATATACAGTACAATTATGAAAATAGAAGATAGACTCAACCGTATACTACGTGCAATAAAAAGCGAAATTGGGATCTCTAACTATGATAACATGTATGCTTCAGGTGCCTTGCCAGGAATATTATATGGGTCCCCTAAAATACATAAGGATGGTAGACCATTAAGACCGATCATTTCAACTATAAACACGGCGGGTTACAACGTGGGTAAATTTCTAATCAAATTAATTTCACCTTTTACCAACAATGAATATACAGTCAATAATTCAGCAACATTGGTCAATGAACTCAAATCATTAAATCTTCCTCAAGACTGTGTAATGGCTAGTTTCGACGTACAGTCCCTCTTCACAAATGTCCCTCTTCAAGAAACTACAAATATTATTCTGGACAAATACCATCCTGATGAATTTTATGGACTCGATAGAAAGACTGTGAATAAGCTGTTAACATTTGCCACTTCTGATAGTGTATTCATGTTTGATAATGCTCTATACAATCAGGTAGACGGAATTGCCATGGGCTCCCCTCTGGACCCTGTTTATGCTAATGCGTTCATGTGTAAACACGAAGTTGAATGACTAGATGAGTGCCCCTTAAGTTTTAAACCTGTTTTCTATAGGCGGTATGTAGATGATAGCTTTTTAATTTTCAGGAAGGCTGAACATGTGAATATGTTTTTAGAGTATATGAATAGACAGCATACGAATATAAAGTTCACTTCGGAAATAGAAAAAGAGGGCTGCCTACCTTTTTTGGATGTAAATGTAATGAAAACGGGTTCTGGATTAACAACTAGTGTATTTCGAAAATTTACGTTCACAAACCTTGGACTTAATTGGTTCAGTTTTACACCCGTAATCAATCAAGACTCTAATTAACCGAGCTTATAGCATATGAACCACCTACATGTTTTTACATATTGAATTTAAGACTTTGGAAAACTTCTTTGTTAAAAATAATTATACAGTTAATTTAGTCCAGAAGACCGTTAAGTCATTTTTAGCTAGTAAATATGTAACTAAAACCTGTGTTCACGAGGTCCCGAAACTTAAGAAATATATAAAACTTCCATTCTGTGGTAAATCCAGTTACGACTTTCGTAAACAGCTCCAACAATTGCTTCATTCTAGATTCCCAGCTGTTAACTTTCGCATAATTTTCACAAATGACTTTAACATTCGCTCATTTTTTAGAATAAAGGACACTGTTCCCAATAACTTATGTTCCAATATTGTTTATGAATTTAACTGTCCCAGCTGCCTTGCTGGGTATGTGGGATGTTCGTCTCGTTCATTCCGCGCTAGAATATTGGAGCATTTGGGGAAAAGTATCCGAACAGGTCAATATTTAACGAAAATGCCTTTTTCAGCAGTAAGGAATCACTCTTTCGAATTGGACCACAGATTTAATGAAAAATATTTTAAGATATTGGCTAAATTCAGAAACAAGAACGATACTTTCATTGGGGAGAAATATTTCATAGACAAACTCAAACCGAACCTAAACTCAGTGCTCAGGTAGTTGATAGCTTGGGGCTTTAGGATCCCTTGCTATATATAATGTCTATAGTCAGTTAATCTAGTTAGTTCTCCCGGAATAGTCGTAAGGTGCAGGTCGAAATGGTTTGTTGCATGTTATTTTATATTTTGTATTACATGTTCAGGTTTATGAAGTTAGGATTATGTAATATTCTTGTCAATCTTGTTATTGTTTTCAATTATTAACTTATAGTCTAGCAGTTTTAAGTAAAGTATTATGTAGAATTGTCACATTAAACTTGTTTAAATAGATCCATATATTAAATACAAAGTTTTAACAGATATCATGTTTGTTTTCTAGGATCGTTGGTGTTTCACCTGATGATGAACAGAGTTGTTCGAAATATTGTCAAAGCTTAATTAATAAACAATGAAAATGGAGTTGATGTTTGCTCTCATCTTATTTATTCTGAAGATCCGGTACCCTAGCGGCCAACCTACTACTGATATTGTATATATATATATATATATATATATATATATATATATATATAATATATATATATACAACAGGAACAGGACAATGAAGTCCGTGACGAGGATCATTAAATTATTTGTTATTGGTACCAGACGTTTCCACATGTGTTATGTCATCTTCAGTGGATATTTATGGACAATTTGTTAAATGAGTAAATATGTTAAATAAACAGGGTTTGAGCCCTAGAATTCATTAAAAGAAATATTTTTGTTTTCTTTTTCTAATGCATAAAAATAAAAGGTCAGTCAATTATGTAGAGAACGCATTAACCATTCTCAAGTAAAAATTTGCAAGAATGCAGCCAAATGCATAGTTCAGTCTATGCTAAACATTATGACACAAATAGGCCTACATAAAGCACCTACCAGTATAAAGTTTAAATTCAGCCTATAAAAGTGTTACTGAGCTTTAAAATCGCGGCTTAAATACATCTATAAAATGTTCAGTCCGAGAACGAACCTTGACGTCCTTCAACAATATTGTGAGGGCCCGTTGAGCCAAAGTTTTGAATGGCGCACACTGCAATTTGTTGAATCAAGCTAAATATTTTGCTAATTATGAAAACCTGGCATCAAAATGGTTCACACCAGCGAATTTTCCGGCATTTTTTGATACAGGTTATTTATCGCACTATTTTTTTTTCCGCATTGGAATCGGAAACTAAATCGAAGGTGGATTATGTCAGGTAATTTCATTCTTATGGAACTTAAATTTGAAGCTACCAGACAAAAATTGACCGTACAAATTGACGGAAAAATTGTTCGTGTGACACCACCTTTAGTGTGAAACAGAAACAGTAATTTAATATATTTGTTTTTAAATTTAGTATAACACAATTGGATTCTAAGGAGTTAAATTTTCCGCCTACGAAAAACAAACAGACTATAGTTTAGATGGTTCACTTTTTGGGCGAGGTTTGCATGTATTAATTATTTTTCTAGTTTCCTCCCTAGATCTCCCTCAAATTTAAAAAAACATCAATTAGATCCCCCTTCTAGATTATTTTGTAAATTTTTCGGTAGAAAAATGTCCCGGCCGAAGGCCGGTTACTCCAACATTACAGGCTCACTATCGTTTGCCAGGGAAAAAATCAACACCTAAATATCACGAAAGGTCTAAATATTGACGACGAAATGGGGCGAAAGGTCTTAAAATCGACTAACTAATGGGTCAAACATCTTAACATCTGAAAACTAATGGGACTAAACATGAGGGAGAAAGTGGTCCCGAAAACCGGCCCATCCCCCCTTAAAGCTCTATATATTATACCCTGTTCCAAACAAGTTAGCCAATTAGACTCTTGAACATTAATCTCTATCACTTACAAACGACTAGAGTAATTGAGTAATATTTCTACTATTTAGGAAGGGTCAGCCAGGGAATAGGTGTGGAAACTTACAGCTCATTTGCTTTAGCCCTTTTCGAGTTACAGAGGTTAAGGGGAGGCAGACCGTTTTTCTGGCCCCCCTTCTCCCTAATGTTTAGCCCCACTAGCTTTTGAGATTATAAGACGTTCGCCCCATTAGTTTGGCGATTTTAACACCTTTCGCCCCATTTCGTTGTCAATTTTAAGACCTTTCGTGCCATTTAGGTGTCGATTATTTTCTGGCGAGCGATAGCGAGCCTGCAATTTTAAGAGGAACCGGCCTTCGCCCGGGACATTTTTCTACCGAAAAATTTACAAATTTATCTTGAAGGGGGGTCTAAGGGGTGTTTTTCTAAGCTTGATGGAGGTCTAGGGAGGAAACTAAACAAATATATGAATAAATGAATTAATAGACCAAACAAACGGCCAGTCTCCCCTTAAGGGGGGTGACCTGCTTTTGTTCTCCCCTTGTCTCTCTTTCTCTAGCTTGTATCCATTCGGCCCTATTCAGCCTACTGTTTAAAGACGTTTATCCCCATCCAGGTGTCAATTTTTTTACTGGTGAGCGGTAGCGAGCCAGCATATTTTTAAATTGTTTTTTACAGCAGGCTAAATTTGTACTTTTTTCGATAGAAAAATGTCTCCGGCGAAGCCGGATTTCTTAATATAATGCTGGCTCGCTATCGCTCGCCAGGAAGAAATCGACACCTACAGGGGTTAAACGTCTTAAAATAGTTGGCTAAATGGGGCCGAATGGATACAAGCCAGAGAAAGAGAGAAAAGGAGAGAAATACAAAAAGCAAGTCACCCCCCTTAAGGTTTAGGATTTCTGGCCTACTTATTTGGAACAGGGTATAGCAGCGACTTTGAAGGTAGAGAAGTTATATTGATAAGTTGTGTGTATAATATTGATGTGGGCTAAAGGCAGGAATTGAGCTTTATGTGTAGCTTTTGTATTAATAGAAAATCACTGAACAATGGAAAAATATATAGGAGAGAGAGAGAGACAGATAGAAAGAGAGAGATAAAGAGAAAGAGAGGGAGGGAGGCAGGGAGAGAGAGAGAAGGAGAGAGAGAGAGAGACAGGGGGGGGGGGAGGGGGGGCTTATAAATCCGAGAATACATTGTGTAAAATATAATGTGCTTAACATGCATTAATGAACACTCATATAATTTCCTGCAAATATCAGTGTTGCATTTTACCTATGTACAAAGTTATCAAGTAACATTTTCCGAAATAAAGCAATAAGTGTGAATCTGAGTCTATCAGCAGAAGAAGCAAGGTGGCGGAGGGATAAGATAGAGGTATGTAATTCTGCGGAACGAAAATCTTGGGAGAAAATTCCTTGGAGATGTATGTAAGGAGATTTGGCCGAGGGTGGGGGAAGTTTACGAGGGGTGAGGAGGTGGTGTGACAGGGGAGGAATGGGAAGAGCTCAAGGGAGGGAGAGGATCACGCTTATATGTACTGGACAGGGTATAGAATAAAGAGTTTGGGAGATAGAAATATATGTTATATAAATAAAAGCAGACATGCATATTCGCACTATTGAATACGAACTGCATAATTATTATTTGTATTATATATATATATATATATATATATATATATATATATATATATATATATATGGCCTAAACTTTTTTTTTTTTACTCGAATAAAGAACGATTGTATAAAGGACTTAAACATACAGTTCTCGTCGAATGACATATTGCACATAAACATATAATAAATGTACACAATACATTCACACACACACACACACACACACACACACACACACACACACACGAACGCACGCACGCACGCAAACACACACACACAAACTATCCAACTCTAGCTCTTCCCAAGCTTTATGGCATCTAGCCAAAAACCTCTCCAACAATTTTTCTTCCTCTTCTTTCCCTCCCCTTTTCCACTATGATGGCAAAACCATCACTACTTCCTCTGACAAAGCTGAACTCTTCACTCAAACTTTTGCTAGAAACTCCACCTTGGATGATTCCGGTGCTATTCCACCCTCTCCACCCCCTCTCTCCTACTTATGCCTAATATCCTAATCTCTTCTAAAGATGTACTTTCTACCATCTCTGGGCTTAATACTAAGAAGGCGTACGGTCCGGACGGTGTTCCTCCTGTTGTACTAAAAAACTGTGCTTCCGTGCTGACCCCCTGCCTAGGCAAACTCTTTTGTCTCTGTCTCTCCTCTAACTTCTTCCCTTCTTTCTGGAAGTTTGGTCTCATTCAACCTGTCCCAAAGAAGGGTGACCGCTCTCAACCCTCCAACTATCGTCCAATTGCTCTTATCTCTTGTATTTCTAAAGTTTTTGAAACTATTCTTGCTTCCAAATTTCTTAAGCATTTCTCTTCTTGTAATCTGCTCTCGGATCACCAGTATGGCTTCCTTAAGGGTCGCTCTACTGGTGATCTTTCATATCTTACTAACTCTTGGTCATCCAACTTTCGGGACTTCGGTGAGACTTTTTCTGTTGCACTAGACATATCGAAGGCCTTCGATAGAGTCTGGCACAAATCTTTAATTTCCAAACTACCCTCCTTCGGTTTCTATCCCTCCATCTGTGCTTTTGTCTCTAATTTCCTTTCCGGCCATTCCATAGCTGCGGTTGTGGACGGCCATCGCTCACTTCCTCATCCTATCAACTCCGGTGTTCCTCAGGGTTCTGTCCTATCTCCTATTCTCTTTCTAATTATCATAAATGATCTTCTCAACTGTACATCCAGACTCATCCATTCATATGCAGACAACTCTACCTTACACCACTCAATTACATTTCATGAACGCCCCAGCCAGCAGTCCCTCAAACACAAACGTAATGAAGCCATAAAACACTTATCTTCGATCTAGCTACTATTTCCAATTTGGGTAGAGAAAACCTTGTTGCATTTAATGCTTCCAAGACCCAATTCATCCATCTTACTACCTTTCAGGAACCTCCAGAGGACTATCCCTTATTCATTAACAATACAAAAATCAATCCTTCGTCTTCTCTCAATATTCTCGGTGTCTCTTCTTCTTCTGCTCTCACTTGGAAGGACACATTACCAGTCTTGCTAAGGCAGCCTCCCAGAAGCTGGGTGTGGTCAACCGCCTCAAGGGGTTCTTTACCCCTGCACAGCTTCTTTCTCTGTACAGGTGCACAGTGCTTCCTTTATTGAGTATTGTTCACATGAGTGTGGAGGATCCTCTCACACCGCACTCCTAGACAAAGTAGAAAGGAAAGTCTTTCGTATCATTAACTCCCGTCCACTCACCAACTCTCTGCAATCTCTCTCTTCACCGCAATGTTGCATCTCTCTCGCTATTCTATCGCTACTACAATAATCAGTGTTCCTCGGAGCTTTCCCAGTGTATACCACCTCCTCTACATAGGGTACGTAGTACCGGCCTTGCAACACAATCCCACCCCTAATCTGTGCAACTCTCCAACCCAAGAGTGAAATGCTGTTCTTAGACTTTCTTCTATTCAACTGCAGAACTCTGGAACTCTCTCCCAGAATCAGTCTTTCCCTCTTTCTATGACTTAAATTGCTTCAAACTCCGTGTGTCCAGGCATTTTAGCTCGAACGTCCCTTGATTTTGGCCCTGTCACTCTTTCAACTCTGGGGGAAGCACTCGCTGCAGGCAGTTATGCCTTTTGCTTCACTCATTCACATAGAAAAAAACAAATACGCACG
>CM064509.1:25443772-25491272 GCA_032716605.1 Paralithodes platypus | reverse complement strand
TTCTATCTCTCAGATATTTTTCATTAGATTCTAACATTAATTAAAATCTATTCTAATTTTACAGAGTTCTCTAATCTACTATTTTTCATATATATGCGAAGCGGTCTCTATGGATGAAGTGCCAGTTCAAAGGGGTCACCTAAGAAATATATCACAAAATGGGTGATAACATTCAAAGGGGTGACATAGAAAAGGGTAAAAAAAGGGGTGATAACATTCAAAGGGGTCACATAACAAAGGGTCACAAAAGGGGTGATAACATTCAAAGGGGTGACATAGAAAAGGGTCACAAAAGGGGTGATAACATTCAAAGGGGCCACATAACAAAGGGTCACAAAAGGGGTGATAACATTCAAAGGGGTCACATAACAAAGGGACACAAAAGGGGTGATAACATTCAAAGGGGTCACATAAAAAGGAGTCACAAAAGGGGTCACATAACAAAGGGTCACAAAAGGGGTGATAACATTCAAAGGGGTCACATAAAAAGGGGTCACAAAAGGGGTCACATAACAAAGGATCACAAAAGGGGTGATAACATTCAAAGGGGTCACATAACAAAGGAGTCACAAAAGGGGTGATAACATTCAAAGGGGTCACATAAAAAGGGGTCACAAAAGGGGTCACATAACAAAGGGTCACAAAAGGGGTGATAACATTCAAAGGGGTCACATAACATAGGAGTCACAAAATGAGTGATAACATTCAAAGGGGTCACATAACAAAGGAGTAACAAAAGGAGTGATAACATTCAAAGGGGTCACATAACAAAGGAGTCACAAAAGGAGTGATAACATTCAAAGGGGTCACATAACAAAGGAGTCACAAAATGAGTGATAACATTCAAAGGGGTCACATAACATAGGAGTCACAAAAGGAGTGATAACATTCAAAGGGGTCACATAACAAAGGAGTCACAAAAGGGGTGATAACATTCAAAGGGGTCACATAACATAGGAGTCACAAAAGGAGTGATAACATTCAAAGGGGTCACATAACATAGGAGTCACAAAAGGAGTGATAACATTCAAAGGGGTCACATAACATAGGAGTCACAAAATGAGTGATAACATTCAAAGGGGTCACATAAAAAGGGGTCACCAAAGGGGTCACATAACAAAGGAGTCACAAAAGGGGTGATAACATTCAAAGGGGTCACATAAAAAGGGGTCACAAAAGGGGTCACATAACAAAGGGTCACAAAAGGGTAATAACATTCAAAGGGGTCACATAACAAAGGAGTCACAAAAGGGTAATAACATTCAAAGGGGTGACACGAAATATGGTCGTAACGAAGTGAATATATATAATGCTTCGTAGCACTTTTACGAAATTACTCTAACCTAACCAATATTTTACCAATTAAAGTTTTCTTGTTAAATAAAACATAGAACATTCACAATTATAATCAATTACATTTGTTGAAGTATTTTTTTTATGCAACTCCTTTGTTATGTCACTCTTTTAATACAATATGTTTGTTACTCCTTTGTTATGTTACTCTTTTAATACAATATGTTTGTTACTCCTTTGTTATGTCACTCAATTTAATGCGTTGTTTTTTACTCCATTGTTTATCATTCCATTTACCCTTTCAATACCGATGATGTCTTTTCTATTTGATTTCAGCTACATTTAGATGATTTTATAAAGCTTAAGAAGGCTATATAGTAGCTAAAATGATTCATTGAGATACTCTGTAACCTTTTTATTGGTAGACGTCCTTCCTAATCAGAATAAAATAATCTAATAGTTTCCAGAATACAATTAAAAGGATTTCACCGATATTTAATGGGTAAATACAGGCATGTATTTACAGAACAGACTCCATGTGAGGACTAGGTGTTGGCAATGAACTGACTATTTCAAATTCAAGAAGTATTTTTGGTATCCAGGCAGGTCTACATACATACAGTACATACATACATACATACGTACATACATATAAACCGGTCCACATGGGTGACATCTCATTATCAACCTTTCATACAGAAACATTCCTAATGAGCGACTACATCATATTTGACACACATGCACACACACACACGCGCGTACACTCACACACACACACACACACACACACACACACACACACACACACACACACACACACACGCGCGCGCAACATGACAAACGACTCTCAAACATGACTGGTACAATATTATATAAGAAACATTACACACACACACACACACACACACACACACACACACACACACACACACACAACGTGACTGGCACAACATTAGATAAGAACCAATACACCACATACACACACACACACACACACACACAAACACACACACTACATAACTGGTAAACTATTACATGAGGACCAATACACCACAATCACACACACAAATCATGGCACACTCCCACAATTCCTACACTGTTAAACTAGTGTCTAATGATAATATCGGACAGGTTGGGAGGAAGGTATCCTAACCAGGATTCGAACCCACTCACTTCAGGTATATTTGGGAGAGTTGGGCACCGTAACCACTTGGCCATCCGCTCATGGCCGAGTGGTTACGATGCCCAACTCTCCCAAATATACCTGGAGTGAGTGGGTTTGTATCCTGGTTAGGATACCTCTCTCTTAATACTAGTGAATGAAGTGTAACACATGAGACATACAAAGTGTGTCAATTGTTTACATCTTCATATCAGCGCACATAAACGATAGAAACAATGTGTATGTGTATTATTTATGTTACATATGAACACATAATCGTTGCTGTGTGTCGTAAGTTTCCTCTCAAATAGTTGTGAGATGGAGTTACTCTTTATCCCTTTCACATATTGCATTAATACTGCCGTTAGACGATTTTACTGTAAGATCTTCACGAATTCTAAGGGGCTGTGCAATTGACCCTTAGATTCAAGAGGTCATTCCTAAGTTAAATAACATCGTCTGGATGCAGCTGGAATTACACAAGGAAGAGCTACTCTCTGGATAAAACAGGTTGACACAGCTAAACTGAGATTTACTAGTCATGCACATTAGAGGGTAGTAAGGGGGGCGACCTGTTTTTTTGTTCTCTCTGTTTTTCTCTTTCTCTGGCTTGTATCTATTCGGCCCCATTCAGCCTACTGTTTTAAGACGTTTACCCCTATACAGGCGTCAATATTTTCCTGGCGAGCGGTAGCGAGCCAGCGTATATATATATTTTTATTTTGACAGCAAGCTAAATTTGTACATTTTTCGATAGAAAAATGCCTCCGGCGAAGCCGGACTTCTCTATACAATGCTGGCTCGCTATCGTTCGCCAAGAAAAAATCGACACCTGGATGGGGATAAATGTCTTAACACAGTAGGCTGAATGGGGCCAAATGGATACAAGCCAGAGAAAAGGAGAGAAAGAGAAAAAAAAACAGGTGACCCCCCATAAACGATTATCATTCTCTAACTCACTCTCACTCTACCCCCTCCCCCCCCTCTCTCTTTCTCTCTCGTTCCTAATCTTGTTCGTTTTGTCCCTTCGTCGATTCACTTTCCTTTCTCCATTCCCGTCTTTTCTTGTCTTGCCTTCCTCCCTATTCTTCTCTCTTCTCTCCAATTATTCTTTCAACCTTCCTCTCCCTTTCTATCCTCTCCATCCTCCTCTTTCCCCTCTTTGTCTCCTCCTCTCCTCCCCATTTATCATATTTTCCTTGCACTCCCCTATTTCTCCCCACTACTCCATTCATCGTCTTTCTTATCTTCCAATCTTCTCTCTCCATGGACCATATTTGTTTCTTTTGCTTTTATCTGTATTCATCTTGTTTGCTATTTCTTCCTTCCATTGACTTCATATTCATCTTCCCTCCTCTTCTTCACCCTTGATTATCTCTTCTTCCTCTATTCCCTCTGATCTTCTCTCCCTCTTCCTTGTCCACTCTCTATTCTTCCTCTCATCTACTTGGGGTGTTAATGTCTGAAAATATGGGAATCAAAGAACATAATCAGGTCAAAGTTGCAGCTGCGAAATGGATAACAGGTTGGATTCTACGTACATTTAAAACACGAGGTGAATTGCCTACCATAACGCTATTAAAATCCTCAGTGCTACCACGGCTAGAATACTGTAACGTATTAACATCCCCATACAAAGAAGGCGAAATAAATGATTTTGAGAGTGTACAAAGGAACTTCACCTCCCATAGAAGCTCAGTAAAACAGGTACACTATTGGGAGCGTTTAAGATCACCGAAACTGTACTGGTTGGAACGTAGAAGGGATCGTTGCTAAATAATATACACGTGGAAAATCACAAGAGGGTTTAGTATCAAACCTACATACCCCGATAGTCATGAACTTCAGTTATAGGAGAGCCTGGGAATGCGATATCCCTTGGATGAATAACCGGGGAGCTATATATGGGCTTCCTGCGAGAAGTTTGGTTATCACACAGAGGACCGTGTCTCTTCAACAAACTCCCACGGCGAGTAAGAGACATAAGGGGCGTCTCGTTGGATAGCTTCCAGAGAGCCTTCGATGTCGAACTGAAAAAGGTGCCAGAGGACCTTATCTTCGCAGGGGAGCGTGGTGCCCCTTCGAACAGTCTGCTGCACCATATCACCACCCAGAACGAGGAGCGGCGCGCTCCTCGTTGCCAATAGAAAAGTGGCGAACCCTACCTTAGGTGACCTTAGGTGACCTTATGTAGGTACTCCCTATTCTTCTCCTCTGTCACCCTCATTCTATCTTCTTCCTCTACTGTCTCTTCTTCCTCTTCTCTACTTCCCATTATTCTCCTGCCTCCTGTTCTATCTTCTTCCTCTACTGTCTCTTCTTCCTCTTCTCTACTTCCCATTCTTCTCCTCTGTCTTCCTCATTCTATCTTCTTCCTCTACTGTCTCTTCTTCTTCTTCTCTACTTCCCATTATTCTCCTGTCTCCTCCTTTCTACCTTCTTCCTCTACTGTCTCTTCTTCCCATTCTTCTCCTCTGTCTTCCTCATTCTATCTTCTTCCTCTACTGTCTCTTCTTCCTCTTCTCTACTTCCCATTATTCTCCTGCCTCCTCCTGTCTACCTTCTTCCTCTACTGTCTCTTCTTCCTCTTCTCTACTTCCCATTATTCTCCTGCCTCCTCCTGTCTACCTTCTTCCTCTACTGTCTCTTCTTCCTCTTCTCTACTTCCCATTATTCTCCTGCCTCCTCCTGTCTACCTTCTTCCTCTACTGTCTCTTCTTCCTCTTCTCTACTTCCCATTATTCTCCTGCCTCCTCCTGTCTACCTTCTTCCTCTACTGTCTCTTCTTCCTCTTCTCTACTTCCCATTATTCTCCTGCCTCCTCTACACTCTATTCCTTATTCTACTTAACTTGACAGTGTCTTTGTCCTTCTCCTCTCTATCTCATCTTATCATTCTCTCCTCTACGTTCATATTATCTTCCTTTCTCACTTCTCACTCCTCTACCTCTCCTCCACACTCTTCTTTTCCTTCCTCTCCTTCACGTCCCCCCCCCCCCCACTCTCTCTCTCTCTCTCCATTCATCTACTATTCCTCCGCCTCCCCCCCCCTCCCCCCCCCCCCCCATTCCCAGAAGACTGTACCCTCCTAGAAAACGACCCCAGCTGACATTCGAGGGAGGACAAAATATATATCTATATACTGTATATATATATTAAATATATATATATATACCGGTATATATAAAATATACATGAATGAAATACAAAAATATAATAAATACACAAAAATAAAACCAAGATACTAATGTATATATGTATGTTTGTAGTCCCACAGAAGAAACAAATCACAAGGGGCGAGGTCAGGGGCATGGGCCGGCCACCCAACATCCCCACGCAACGAGATCACCCGATCTGGAAACATTTCCCTAAGCACTTGCAATGATCGATGCGTGGTTTCAGCCATGCCCCTGACCTCGCCCCTTGTGATTTTTTTCTTCTGTGGGACTACCTTTAATCACGAGTATATACTCCTCGACCCCAAACTCTTGAAGCCCTTAAGGTTGCTATTCAACAGGAGATAACAGCTGTTCCACCCAACATGACCCGTCGAGCCATGGCAGCCTTCAGAAATCGCCTCCAAGCGTGTATAGACAATGACGGCCACCTTTTGGAGGATGTCATCTTTAAAACATGATGAATAAAAATGGTATTGAATGAAGTTTCATGTGTGCAAATAATATTTTGATTATCTTTAACCATTTTTGTTTCATTTACTTTTGAAATGTGGGAGTTTTTTTGGGGGGTCATCCTGTATATACTGTATATATATGCTCAGGCACATACACAAAATAATAATAATAATAATAATAATAATAATAATAATAATAATAATAAAGTCAAAATACCAGCTGGACCGAGGAGAGTGGTGATGTAGCGCAGGAGAAAGACAAACGATAATAGAAACAAAACAATAATGGCATGTGCCGATAAACATGGACGATAATTAATAAGACGTTAAAGAAAATAGATACATAAGCAAAATTACATTAAATATTATAAACAATCAACAACCATTAACCAGTAAAAACAATAGGGATAATATATAAGACAATAAGACAAAAGAGATAATAGACAATAAGGCATAAAGACAATACAAATAACAAATATGATAATGAGTAAGACAATACAATGACCAATAAAGCCAATACAGTTAATAAGACAATAAAGTCGATAGAGATAACAAATAAGACAATACAGATGATAGACAATAATCAATGAAGACGATAGAGATAACAAATAAGACAATAAAGATGATAGACAATAATCAATAAAGACGATAGAGATAACAAATAAGACAATACAGATGATAGACAATAATCAATAAAGACGATAGAGATAACAAATAAGACAATAAAGATGATAGACAATAATCAATAAAGACGATAGAGATAACAAATAGACAATAAAGCCGATAGAGATAACAAATAAGACAATACAGATGATAGACAATAATCAATAAAGACGATAGAGATAACAAATAGACAATAAAGCCGATAGAGATAACAAATAAAACAATACAGATGATAGACAATAATCAATAAAGACGATAGATAACAAATAGACAATAAAGCCGATAGAGATAACAAATAAGACAATACAGATGATAGACAATAATCAATTAAGACGATAGAGATAACAAATAGACAAGAGATAATAGACAATAAAGACAATAGAGATAACTAATAAGAAAATACAGATGATAAACAATAAACAATAAAGACGATAGATAACAAATAGACAATAAAGACGATAGAGATAACTAATAGACAATAAAGACGATAGAGATAACAAATAAGACAATACAGATGATAGACAATAATCAATGAAGACGATAGAGATAACTAATAGACAATAAAGCCGATAGAGATAACTAATAAGACAATACAGATGATAGACAATAATCAATAGAGACGATAGAGATAACAAATAGACAATAAAGACGATAGAGATAACTAATAGACAATAAAGCCGATAGAGATAACAAATAAGACAATACAGATGATAGACAATAATCAATAAAGACGATAGAGATAACAAATAGACAATAAAGACGATAGAGATAACAAATAAGACAATACAGATGATAGACAATAATCAATAAAGACGATAGAGATAACAAATAAGACAATACAGATGATAGACAATAATTAATAAAGACGATAAAGATAACAACTAGACAATAAAGACGATAGAGATAACTAATAAGACAATATAGATGATAGACAATAATCAATAAAGACGATAGAGATAACAACTAGACAATACAGACGATAGAGATAACAAATAGACAATAAAGATACTAGACAATAAAGACGATAGAGATAACAAATATACAATACAGATGATAAACAATAATCAATAAAGACGATAGATAACAAATAGACAATAAAGATACTAGACAATAAAGACGATAGAGATAACAAATATACAATACAGATGATAAACAATAATCAATAAAGACGATAGATAACAAATAGACAATAAAGATACTAGACAATAAAGACGATAGAGATAACAAATATACAATACAGATGATACACAATAATCAATAAAGACGATAGATAACAAATAGATAATACAGATAATAGACAATAAGCAATAGAGACATAGAGATAACTAATAAGACAATACAGATAATAAACAATAAGCAATAAAGACGATAGAGATAACAAATAAAACAATATAGATAGTAGACAATAAACAATACACACACACACACACACACACACACACACACACACACACACACACACAGAGCCCAGGGTGACTATTAACCCATTCAGTACCGGTGACGTCCCGTTCATTATATCCTGGCAACAATTAGACGATTTCAGTAAGCTTAGGAAGGATGTGTACCATTAAAAGGCTACAGATTATCTTAATTATTAATTGTAGCTTACACATATCCTTCCTTAGCTTCATAAAATCGTCTAAATGTAGCTGAAATCAGATACAAAAATACATCAGCGGGACTAAAGGGGTTAAGGTGGATTTTCACATGAGCTTTTTCTAGCAACTTTTGAGCGATTATTTTTTGCTTGGTACATTTTGAGAATATTGCTCATCAATTCACTCTCTATTCAATTACATATCCGCTGAGCAATCTTTCCTTCAATTTGCTTTCTCCTTAAAACTTTGCTAGTTACTTATCTAATTCCCTTTACTTCAATAGTAATTAGAATATAGGTGATTATACGTCTCTTTTAATTTTATATGTTCTTAATATTATAATTTTGGTTATCACATTTTTTAATATCGTTACTTTTGATCTCAGCTTATATATATTAAAACTTAAAAAAAAAATCTCACATTCTTACATGCATTTTTCACTTTAAAAACTCCTTCATTTTAACTTTCTTTGGATTCATAAATACTTAGACAGTATCTTAATACTCACATTTTAATACTATCAGAAATATTTAATCCAATCTTCAATCATTATCATGTTATACTGTACATGTATTTGTTGATTTTATTAATTGAGTTTAGAAGCAAAGTTGGTTGGTGAAAAAATATGAATTAATTCTGTTTCAGGAGCAATGTATAGGAGGCCTTCCTAAGGGTTAAGTGCCCTATTAATTACTCCTTCCATTCGTCTATACATCAGGCTACCATACCACAGTTGGAATGTATGTACAGTACATGCTCAGATTAATATGCAGGATTCGAAACTGCATAATAAATCGTAGGCTTGTGGATAATTATTTAACTGTCTTGATAGCGTAATGCATAAATGCGCGGAATTTCGGTATGCGTATCCTAGGTTCGAGTCCTTGGAGTGCCACATGTATTTGTTGATTTCAGTCATTTAGTTTAGAAGTAAAGTTGGTTGGTGAAAAAATATGAATCCATAATATAATTATTATTATTACGTTCTCTATCTATTTATCTATCTATCTATCTATCTATCTATCTATCTATCTATCTATCTATCTATCTATCTAATATATATATATATATATATATATATATATATATATATATATATATATATATATATATATATACAAGGAATGAAGCTGTACATAATTTACTAGTTAATGTGTACATGTCAGGTGACAAGCAGACTGCAGATTCATTAGATGAATAAATACATTCGCTGGCAATTCTTGATAACTTAATATCTGAACACAAATATAATAAAATGTTGCAGGTGACTATAATGCTAACCCAAGTAAAGGTAGGTTTTGGACAGATATGTCTCGTTTACTCAATGCCAAAAGTTGTATTCTTGCTGTTCTTTTAAACCTTCAAAGTAATTATTTTACCTATTTATGTCCTGCTAAAAGCACTACTAGTTGGATAGATATAAGGATATTTCATCAATTGATAATTATAGGTCAATTATACTATTTCCAGTTTTGCTTAATTTGTTTGAATATTGTCTACAACTCAAAATTACAAAATATGTAAATTTAAATGAAAATCAGCATGGTTTCAGAGAAGAATATTCTACTTGTACCGCATGCATGATGTTGAAGGAAACCATTCTGAGATATAGCAGTGAAGGATCAAATATAGGATCTTACAAAACCATTCTGAGATATAACAGTGAAGGATCAAATATAGGATCTTACAAAACCATTCTGAGATATAACAGTGAAGGATCAAATATAGGATCTTACAAAACCATTCTGAGATATAACAGTGAAGGATCAAATATAGGATCTTACAAAACCATTCTGAGATATAACAGTGAAGGATCATATATAGGATCTTACAAAACCATTCTGAGATATAACAGTGAAGGATCAAATATAGGATCTTACAAAACCATTCTGAGATATAACAGTGAAGGATCAAATATAGGATCTTACAAAACCATTCTGAGATATAACAGTGAAGGATCAAATATAGGATCTTACAAAACCATTCTGAGATATAACAGTGAAGGATCAAATATAGGATCTTACAAAACCATTATGAGATATAACAGTGAAGGATCAAATATAGGATCTTACAAAACCATTTGATAAAGTTAATCATTTTAAGCTTGTAGATAGTTTTTTTAAGGCAAGGAATTCCTAATTATATTGTAAATATTTTATTTATTTTGTTATAGACATCAACATGTAGTTGTAAAATATAAGGAATTTTTATCGAAGGAATGGAACATTATACAATGGTATAAGGCAGGGAGGGGCATTATCGCCACTTCTATTTTCAATTTATATATTAATTATTTTAGATGGATTAACAATCATGTAAACGGGGCTGTAGACTTGGTTTACAATCTAGTAATGTAATTGCCTATACGGATGGTAAGTTCCAATGGTTCCCTCTGCTAAGAGTTTGCAATACTTATTAAATATTCTAAAATTTAGAATATGAAAATTAGGTCTATCTATTAATTTGCCTAAATCAGTATGCATGTCCTACAAATGCAAGGATGACAAGTCAGAAAACCCGAATATGATTTTAAATTATATGAATGTATATTTGGTAACTGATTATAAATATCTTGGATATATTATTGATTGCAATTTTAATAATGATTTTGACATAATAAGATGCAAACACAAGTTCTATAATGAACTTAATTGTATTCTGAGGAAGTTTAGTAACGCGGAGACAAATGTGCTACCGGTACTTTATCTATTTCAATCTTTTTGTTTGCGTTTTTATGGGGTTGAATTATGGTTTAATAATAAGAAATGCTATGTACCAATGAAACAATTTGCGCTGTAGGTTACCATAAAGCAATAACGAAAATGTTATATATGAGATACTGGGAAAGTAATCACGCTGCATGTGGTAGAGGTGAACTAATTATTTTTAAGCATTCTATCAATTGGATAAAAAAATAGATTTTTGCATAAGATACTATTGAAACCATGTGCAATTGTGCATATATTGAAAAGGGTTTATTTTTTTATTTTTTTTAATAAATGTCTTATTGTAAAAGATGTGGAGAGGACGCTATTGAATGGATATGGATTTCAGAACTTAATGTTAAATTATATTGAAGCAATAAAATCAAGAATGTATTATGTGCAGAATACAGAGACCACATTACGTTAGGGGAGGTGTGGTGGAGTGGTCTTGCCACTGGCCTGGTAATCCAAAGGTCCCGGGTTCAAATCCCGATGTGTCAATGGGAAGATATTATTGGGATGGAATTTGTACTGTACCTGGTATCAGTGCATTACCACAAGCCCACCGAAACGTCAATAAAATACCCTCATTGTTCCCTGATTAAATAGCACTGTATGAATATTCCCATATTCAAAATATGCTATAGGGGTGCAATGCCTGGTGAGTTATCTGCTCAACAGGTGGCGTTGTGTGTGTGTAAGTGTGAGAGTCCGAGTGTAGGAGGTGAGACAGTGAAGCACGGGAACGAGGTGGCTTCAGAGATGGGGTCGTTTCGGGCCATGAGTGGGCACCGTGCCTCATGTGAAGGCAAGATGGCAGGTGCTCGTTGTACTCTACGTGCTTCACATGTCTCACTCCCTAGACTGGAACAAGACCTCACGGGCTTCACTGTTCATTGTAAAGCGGTGAATGTTAAGGCTCTCAGCCTATGCCCGAGAGGAAGTAAGTTGGAATATAGAAAAAAAAAAAAAAAAAAAAAAAAAAAAATGTGTATGCTTTATATTATACTGTATGTTTCGTATTATGTAAAATATATACAATGTATCTCTTTTATGAAATAAAACTATGACTGACCGACTGACTATCTACTTCTATCTATCTATCTATCTAGCCATCCATCAATCCATCCTTCTTTCTATCTACCTGTCTATCTATCTATCCATATATCTCTCTATCTACCTGTCTATTTTTCCATCTACCCCCCCCTCTCTCTCTCTCTCTCTCTCTCTCTCTCTCTCTCTCTCTCTCTCTCTCTCTCTCTCTCTCACACAAAACTAAACTGGCAGGTATTTACAGACCTTGCGTGTCCGTGCAGATGCCTCCGACCCCGACTTTGGCTCAAAAACCTTCCTCAAGCCGATCGAACGCCGTACTGGGAAAGGAAAAGAGAACAACAACATGAAATAAACAAATAGCCGATAAATAACAGCCACACTGCAAATAAACAAAACTATCTCAACACTAACTGCTCCGAAGTCTTGTAGGTTATTAAGGTATTTAGTATCATTATTAGTAACGATTATGCTTGTTTTTGCCATTTTCGAGCAATGACTTGATACTTTAAGGGAGTCCCCTAGGCTAACAAAAACGCTCTATAAGACTTCCTTCAAACTAAAAAATGCCCACCCAGAACCCCTTCAATGTAATTTGTAAATTTGTCGATAGAATAATGTAATGCGGCTCGTTCAGGTGTCATTTGAAAGCTCTTTTCTTCTAGATTTTAGCTGTAAAAATTTATTTTCATTCAGGCACTTTTATAATCAATCAGGAGTGCCTGAATGAACCCTATAATAGCGGGTAAATGGCCGCACTGAAATGGTAAAACAGCAACACTCATCAACAGCCACAATTCAAGCAGCCACATTCATTAATGACCAAAATGGCCACATTCATATACAGCCACAACTAAAATGGCCACACTCCTTAACTCTTATAGTGTGGGCATTTTGTCCTAATTAATCTTTATTCCCTACACATGTTCATGCATAAGTAAGAGCCAGAATGTAATACAATAATATATCCATGAAAGTACAGTAATAGATATTTCCAATGACACCTGAACCAACTCTGTACAAAGTTTGGTTGTTTTGCAATGATCTTGCATAGGTCGGCCATTATCGCTAACAAATTTGCGGTTTTGAAGGGTTTTCGCTATGTGTAAGGCTGCAATGGTGCAAGAAAAGACTCTCGCGCGCCCAGACTTGGTGGGCGTCGGATGTAGCCCTCCCGTGCTGCCTGCAACAGCTTGCCTGGCTCCCAGGCTACATAATAGGCAGATTTCGGTGTCCATCAGATGACGAGCACCGCAGTAATTGCGTTAATGTCCACAACTAAAATGGCCATATATTTCATATGCACTCATTTAATTTATTTTTGTTATAATGTTTTTTTCTATGTGAATGAGGGAAACAAAAGGCAGAACTGCCTGTGATAAGTGCCTTCCCTAGAATTGAAAGAGTGACAGGGCCAAAATCAAGGAATGTTTGAGCCAAAATGCCTGGACACACAGAATTTGAAGCAATTTAAGTCGTAGGATGAGGGGAAGATGGATTCAGGGAGAGAGTTCTTGAGCTCAGCTGTTGAATAGAAGACAGATTGGGAATATCGTTTCACTCTTGGGTTGGAGAGTTGCACAGACTAGGGGTGGGATTGAGTTGCAAGATGGGTGCTACGTACTCTACGTAGAGGAGGTGGTATACATTGAAAGAGATCTGAGGAACACTGATTATTGTAATAGTGGTAGAATAGCAAGAGAGATACAACATTGTGGCGAAGAGATTGCATAGAGTCGGCGAGTGAACAAGAGTTAATGAGACGAAAGCCTTTCTTTTCTACCTTGTCATCAAGTGCTGTGTGAGAGGATCCTCCCCACATATGTGAATGTTATACCGGGATATAATATTTCTATCCCGTTAATCAGTCTACTAAAATCCAATTATGGACTTATAGACGATAAATATCCTCAACAGGGACACATCGAACACGTTCTTATTCACAAAATAGGTACTCAATCAGGTGCATACAGAACTCAATGACAACACACATGTAATTTATATGCATTTAGTTTATTCAAGGGCATAGGGTATATATGGATATTCTGATTACTTGTTACGATGTACTCCGGATTTCTCAATACGTGCCAGAATCATAGCAATGTTTAGGTCACGAATATACCGAGCTCGGAAGTGAGGACTGAGTGTTAACTTAACTATTATAAGGAATAGAAAGTAACGCATAGAATGCATTTGATCATTTATAATCAGTCTTTAAGTAATAACATGGAATATAAATATATTGTGGAAATATAAATAGGAGGTATGAAAAGTATTTATAAACACGTTACCTGTAGAATCAACCCTTGATAACAATATATATATGAGTCGAGTGTCTAACGTATTTTATTCGTAACTATAAATGAATTAATAAAGATTCTCTGAACACGAGAGAGAATCAAAAGGATTGAGTATTTAAATAAAGGCGCCCTGGCGTTTGGTTCGATAAACGCTCAGGGGGGGCGAGGGGCGTGCGTGTAGTTTAAATCGCACGGGTAAAGGTAAATTGACCAGGTAGATAGCTCAGGTCATTCTAGTTACTGCGGTCTTGGAAATTTAGTTTATTATTAGTGTGATTATAATCTTAGTTTTCGAGAGAATCAGATGAAACTAAGATGAGAGGTATGATGAATTGTTTTTATAATTCAATCTCTACTTAACTTAATTTGAGTAAATTATAATATGAACATATATTTCGTCAATTGATTATATGCAAGAATAATAACTCTGGTCGAGGAATTCAGATTTAATATTTAACTCCTGACATGTAAAGGGCAAAAGATTAATATCTCTTATATAAAGATAGTAAGATATACAGTTAACAGAATTATCGTAGTTAACTAATATTGAGAAACGCTTACTAAATTTAGCGTGTACGAATAATTGGTAGAATGCTAGTTATACGTAAATGGCGCACACGACGAAGGTGTACTAATAAAAATACCTAAAAAGGTATAACAATATATCTGAACTAGTTAACAAAGTCTGATACAGAATTCACACAATAAGCGGTGTATTTGAGTGTTGAATAATTAGATAACAGAATCTATGCAAGGCTAGAATTCCTAGACGAGAAGAATCAGAATTATCGACATCAGTAATAAAGTGAACGGGAATACTGTTCATACAATAATCAGTTAATGCTTAATCAAACGAGCATAACTTTATTAGTTCTCCTGAAGAAAGTATATAAAAGAATTACTAACGAATCTTCTCAAAGAGGGGACACTGAGATAAATAGAATATGAAATTGAGCGTAGGTTTTAGGCAATAATGTAAATTTAGGAAGGGAATAAATACACGAAATACACTTCGACCTCAACTTGCAACATACATAATAGAATAGACATATACAAGGAGAATCTGTGAGTATTCGGCTAAGTGAATTAATTAACACAAGTATGTAACGTATGCGTAAGACGTTATAATAGAGTTTTATATCAAAGATGAACACTAGATCTTGGGCACAGATCTATATAGCACGTAATCTGAATTCAGGGAGATTAATACATACGCAATGAATTATGATCTGGGGCACAGATCTATATATAAATTAGCACTGTAATATTCACATATTCCACCTTACCTTCACAGCAATAATCACAACGTAAGATACTCAGAACCACTTAGGGTAATATGGGAGGGTAGAGTTTAGAGAGCAAGTTTGACCGACGTTGAACGTAGATCCACAGGGCAGGACTTCAGGAGGGGCTGCTTCTCACAATCAGGACTTCTGGGTCCGGACTTCAGGAGGTACACAGCAGGCTCGGTGACTCTCAGGGGCAGGGGGAAGGGCTAGACAATTTTCCATTGCTGTTAGATGCCCCGGACTTTTCAGACTTAAGGACATTACCCCAGTGGATGTTTGCTTGCTTTTCCTACAATTTCGTTGAGACTATGTTCGGCTTAATTCTTGTCTCTTACTTATAGGAACTCAATGTTAAAGGGATATTGTGAATCGTTGTGATTGAGTTGTTGCGGTTAATACTTAACTAAAACATACATGTTGATTATTATTACGTACATAAGGATCATAGTCATTTTATTTAATACTTAGGCGGTATCTACTTAGCTTAGTACAGACATAATGTTAATCATAATGATTAGTTCATAATTGAGTTCATTGTCAAACTTTGTAATAGTTTGACTCTCATTTCTTCTTCTTTGATGGTTGATAGTTCTCCAGGACCGTCGTAATTTGTAGAGTTGATTAGTCCCACATATTCCGGTAGCATTCCGGCCTTTGATGTTTCATATGCATAAACATTTGTTCGTTATGAAGCAAATCTGGTGGCTGGGCAAATGGTGGCTGGTGATTGGCGGGCATGGTTTGAAAGCTGTGTTGTGATAGGGTCACAGGATTTCCCTTTTCCCGGGGTGACTGTCCTAGGTGACCTCGCTCTGTGTTCCATAGAGTACGGGAAATTCCTGGAGTCATGGAGTGCTTGGGTAGATGTTGCTCCCTTTGGTTCTTGTGTTCTCGCTTCTTCTTTCTGCTCACCTGCAAGCTAGCAATCTTGCAGGTGTCCATGGATTCCATTCTAATTAACCCCGTCACTTCAATGAACAATACTCAATACATGGGCGCACTGTGCCTCTGTACAGAGCAAGAAGCTGTGCAGGGGTAAAGAACCCACGAAGGCGGCTGAGCACACCCAGCTTCTGGAAGCCGTTTTAGCAAGGGTGGTAATATGGTCTTTCCAAGTGATATCAGAAGAAAAGGAGACACCGAGAATACTGAGAAAAGATGAAGGGTTAATTTTTGTATTGTTGAAGTATAGGGGAAAATCCTTTGGGAGTTTTTGATGGGTGGATAAATGGATAAACTGGGTTTTGGAAGCATTGAAAGCAACAAGATTCTCTCTGCCCCAAATGGAAATGGTTGATAAGTCAGAAGATAAGTGTTTTATGGCATCATCACATGACTTTTTGAGTGATTGCTTGCTGGGTGGTTCTGAAAAACTAGTTAAATAGTGTGAGATAAAGTCATCAGCCTATGAATGGATAGAACTGGAGGTACAGTTTAGAAGATCATTAATGAATATTAGAAAGATAATTGGATATAGGGCAGAGCCCTGAGGAACACCGGAGTGGATAGGTTGAGGAAGTTAATGATGGCCATCCACAACCGTAGCTATGGAACGGCCAGAAAGGAAATTAGAGATAAAGGTACAGATAGAGTGATAGAAACCGAAGGAGGGTAGTTTAATACATTTGAGATTTGTGCCAGACTCTATCAAAGGCCTTCGATATGATATGTCTAGCGCAAAAGAAAAGGTTTCACCGAAGTACCGAAAGGAGGATGACCAATAGTTAGTAATATATGAAAGAAGATCACCAGTAGAACGACCCCTAATGAATCCATACTGGCGATCTGAGAGTAGATTATGGGAAGAGAGATGCTTAAGAAATGTCAAAGTAAGAATAGTTTCAAAAACTGTGGAGATGAAAGAAATGAGACCAATTGGATGATAGTTGGAGGGTTGAGAGCAGTCACCCTTCTTTGGAAGAGGTTGAATGAGAGCAAACTTCCAGCAAAAAGGGAAGACTTTAGAGAAGAGACAGAGACGGAAGAGTTTGCCTAGGCAGGGAGTCATCACGGAAGCACAGTTTTTTAGTACAACAGGAATAACACCGTCCGGACCATACGCCTTCTTAGTATTAAGACCAGAGAGGGTAAAAAGTACATCTTTAGAAGAGGTTAGGATATTAGGCATATGTAGGAGAGAAGGGGTTGGAAAGAGAGGAATAGCACCGGAATAATTCAAGGTAGAATCATTCAAAGTTTGGGCGAAAAGTTCAGCTTTGTCAGAGGAAGAAGTGATGGTAGTGCCATCAGAGTGGAAAAGGGGAGAGAAAGCAGAAGAAATATTGTTGGAGTGGTTTTTGGCTAGATGCCAGAAAGCTTGGTAAGAGTTAGAGTTGGATAGCGTAGTGCACTTGTTTTTAATGAAAGAATGCTTGGCGAGTCGAAGAACATATTTGTCTTGATTCCGGGCAGAAACATACGAAGAATAAGATTCTTGAATTTGAAGGCGTCAGTACCATTTGAATGCTTCCTCCTTATTGCGGACAGCAGTAGAACAAGCGTGAGTAAACCAAGATTGTTTTGCATTAGTCTGAGAGAAAGAAAATGGAATGTATGCCTCCATTCCCGAGAGGATTACCTCGGTAATGCGTTCAGCACTCTCCGAGAGGGTCCCCGGCCACGGAAGGAAAAGTCATTCCATGGGAAATCAAAGGAGTACTGCCGGAGAGCTTCCCAGTCAGCAGCGCTAAATAGGCACAAGCGCCGCCGGCTGAGAGGATCGGGTGGTCGTACTGGAGAAATAGGACAGGAGACAGAGTTAAGTTTATGGTCGGAGGAGCTCAAAGGAGAGAATAGATCGACAGTATAAGAGGAAGGGTTAGAAGTTAGAAACAAGTAAAGAATGTTGGGCTAATCTCCGAAGCAATGCAGGATAAGGGTAGCTTGCTGAACCAACTGCTCTAGGTCATTTAGGATAGAAAAGCTGTAGGCTTGTTTACCAGGATGGTTAGTGGAATGAGAGGAGAGCCATTGGCGGTGGTGAACGTAGAAATCTCCTAGGCATTAAGTTGCCTTAACTCATCTGCATGGCAAAGTAGTTAAGATTCAAAGTATATCTTGTTACTCGTGCTGAGCAAAATAAAACACTGAGAATAAAATGGTAAGGCACCAACTTGACGCTGATGATTCAAATCCAGAGATAAAGCAGAAAGAATTTATGTTATTAAATTAAGAGCTTTGTCAAGCAATCATGATATATTCTGGATTAGCTAAGGGACCAGGTAATAGCTCTAACTCTCGATCATTAGGGCTCTGGGTTAGCTAAGAGATCATGTGAGGCATAATAACTTTAATTCATGACAGGTTGGGTTCTGGATTACTTAAGAGACCTAGTGATATATAATAGCTCTACCTCGCGATCATTAGGGCTCTGGGTGAGCTAAGAGATTGTGTGGGGTATATTGGCTTTAACCCATTGGCTGTGGGAGACGTTACGGAACACCATGACAATTTACAGCAATTTACAGGCTTTTCAAGCCTCTTAAAGCCTGTAGAATCGAGTGCGAGTGAGCGGGAGTACGGCAGGCCACCCATACTCTCTCCAGCCAGCCGGCTGGGGCACTGAGGAGTATGAGCCATACTCTTGCTAAACATACAGGGCTGCCAAAGGCAAATGTAGTGCAACATTAGCGATAATTGTTCAGTATTAGCGAATGTCTATGGTAGCGCTGCGGGTGAAGCCCGCGTGCCACGAAGCTATTTTCTTTTAGTTGTTGGCTGAATACATTTAATTTCATTCAGACACTTGCTTAATCAATCAGGGGTGCCTGAATGAGCCCTAATATGGCGGAAATATGCCCGCAGTGTAAGTGTTAAATCATGATGCGTAGGGTGCATATTATGCATATGAGTAATACACAATATTATATTTCGTCCTGATCTCAAACGGCACAAAACGGGTACTTATGACCTCTTGCAGGTTTTTGGCTACAAGATAGTTCGAGCTGTAGACACTAATGTTTAACCGATATAGAATAGAAAAGATTTGCAGTACACACATATTTTATTATCAGTTGGAGGGTAGATGTCAGATATTTATCAGATGTTCATTGAAGGCTTGAATTATACCATTTACCGTATATCTTCAATCTGTGGCCAATTATTAGCAAGTTTTGTACTACAGTTACTACATCTATAAATAATACAGCCCAAAACAATGACGGTATTTTTGTTATATACTCTGGTATGATTGTCAGAGAGAGAGAGTGAGTGAGACAGAGAGTGTGTGTGTGAGAGAGAATGAGAGTGAGAGAGAGAATGAGAGTGTGTGAGTGAGTGTGTGTGAGAGTGAGTGAGTGAGTGTCTGTGTGTATGAGAGAGGGGGGGAGGGGGATGTAAGTGATTGCGTGGAAGCAGAAGACTCCTCTTCACACCCCTCTCATGTCCCCCCCCTCCATCCCTCCCCTATTCACACTCCTCCACCCCCCCCCTCTCTCCCTCTCTTCTACTGACTCTCCTTCATCACAGTCTTTTGTAAACAACTCCCCCCCACCCTTCTCTCTCTCTCTCTCTCTCTCTCTCTCTCTGTTACGCAATTCAAGTGTGGAAAAGTTAATTTTGTTGTAATAATGTGTACGGTATTAAGTTGGTAACATAGTAATTTTGTGTGTTTGAATCAGTTCTGTGTAATGGTTGGTATCTTCTGTTTGTGGTGTCCTGAGCTCGAATCCTGGGAGGATCACATGCTTTCATTCATTTAATTTGGAAGTGATTAATGTTACGAGCGAAAATTAATTTATTGCACATTTGCACATAGAAACGTGCCAGTTACCTAGTGTCCATACTATTTATAAACCTTACTGTCTCACTCAACTATTCTTCATGAAACTTTATTGTGTAACTCCTTCAGCACGATGACGTCTTTTTACTTTTATATTATATGCAGTTTAAGAAGGACCTATGACATTCAGAGGGTTTATTGAGATCTTATTTACCGGGTACCCCTTTTAGTCCTAGAGCTAGATTACAAGCTGAAGAAAATCGTCTAATGGTAACCGGAATTATGAAAATTACGTCATCGTGCTGCAAGGGTTAACAGTGAGCTACCACACCCTTCCACACCTAACCATTATATAGCCATACCTTGTTCTCTATAGGTAGGGCAGGAATCTCGAATCAAACCTCTCATAACTCGAAAAGGACTTCAGTTATTGAACTGTTATTTTACTACCATTTGGAACGAGTCAACCAGTAAATAGGTGTGACAAATTACAACCCGTTTGCTCCAGCCCATCCTGAGTTACAAGGGGTTCGAGGTAAGATTCCTGACCTAATTATAGTGAACAGACTATACCTTGCAATACTACCCAGCTCACGCATCTTCCCTAAGTCAGTAAATATATAAATAAATTGTGAGGTTTACTAAAAATAAGTATTTGACATGCTAGATGGGATTGGTAATAAGGACTATAAGCAGAACCATAACATGCATATTACAGTACAGTACAACGCCCAACCATGGTTAAAACCCTTAAGAGGGCGGTTTCTGGACCCCATTCTCCCTCATACTTAGCCCCAATATTCCTTAGATGTTAAGACGTTCACCTCACTGGTTTGGCGATTTTAAGATCTTTTGCCCCATTTCTTTGTCAATATTAAGACCTTTCGTGCCATTTAGGAGATGATATTTCGAGGCGAGCAACTAGCAAGTCTGAAATTTAGGAGGAGCTGGCCTTTGGCCGTGAAGTTTTCAACCGAAAAACGTACAAATATATTTTGAAGAAGGTTTTTGGGGTGTATATTTATTGAATGATTGATTCTATCTATCTATCTATCTATTGCCTGACGCCGTGATCCCCGAAGGGGTGGCCACGAACGAACCGCCCCCATGCACCTCTGTCCCCAGTCAGTCGACGCCCCTCCCCCCAACCAGCACCGCCTTCGTTCATGTAGTTCCTCACTCCCTCCTTCCACCTCATATTCGGTCTACCTCTCCCCCTCTGTCCCTCCACCTCGCTCTCGTACACCCTCTTAGTCATTCTCTCGCTTTCCATACGTTCCATATGGCCGAACCATCTCAAGTTGTTCCTTTTCACACTTTCCAGCACATCTACCTCCACACCACACCTCCTTCTTACTTCCTCATTAGTCTGTCTATCCCTCCATGATTGATTGATTTATATATTTGTTTTCTTAACTTGATGGAGGTCTAGGGAGGGAACTAAAATAATATATAAACAAATAAACATATAAATGCAAATCTCCACTTAACATTTGATTTGAAGAGGCTTATGTATTATAATTGTATTATGTATATGAGGGGAGTGAAAGGTACAGCATGGTGGACAGAAGAGGTAAGAATAGCTGTGGAAGAAAAGAAGAAAGCATATAGAGAGTGGTTCAGTGTTGCCATACGTACGATAATTATCGTACATGTACGAGAATTTTACCCCTGGTACGATGTACGATAGTGTTTCTCATTATCGTACGTTTTGTACGATAATTTTACGATTTCAACAAAAACTCTATTATTATATGAATTAAACCGAGATGCAACATAAATTGGAAGATAGTTCAGGGAATTACTGAACATCCAAATAAATCTCTTAGATAATCACATTGTTTCATACACGTATTAATAAATTAATAAAGGGAGTAAGGAATTAATCAGAATTGGAAAGGGAACTATATAACACATCTGAGACAACCGAGGATTAGAAAGAATAGTTCATAATTATTTAGAACAATAGGCCTAGCCTACTAAATAAAGTTTTGTAAGCGTTTCTTAAAAAGAACTTATTCATTTTTATTAAAGTATTAATAGTAGACCTGTAAACCAGTACCGGTATTACATTGTTATTTATTATCTTTATGTTGAATTTATTTTGGACATTACGAATTAAATTAATAAATGCTTAAAGGTGGGAGCTCATGGGTTGAGATAAACATGGAATGATAATCGCCAAGCTGTACATAATTATCTTGCAAAATGCAATGGCACTGAAATAATTATTAACAATGGTATAAAGGATTGTGTGGATCGTCTATACCGGGCCTGTGACGTCACAAGAGTGTAAGTCCACCATCCAGTCTAGGCTAAGGATACTGGTGTGACGTCACTATGACGTCACAAGCCCGGTATAGACGATCCGCAAAATCCTTTATACCATTGTTAATAATTATTTCAGTAACATTGCATTTTACAAGATAGTTATATGCAGGTTGGCGATTATTTGTCCATGTTTACCTCAACCCATGAGCCCCCACCTTTAACAACATTCCCTTTACATATATATATATATATATATATATATATATATATTAGTGTGTACGATAATTTTGGTGCAAATTCCATAATTTTGTGGTCACAATACGATAATTCAGCATTTAGAATCTGGCAACACTGGAGTGGTTGGGTAGTAGAGGGAATGAAGATTTCGAGACAGAAACGAGCGAGGTACGTGGAGAGTAAGAGGGTGGTGAAGAGGGTGGTGAAGAGGGTGGTGAAGAGAGTAGTGAAGGCAAGTAAGAGAAGAGTAGATGAGGAATTTGGAAGGAATCTGAGTTTAAAATGGAGGGAGAGTAAGAAACTGTTCTGGAAAGAACTCAAGAAAGTTAGGGAAGGTAGCAAGGGAAACAGTAAGGGTGTGAAAGATAAGAATGGGAGAATGCTAGCCGAGAAGCAAGAGAGAGTCGAAAGATGGAGGGAGTACTTCAATGAGTTGCTAAATGTAAGGAATGAAGAGCCAGCAAACATAGCTGGATATGGTATGGGAAGGAGAAGAAGAGATGTTGTGGAGGAGGAGGTGGGGATCAGGAGGTTAGAAGTGTGGGAAGCCATGAAAAGAGTGAAGTTGGGGAAAGCACCAGGAACAGATGGAGTGTGTGGGGAAATGTTGAGGTATGGTGGTGAGATAGTGATCGCATGGGTATGGAAAATGTGCAAACTAGCATGGGAGAAGGGGAGTGCACCCGATGACTGGAAGACTGGCATAATAGTCCCCCTATATAAGGGCAAAGGGGAAAGAGGAGTCAGTGGTAACCACCGAGGAATATGTCTTCTAGGCGTAGTAGGGAAGGTATACAATAGGATAGTGATTGAGAGAGTGAGAGTGAGAACGGAGAAATGGATAGGCGACGAGCAGGGAGGTTTTAGGAAGGGAAGAGGATGTGTAGATCAGATTTTTACCCTGAATTGTGTTGTGGAGAAATATCTGGAGAAGAAACAAAAGGTGTATGTTGCCCCTATGGACTTGGAGAAGGCCTATGACAGAGTGGATAGAGAAGGTTTGTGGAAAGTAATTAGAATATACAGAGTAGATGGCAAGTTGCTGAAAGCAGTGAAGAGCATGTATGAGGGTGCAAAGGCGGCAGTACGTGTGGAGAATGAGCAGAGCGAGTTCTTTGACCTGAATGTTGGTTTGAAACAGGGGTGTGTGATGTCCCCGTGGTTGTTTACTGTATATATGGATGGAGTCGTGAAAGAAATACTATCAAGAGCAGTGGATGTTAGTGTATCGCTGAAAAGGGAGGGAATTGAGTGGAAGCTACCTATATTGCTGTTTGCGGATGATACAGTTCTGATGAGTGATAATGAATGGGAGTTGCAGGGTCTCGTAAATGAGTTTGGAACAGTGTGCGAAAAACGGAATTTGAAGGTAAATGCGGGGAAGAGCAAGGTTATGGCCTTCGAAAGGGGTGAAGTCACAGAGCGTGAGGTGAAGCTGAACGGTCAGGCTATGGAGATCGTCAACTCTTTTAAGTATCTGGGCAGTGTGTTGAGTAAAGATAGGATTATGGATGAAGAAGTGCGGGAGAGGGTACAACAGGGGAAGAGGGTTGTAGGAACGCTGAAAGCAATAACAAGAAATAGGGTGGTCAGTATGGAAGTGAAGAAGTCCTTGCATGACAGTGTGGTAATCCTGACACTGACTTACGTAAGCGAAGCATGGACGTTGGTTGAGAGACTCAGACCAAGAGTGAGAGCAGTGGAAATGAATTACTTAAGAAGTGCGTGCGGAGTTACATGGAGGGATAGACAGACTAATGAGGACGTAAGAAGGAGGTGTGGTGTGGAGGTAGATGTGCTGGAAAGTGTGAAAAGGAACAACTTGAGATGGTTCGGCCATATGGAACGTATGGAAAGCGAGAGAATGACTAAGAGGGTGTACGAGAGCGAGGTGGAGGGACAGAGAGGGAGATGTAGACCAAAAGAGAGGTGGAAGGATGGAGTGAGGAAGTATATGAATGAAGGCGGTGCTGGTTGGGGGGAGGGGCGTCGACTGACTGGGGACAGAGGTGCATGGGGGCGGTTCGTTCGTGGCCACCCCTTCGGGGATCACAGCGTCAGGCAATAGATAGATAGATAGATATGTATTATTGTAAATATTGTACAATTCTCCTACTCAACGAGATCGAGAAAGGGGCAAAGGAACGCAGAAGTGGTCCCGGACCCTAAGAATTATAACTTTAAATGTATTTTCTGTTCGGGCTCTGTCTCGAGTCGGCCACCCCCAGCAATGGCGTTTGTTCCTGAGTATACTGTATACATATATACATACATACATACATTATGTGTGCATTAATTATTATGATTGTATTTAGTATACTGTATGCATGATTTATGTATTACGATGATTGCATTATGTACAGTATATATCATAGACCCCTTCACATAAGGACTGGAAACGAGCACTCTCGGAGTTTGAAACTTGGGTCCATTGCTTAAAAGCAGTATCATGAAAGCAGTGGTCTCTCCGACTTTCTTAAACACAAAAATATGTACACAAACACAACTTTACATATAAATGCATGTAATTTCACACGCAATCGTCCATATCCCCGCCATATTGGCGACATAATGTCTCGCCAGAAAACGAACAGCCCAGGACGATGCCAGACGCCAGTCACCCACGAGACACGTTAGAGGCAACACATTTTTGTTCTGTTGTTCGTTATCTCTCAGCTTATTGTAAGTAATTTTCTTATAAATACTTACCAGTCACAAAAGGATCTGTGTTAACAACTTATTTAGCTGATAAATATTAGAATTGAGCTGATGTCAACGGGTTGCTTTGATATGTACTGATAACCATTTTACAACTATTCTTGTTTTTTTGCTTTACAGGAACAATGCCGAAAAGATGTGCTGCATTCAATTGTCGTGGAAATTACAGGGGAGAGCCATACAGTCCTATGGTGTGTTTCCCGAATGAAGAACAAGAACGACATGCATGGATTAGTGCTATGCCAAATAGCCCAGAAAGTTTGAGAGACAGGTCGAAACTATGGATTTGTGCATCACACTTCGACTGCGATTGGGTCACAGTTCGGGGAGGAAAACGACCAGCTGGGCCTCCTACAGTTTTTAAAGGTGTACCCAAGTCTTGCCTCAAACAACTTACGTCAGCTCCTAGGTTAACTAAAACAGTGACAAGTGAAGCAAGACTTAAAAAACAAACTGAATTTGAAAATGAACAAGACAAAATGCATAGTTATTGTAATGCCCTCGAAAATGTCCCGCACCCACAATAATACTAACCCGAGTTGACGTCAGGTATAGCATAAAATAGTCGTAGATGGTAAGTCCAATAAACTCATCACGTGATAACACCACGAGACTATCACCTGGTTCTTAAAATCGGACTAAGGTTGCTATACTTTTAGTACGTCCGTGGTAGTACAGTGGGTTAGCGCGCGGGCCTGGTGGTGATGGTGGTGCGTCACTAACCAGGGTTCGAACCCCACCCAAGGCATCTCAAAACCTGTGGGTTTTTAGGAGGGTTAAATTCCCTTCAGAGGTTTGTACCCCGCACCAGGTACCAGGAAAGGTTGATCCTAAAGGTAGCCTGGGGATATTTCCCTTCCTATTTAACCATGGAAAAACCTAGCATTTCATTGGTGGCAGCTAAGGAACGTGACCAGGTAGCTACGTGGAGCACCCATCACGCGAACCCTAAAAACCATATTGAGATAGCTAAGGTAAAAAGGCTACGATACCTTACGACCTTACGAAGCTAGGGACTAGCCTAACTAAAAAGGAATGTGGTGTAATGCCCTCGAAAATTTCCCGCACCCACAATAATACTAACCCGAGTTGACGTCAGGTATAGCGTTAAATAGTCGTAGATGGTAAGTCCAATAAACTCATCACGTGATAACACCACGAGACTATCACCTGGTTCTTAAAAATCGGACTAAGGTTGCTATATACTTTTTAGTACGTCCGTAGTAGTACAGTGGGTTAGCGCGCGGGCCTGGTGGTGATGGTGGTGCGTCACTAACCAGGGTTCGAACCCCACCCAAGGCATCTCAAAACCTGTGGGTTTTTAGGAGGGTTAAATTCCCTTCAGAGGTTCGTACCCCGCGCCAGGTACCAGGCAAGGTTGATCCTAAAGGTAGCCTGGGGATATTTCCCTTTCTATTTAACCCTGGAAAAACCTAGCATTTCAGTTATGACAAATTTGCAGGAGAGATTGGAAAACACTTCCCTGAGTTTTATATAATGCAAAATGGTAGAGAACTGACAATGTTTAAGACAGATGGTAATGGTAGAGCAGTTGATAAGTTTCTTCATTTTAAAGAGGTACAGTCTCCTTTTGGTTTTCTGCAGCTGGTAGTAGCAGAGAAAAGTGGCTTGGAGATACCAAAAAGTAAACTGAATCTTCAAAAAAATAGCTTGGTAAGTAAGTGGTCTCAAATTGAAGAAATAGTGAAAATTATGAACACTCATGAAGCGACTAATACTGACCGCTTAAAAAGAATAATTTCAGAACTTGACTCTATCACAGAATTTCATGAAATTGAAGGTTTTCAGTTCATTCAAGCAGTTACAACTCCTTCTTATTCCTCCTAAAAATCGCTGATATACAAAGCATATGTTAATTCTTGCAGCAGAACTGTTTTGTATATCACCCGCAGCATATAGAATGCTTAGAAACTCCAAAGCAATTAGTCTTGCTTGTGAGAAACAGATTCGCCAATTGTTATCTCGCACTTATGCTGACAAGTGTCTCCCAATCCTTTTTGATCAGTTGAAGCCACAACAGCGGTTAGTTAACATTTTGTTTGATGAAGTCAAGCTTAAGCAGGCCCTTAGATTTACAGGAGAGCATATAGTAGGCTATGCAACAAACGGACCAGAAAATCTAGCAACATCAGCTCTTGCTATTGAAGTTGTTTGTCACTATGGAGGACCACGGTACATCATACGAATTCATCCTGTATCAAAACTGAATGCTATTCAACTGAAGGAAATATTACTTGAGGCTGTATATGTTGTTAAAGCTAGTGGTGGCCATCCAGTATCGTTCGTCTGTGACAACTGTCCACTGAATCAAGCTGTTTACAGAATGCTTGGGGGTCCTGGAAAAGTAACACTAGCACCAGATGGCATAAATGTTTTCCTTGTCTATGATTATGTTCACATCCTCAAGAATATGAGAAACAACTGGATCACAGAGAAATGTCAATAATTACATTTTAGCAAGGACGGTACAGAATATTTGGCGTGTTGGAGTGATGTTAAAGCTCTTTACAATGAAGATCAGAAGACACCACTTCGTCTGACAAAACTCACACGCTCATCAGTATTTCCTAAACCATTGCAACGTCAGAGTGTGCCCTTAGTTTGCCAAGTGTTCAATGAGAAAACGATTGCTGCATTTGAAGGTCTTAAAGGAACTGTTAAATTTCAGGATGGAACAGTGATATACATAACACTGGTAACCAATTGGTTTAAAATTATGAATGTTAAAAGCAAGTACAGCGCAGTTCATTTACGAGACCAATATCGTGAACCTTGGACATTAAACTGTACAAACTTCAAAGCTCTTCAGGAAATGTGTACAGTTGTATCCAGCTGTCGGTGGACTGGTGGGCATGGCAGAGAGAAGAAACTAACACAGTCAACAGCAGATGCCTTTGTCATCCCAACAAGGTATAACATAGAAGCAGCACAATATCTTTTTGAAACCCATGATTTTGCTTACATCCTACCTGCTGTTTTTTCACAAGATCCCCTAGAAAAGTTTTTTGGTCAAGCAAGACAACGTAGTGGAGGAAATTTTTACATTGACATTGGGGATGTTCAAGCAGCATCCAAAGTACAGCAGTTGCATCAGCTGTTGAAACGTGACATCGTTCCTGACCGAGCCAAAGAAGTAAGCTGTGAATTTTGTACAGCAGCAATAGATGATGGTGATTTACAACTTCTGGAAAAGCTGACATTAAAAGACACTCAACTACTTCTAGATTCAGATGATACTTTAAAACATAAAATTGTCTACATTGGGGGATTTTTAGCTCATAAACATGGACAACAGGAAGTAGATTCTGGGGAATGCTTGTCATCAGAGTTTTTGACTGCGCTCAATCGAGGTGGGCTGAGTATGCCTACACTGGCTACTGTCTTCTTTGTACATAGTGGCATCACCATTCAAATGTCTCTTCAAGACTCGAAAAAGTATTGTCGCAATTACTTGAAACAATGCTTGTCTTATGTAGATGCTCCTTTAGCTAGCCATTCAGGAGCATGCCAGACATTGTGTAATGTGTTGTTTAAGGCCTTTGTATTTAATACAAGCGATCGGAAGTGTACACTAGGCTGCTTAAGGCGACAAGAGAAACTTGAAACTTCCTAATGTTTAAGTTAATTATTGTGTTATGTGACTTTTGATATATGTAAAATTATGTGTAAAGTAATATTTTGCAAAGGTTTTACTTTAATTTCTTCTAATATTTAATTAATTTAAGTCATGGTATGATGCTTTGCTTGTATAATACATGTTCTTATAAACTATCTCATTATAACTGTATATTTTCCTATTATGTTCAATCACGAAAGAGACTTATGAGTCAATCAACCAAAAACATTTTTTTTATTTTCCTTTACTTGGTTGCTCTAGTTAATAAGATGTAGAGTAAAAACACAAAGTCCCATATCCAGTAAAACTAAAATAAGACCTCAGTTTGTGGGCCTGACAATGGACCCAAGTTCCAGGACCCGAGTATGGCCGACGCCAGTCCTTATGTAGAGGAGTCTATGGTATATATATTATGTATGTACTCTTATGATTTCTTTGTTTGTATTATTATGATTGTATGCAGTTAATTTATTAAGTATGCAGTATTATGATTGTATTTAGTAAATCGATTTAGTATATATAATTATGATTGCATTTAGTAAATGTATAAAGTATGTATTATTATAACTGTATTTAGTATATGTATTAAGTACGTATTATTATGATGCCGTAGCCTTGAGGTATGGTTGGCCAGTTTCGAACCTGCCGCTGAAATGTGCATGTGGTGAAATAAACAACTCAGACCAGTGTATGACCTGTAAGAAAGAAGGATTCATCTGTATCCGGCATGATGAAGTACGAGACATCACTGCACAAATGCTGGACGAGGTGTGCCATGATGTCAGAATCGAACCGGAACTTCTGCCTATGGACGGACAGCGCTTGGCCCACAATACTGCAAATACTTCAAATGAAGCAAGAGTGGACGTAAGTGCTCGAGGTTTTTGGACGAGGGGACAACGGGCTTTTTTCTACATCAGAATCTTCAACCCAAGAGCACAAACATATCGCGAGCGAGGACTCAAGACGGCATACTTGAGAAACGAAAGTGAGAAAAAACGCGCTAGTGAAGAAAGAATTTTGAACAGAGATCAAGGAAGCTTTACTCCTCTGGTCTTCTCATCGTCGGGAGGAATGGGACCTTCTGCAAGTGTCTCCTATGCCAGATTAGCCGAACAAATATCGGAGAAAAAGCGCCAGCATAGAAGCCAAGTCATAACTTGGATGAGATGCCGGCTCTCTTTCTCTCTTCTCAGGTCTGCACTCCTATGTCTCAGGGGTACAAGGTCCTCCCCGCTACATAGGACAAGAGTGAGAGACTTGGACTTTGAAATGGTCGTGGCGGAGGGCCGAATTGGGGAACAACTAGGTTGATTGTAGGGAGGTACTGGTACAATATGATAAACTATTATGTAACTAGAATAAGAATAAGATAGATTGTACACCACTTTGTAACTGTCACCTAAATAAAAAAACAAAAAAAACAAAACATGCTTACATTACTGAAATGTTTGTGGACATGCAGTAATGCAAGAAATGGTCACTCTTCTGTAAATCTAAAATGGCTTACTTAATTTAATTGGAGAGGCTGACCCTTACACCCCCAAGTCAGCCTGTATAAGAGATTGTGTTTCTGGCATTATACCATCTTATTACAAATGGAAATACTAAGACTCGCTGAAAAAAATCAGCTCTCTATGTGCGCGCGCGAGCGCAAAATTTCATTGCACTTTCGTAAAATCATCTAGTCACTCAAACATTTTCAAATTTCCCGCAATTTTTGCATGGCATATCCTACAAGCATCCCCTACACCGTGCCATTTAAATTAACCCCTATTGAATAATAGAAGGTGCTGAAAAAAATATATTATATAATTATTTTTGGGTTACAGCTGATTTGACTCCAAAATGGTCAAAACTCAGATATTTTCGGCAAAACGGCAATTATTTAAATGGACAGGCGATCCTATATACCCCTATGTATTGTATTTAGAAGGGGAATGCATTTGAGCAATACATAAAAATATAGTGGCACTTGTAAGTGCCAAAAAATGATAGTAAACTACTGAAATTCATAGATTTTCATAATTCAAAATTATTTTTGGGGCAGATAAAATAGTTAGTCCTCCTTAGCTTCCGTTTTCTACCATAGCGCGCACATAGAAGATCGAGTTTAATGACCAACTAAACAACATTTTCGTCAGGGGCATGCTTCACAGATTTTATGAGTGAATTTTTTACCAAAATCCATGATATTGGGGCCCCCTTGGGGGGGCCCTAGGGATGTCATATGGGTGTTTATGCCCTCATATGATAATTTCTATTGCTTACAGCAGCCCTTTAGACTACAGACACAAACAATTTTTTTGGGTGGCTGAAAGATTTTTTTTGTTTTTCGGGGGTCGAGGTCGAACCCCCGGCCCGGGGGGTTATGGATGTGATATGTTTTTTGTTCCTTCCTATGCTATTCTCCTATGTTGAAAGAAGCATTATAGAACAAGAACACAAAAATTCGAAATTTTGATCTCTGGGCTCAGCGGAGGGTTCAGCCTCCCTAAGAATGGGAAAGGGGTGGGACCTTCTTTTTTTTTTTTTTTAGTATGTGTATTATGTATATATCATGAGTATGATACCTGGAGAGGATTAGTGTACATTCACATTATTTACTACGATAAAACTTGTTCTTAACACTTAAAGAGCGGGGCCCGACTAAAGTCTGTATCTAAAAAGAAGCAAGTTAGGAGCATTATTAAGGCTTTTAAAGGGTTAAAATCGAGTACAAATGGCCGGGAGCGCAGCAGGCCACACGGCCGACACCCAGGGCTTAACGCCGCCCACTGACTCACGCTCCCTCTGTTCTCGAGAGGCCGGCAGTGTAGCCAGTAGTGAGCGTAACTGGAAAAAATATGCCGCTATACGCTAAACTCCCATGTTGGTAGTACCACTGCATCAAAACGACGAGTGCTACGTAGCTCGTTCTGGTCTCATTTTGAAGCTTGTAGCGCCTAGTTATTTGCTGAATACATTAATTTTCTTTTCATGCAGATACTTGATTGATCATTCAGGAGGGCCTGAATATGCCCAAAATAACCCAAAAAAACCCACTAGACGAGGGTTAAGTTTGTATATATACATTATACAGGTATATATATATATATATATATATACATATATATATATATATATATATATATATATGCATATATATATATATATATATATATATATATATTACAGTATATATATATATATATATATATATATATATATATATATATATATATATATATATATATATATTATTTTTTTTGACTCCCTAGACCTCTATCAAGCTTTAAAACCACCCCCAAGACCCCCCAGTCACACCCCCACCTCGTCGAAATATATTTGAACAGTTTTCAGTAGAAAAACTTCTAAATTACAGGTTTGCTATCACTCGCCACAAAATCGACACACAAATGACACGAAAGGTCTTCAAACTGATAAAGTAATGGGGCGAAATTTCTTACTATTAACAAAGAAATGGGGAGAAAGGTCATAAAATTGCCAAACTAATGGGGCGAACGTCTTAAAATGTCAAAACTAATGGGGCTAAACACAAGGGAGGTCAAGAAAAAACAAAAAACCTGCCCCTAAAGGATACAAATAGGCTTTCATTCGCGCAACGTAAGACAAGGGTAGATGGTATGGTGCAAGACTTCCATGTATCATTGTTTGGTCACTTTAATGTAATTCTATCATTTGTATTAAGAGTATTTCCGAGGAATGTACTTGAAGGTCTATGAAATAATAACTTTTCCCTGTAACATTATCTCTCTCTCTCTCTCTCTCTCTCTCTCTCTCTCTCTCTCTCTCTCTCTCCAGTCTAGTCTTACAAATTTTCGTTCTCCATTACCTTATTTTTTGTATCTCACGCTTTAACTCCGTCCCGTGCATGCAAATATTTACTAATATATATATATATATATTTATATATATATATATATATATATATATATATATATATATATATATATATATATATATATATACACTGGAACACGATGTTAAGCGTCATTCTCAAAAACTAACTCGACATAAATCTTCGTGGGCGCCAACTTGAGCTATATGGGCACGTGGCTTTAGAGGGTGGCAAGGTCGAGTGATGGAGACCTAGGGGAAGGCCACGTGACTCATGGATGGAGCAAGTCTATACCAAGATAATATAGATTTTGGTCAACACGATCATGTCAAGAGGTACGTAAGATGACAAGAGTTGTAATATGATGCCTTAATGCCCAGAGAATCCCCTGGGTTTGGAGTCGGTAAGTTAATGTAGCTACGCGGTATCGCAATTTAGGATATACTTTACACGTAATAATAATAATAAAAATAATAAAAATAATAATAATAATACACGGTTTATTGATAGTTGCAGCCTTTGGCTGAAAATGTACAAAGGAGCAGTGTGTTGCTTAACTCCAACTTATATTAACTTACAATATGGACCAAAGTGAGAGATTGCACAAGAGCTACTGGTATTAAATTTTGATCAGTTAGATATTATGTACTTCGTTTGCCGATGATTTTCAAGTCGAGATGAGTGGTAAATTTTTAAAGTTTTCTCTGAAAGCTTGGGAGTTGATTTACTTGTTAATCTAGGATAGAGATGACATATCTCGTATGACTTTGATTAGGCCTACTGTTTGTCTAGGGTAGTTTTTCTAGTTGGTTCATCGTATTTTAGAAGGTTGGTGTTTACACGAGCGCGTTTTCCGGCAGTCTTCGGCAGCAATTGTATTTATTGAATTACTTATTATTACGTATGTGTGTGTGTGTGTGTGTGTGTGTGTGTGGGTTTGTGTGTGCACGCAACTGATAGTGGTAATATCCAATGCCCCCTCCTTGTGATGCATAACTTTTCCGTGTTTTGTTTGTTAGTGTGTGTGTTACTCAGTTACTTGTTCGTTCGTCAAGGGGAATCCACGCAATGCGAGCTAAGCTCATTATTATCGCGCCTCCTTAACTTGGAATGTATTGCGTGAAATGCATGTTAAGTGTTTTATGTACTGTTGGAATGGCTGTGGATGTGTGTGTAGTCTGTATTTAGCCAATTGGCGACATCGGAAACAAAGGCTTAGGGTGGATCTGTATGGTACCATTCTCACTAAAGACGGTACTGTCTCGCCCGAAGGCTTAGGTAGCCATCAGCTTAGGTGAACCATATGATACCCATCTCGCCTTGTACCATTTTTGCCAACCCCAGATGGGACGTCACAACGTCGTCCACTTATTCCAGGTACCTATTTAAAGCTAGGTGAACTGAGGCTAACACATGAAAGGAGACAAGCCCAATTTGTCTCTGCCCGGCCGGGGATTGAACCCCCGACCCCTCGTGTGTGAGACGAGAGCTCTACCTACTAGGCTACGGGTGTGTGTGTGTGTGTGTGTGTGTGTGGGTGTGTGTGTGTGTGTATGTGTGTTTGTGTGAAATAATAAATATAAAGTAGATGTGCACTTTTCGCATTAAAACACAAAAATAATAATAATAATAAATAAATATATAAATAAAAAAATTATAAAATAAATAAATACATTAACAAATCTTCATACCCAACTCTGCGACTAAGACTTCTGAAATTGGCGTTCAATATCTTAGGTAAAAACGGTTTTGGCTATACTGTATATATATATACCGTTATATATATATATATATATATATATATATTAAATTATCATACATGTATATTCACCTTTGACCTTAATAATTCTAATATTCATCTAAAATGTGTTCGGCATACTACCAATTTTAGCATAATGTAAAGTTATGAATATGGTGTAATCTGAATTAACTATGTAAAATAGAAAGAAATAGTGACCTTAATCTGTGAACTTCACCTTGACCTTTGACTAACTAACAAAAAAATAATATAGACAATCGTCGCATTGACCAACAAACTCGTTGCCTGCAAAATTTGGTGACAATACATTAAGCAGTCTAGGAAGTGTTTATGGAAAATTATTAACACTCTTGTTTTGATCTTTGACCTTAACTATTAGAATATTTAAATTAAATTGATAAATATGTTATTCGAGTAAAATGAAACTAATACAGCCAGCTTTCCGAAATTTGAGTAATCTTTTTCTTCGTGGTGCGATGCATAAGGTGTTGATTTTCGGTGTGAGCGTCCTGGGTTTGAATCTATGGACTGCCACATGTGTTTGTAAATTTCATTAATCGATTTTAGGAGTATAGTTGGTTGTTGGAAGGAACATAATAATTGATATTGGTTCAGGAGTAATTTATCGAGAGGACTTCCCGAGGCCCCATTAATTGCTCTTTCCATTCACATATGCATAGCCTACGTGAGTTGCAGTTGGGATGTGTGTACATGCTTAGATTGATATGCAGGATTCGAAGTTGCATAATAAATCGTAGGCAGTGTCCACCATCCTTTAACTGTCTTCGTGGTGCGATGCATAAGGTGTTGATTTCGGTGTGGTGAGCGTCCTGGGTTCGAATCCACGGACTGCCACATGTGTTTGTAAATTTCATTAATCGATTTTAGGAGTAGAGTTGGTTGTTGGAAGGAACATAATAATTATTATGAAAGCTGACCTTTGACCTTAACCATTATTTAAGATTACATTTCTTATTGCATTGATGTAGCCCTGGAAAATAAATTATGAGTGCCTAATTTCATTGAAGCTAATCAGTTAGTTTCAAAGGTATTAAAGGAATAGTTGACCTTGACCATTGACATCATCTTGACCTTCATGATGTTTAAAGATTATTTTTTTTTATTTCAAGTACAACTGTCTAAGCGAAATTTATGAAGTTTGCATGAATAGTAAACAAAAATAGCATATTGACCTTATAGTTGACCTTGACGTGTAACCTTGACCTACCAAATGGAATTATTTATATTTTTGGTTGACCTTGGCCTAGGTATTCCGAATAAACATGATATGCCAAGTGAGAATCTTACAGTTATTATAAAATACTAGTTCAAATCTTATTTTGGCCTTGACCTTGGACCATAGAAATTCGAATTCTTATTAAGAATTTAGTCAGCTTAAGATCAATGTTAGCATTAACTAGCGTTATGAATATGGTGTACTTCGTATAAAAACTTATAAGAAATAGTGACCATATACTGTGATATTGACCTTTGAGTAAATATACATATATATATAATATATATATACAGTATATATATATATATATATATATATATATATATATATATATATATATATATTTCGATGATTGTCGCATTGACCAACTGAATTTGCCTGCAGAATTTTGTGACAATACATTAAACAGTCTAGGAAGATTTTAGAGAAAATTACGAACACTCTTGGTTTGACCTTTGCCCTTGACGTTTGACCTAAAATACTACAATATGTATATATGATATTTAAAAAATAAGCAACTAACACAGCCAGTTTTCCAAAAATTTAGTAATCTCTATGAATACATAATAAAAGTTTTCCTTTGGCCTTGACCTTTATGTAATATTACAATTTTTGCTTGCATTGATGTTGCCCGGGAAATCAAATAAGCGTGCCTAATTTGATTAAACTCATCAGTTAGTTTTATATACAGTATATCAATAGAATAGTAACCTTGACCTTTGACCTATATATTGACCTTTATGGTATGTCTCAAAATATAATATAGTAATGTTTATTTAAAGTGCAACAATCTCACTAAAATTTGTGAAGTTTGCGTGAAAAAAAGATAAATTAGCATATTGACCTTATATTTCACCTTGACCTGTGATCTTGACCTTTCAAATGGAATTGTATAATTTCTTGTATGACCTCAGCTGAGGTATTACATAAGAACATAAGAAAATGGGAGTCTGCAGAAAGCCGATTGGCCTAAGCAAGGCAGATCCCTGTCCCACACAACCCCAATTCAATTACAAAGCCCAATTATAGGCTCAACACTCTAATACCATGAGGATCATCTTACCAAAACGGTTAGAGATTAACGCAGGATTATGGGGGTCTGCAGAGCGCTGATTGGCCCAACCCGGCTGATCCCCCTTCACACCCAACCCTTCTCGTCCATATGCTTATCCAATTTTATCTTAACACCTTACGAGCGGCCTATGCGGTTTATTTATGTGTACCGCCCAGCGGGGTGTTTTTAGCCAAAATAGGGCTGTTTACGTGATCATTTTCATGCCTAAATAAGACCCAGAACGTAAAACAAGTATCTATCCCTGAAAGGGCATAAACAGAGCTTTCGAATGACACCATAACGATCCTTGTATGATGGATAGTTTTCTTGCAATAACCGTGCAACGCGAGTGCAAAAAGCAGGTAATTCGGTACTTTCGGTACATAATTGAGTATGTAGCGAGTGAGAGAGGGAGGAGGGAGCTGAGATTTGTGTCAGTAGGTTCGCCGCGGTGGTCTGGAGCAGTCATACGCTCGCTAGTCTCCTGCCACCACTTGTCTCTCTCTCTCAGCCACATTACGTGCTGAAATTGCCACTCGAGTTATGTCGAGCGCCGCCACATAGTCCAGCTTTATTTAACTCGACTTAAGTGGTGGGCCGCTTTTTAAGGGTTAAAGCTCCCTACCGTTTTAGATCCCACTATAGCACTTGGTAGTCCATTCCACCCATCTACAACTCTGTTACCAAACCAATATTTGCCTATATCTTTTCTGAAACGAAATTTATCTAATTTGAAACCATTGGTACGAGTTCTTTCGCTATCACTGAGCTTTAGTACATTTGTCATGTCCCCTTTGATAATCCCACTAACCCACTTGAACACCTCTATCATATCCCCTCTAACTCTGCGTCTCTCTAACGAATGTAAACCTAATTTCTTCAACCCTTCTTCATACGGAAGATTTCTAATATTATGGATCATTTTTGTCATTCTACGCTGTACTCTCTCCAATGAATCTATGTCCATTCTGTAATAAGGACACCAAAATTGGACAGCATAATCCATATGGGGTCTCACTAATGACAAGTAAAGTTTTAAGATAACATCAGCAGTTATGTTACTCACACTCCTAGAGATGAACCCGATAATCCTGTTTGCCTTATTACGAACGCTTATACACTGTTTTCTAGGCTTCAAATCATTGCTAACAAACACACCTAGATCTTTCTCGCAGTCTGAATTTTCTAATTCTAAATTATTTAGTTTATATTTAACATTTGTTTGCATCTTCCCTATCTTTATTACCTTGCATTTGTCAATGTTAAACTTCATCTGCCAATTTACTGACCATTCATGTAAGGTATCTAGATCCCTTTAGAGGCACTCTATATCGCTATCTGAATCAATTGATCTCCCCATTTTAGTATCGTCTGCGAATTTACTTATCCTACTAGTTATACCTAAATCTAGGTCATTTATGTATATAAGAAACAACAGGGGACCTAATACCGATCCCTGGGAGACACCACTTTTGACTGCTCCCCACTCTGACTTGGTACCATTTATGCTGACTCTCTGTTTCCTACCAATTAGCCATGACCTAATCCATCCCAACAACGATCCTCCTATTCCATGTGCCTCAACCTTTCTCATCAATCTCTCATGAGGGACTCTGTCGAAAGCTTTACTGAAATCTAAATAAATCATATCACATGACTTGTCACTATCTACTGCTTCATATACCTCTGAGAAAAAGCTAAGCAAATTAGTAAGGCAAGAATGTCCCTGAGTGAATCCATGCTGAGAAGAATTTATTAAGTTAAATTTTTCTAAGCGGCTTCTAATTTTCCTAGCAATAATAGACTCTAGCAACTTTCCTATTATTGATGTGAGACTAATGGGACGGTAATTCCCAGGTAAGTCTAGTAAGAATCTAACTGTTAGTATACAGTATATAAGAAATACTAGTAAAAGCCATATTTTGACCTTTGACTTTGACCTCTGACATTACCCTTTAGAATATTTATCTAACATTTGGTCAATAAGATATCAATGTAACTTGCATATTGAAAATGAAGAAATTTGAGTACAAACTAAAACATATGATATATTGACCTTATTTTTAACCTTGACCTTTGACCTAAACCTTTAAGTTATATTGAAAGTTTCTTTTGACTAACCTTCACATTGACCATATGAGTATATCTGTGAAGTTAGGTGAAAATCCATCTAACGGTGTAAGAGGAGTTTCCGGACAGACGACGATGGACAAGCAGGCTGGTGGTGAACAGTATACGGGCGGGATTTGTGTGCACGATACCACTCTGCTTACGCAGAGTAGATAATAATAAACAGTTTATTGATAAAATGGCAGCCGGATGGGGCTGGAAATATACATCTAACACACTAATTAATGATAATGGAGATAAGGTGATGATTTACAGTACATATGTAAGAAATGATAGGTAATGAAGTAAATAAACATAATATTTGCAATAAAATGATTGCATGGTTATATGTTTGTTTACCTATTTATTTATTATATTTAGTTTTCTTCCCAGACGTCCATCAAGCCTAATAAAATAACCCATACAACCCATTCGATATTTTTTGTTTTTTCGGTAGAAAACAAGGTCTTCAAATTGTCAAACTAATTGGGCAAACGTCTTAAAATGTCAAAACTAATGGGGCTCAATATGAGGGAGAGGAGCGTCCACAGAAACCCAAAACCTCCTCTTAATTTGTTGTTGCTTGCTTGTTGCTTGCTTTCCATCTATTGTATCCTTATACCCTGAGAACAGTGACCCTGAGAAGCAAGAACTACGCCTGATATGTTACCAGGGCAATGGAGTCTCTCTCTCTCTCTCTCGTTTGCTTATTTTGAGGCCGTTTAACCCTTAATTAGCGGCGAGCAACATAAGTCGAGTTAAAAAAAGCTGGACTATGTGGCGGCGCTCGACATAGGTCGAGTGGCAATTTCAGCACGTAATGTGGCTGAGAGAGAGAGACAAGTGGTGGCAGGAGACTAGCGAGCGTATGACTGCTCCAGACCACCGCGGCGAACCTACTGACACAAATCTCAGCTCCCTCCTCCCTCTCTCACTCGCTACATACTCAATTATGTACCGAAAGTACCGAATTACCTGCTTTTTGCACTCGCGTTGCACGGTTATTGCAAGAAAACTATCCATCATACAAGGATCGTTATGGTGTCATTCGAAAGCTCTGTTTATGCCCTTTCAGGGATAGGTACTTGTTTTACGTTCTGGGTCTTATTTAGGCATGAAAATGATCACGTAAACAGCCCTATTTTGGCTAAAAACACCCCGCTGTGCGGTACATATAAATAAACCGCATAGGCCGCTCGTAAGGTGTTAATGATATAACAAATTAACATTATAGGTTTGACTCCTGTAAGGAGATAAAGAAAACCTAATATTTAGTAGTGGCCCCGTAATCATTGACGAACATGCCTATTACATAAGGCATCCTCTTCAAACACTAATCCGCCGTAGTTTTGAATCTACCGCGCAGAGCATTTAAAAACTGAGGAGCCTTCATCATGAGCGCACGCGACCTCACTCATGGCTTCAGTCATTATGAATTGGGTTCTCACTACGAAAAAACTTCGTAAAAAATAAAAACAAAAAGAAAATAAGAATAACTATCCAATAAGCTTTCCATCATATCGTGGATGTACTTGTGTGGATTTCTGACCAGACGCTGATTCAGGCGTCATTCTTCCTTCACTGACATATCAAGTAAACCAAAATCCTCAATACATCAACGAATGGGAAGGGGACGGTCGGGAGGGCCCCAGTCGTCAATGATTACGGGGCCACTACTAAATATTAGGTTTTCTTTATCTCCTTACAGGAGTCAAACCTATAATTTATTAGTGGCCCCTCCATCATTGACGAACATGCCTGATTTCTAAGACTGGAGGGGGACATTCGTAATCATATCATAACTCTAGAAAAGCAGATAATAAAAACAACCACATAGTATTCTTACTTTGAAAATATATTTAACAACGGCGTAGCCGAAAAAATACAAGAAAAAGGGGGTTCAGGCAGGTGCGTGCTTCAAAGAAGCCTGCCTGACAAAAAATGGGTAACCCTGAAGATTCTGAACACAGATCTGTAGTTACAAAGGCACCCCACTCAACGAGTGGTGACAAAAAATAACAAGTTATAAGTTTATATGTGCACATAATAAACCCCAACATAAACTTGGAGATAAATTGCAAAGGAACTCCATTATTCTAAAATTAAATTGCTTTCGCAGCTAAACTACTCTAACAACACCGTTGTTTTGTACTTAACATTGTACTAGCACAATTTCTCACTGAGAAATTTTCATATCACATTTTAACCTTAAATTGTATCACAGCTCTCATACTCCGGCGGGGTCTAGGGTGTCCTATGTCAACTGACTGCACCCCCCCCCCCCTTTCCCGTGAAAGTAAACAAAAGTGACTGCAGGGCCACCTAGACCCTCTGCCTTAAAGCTATACATGGTAAGAAAGGTTTGTCTAGAGCAACTGACAAGTATCTAGACAGAAACGTATGATTAGACGCCCACAACTGCGTGGACGCTATGTCTTCAACTGAAAAAAAAATTCAGGAAACGTAAAGAGGCTGCCCATTTGCGTAAATCGTGGGCCCGACCCACAACGCCGGGATTACTTTCTTTAATGACTTCTACCAGAAGAGAGGCTAATCGCCGTTTAAGTAAGCGTTTACCCGTACTTGCTACCCATAAAGCACCTTGGGGGTTTTGAGGAGCTACTCTCAAATATTTGGTTAGAGCTTGCACTGGACATAAATTATGATGCACCTTTCCCCTTTTTAACGCCGGCACCGTGAACTCAGAAAACACGTGTGCACTATGCTCATTCTTGGCTACAAAACCTGGGGAGGGTGCAATGGAAATACATTCATTAAGTCTACCAAACCTAAGACAATTAGGTGTGTTGCTCATCGCCGCCAGCTCAGACACTCTGTTTCCGGTGGCCAAAGCCAAAAGGAAAACCGCCTTTTTTAAGAGTAATGCAAAGTCTGCAGTATTTTGGTACAGACGAGAGTGAAGCAAAGACAAAGCTTTGTCCAGAGACCAAGTAGGCATGAGCTGACGGGGAGGTGGGCGGAGTTTAAAACATGCTCTCATAAAACCTGTTTCCTCCGCTACCGGTATGGAAAGACCCGTAAGGTCTAAAAAGGGCACTCTAATCGCAGTTAAGTGATTTTTTAATGTTACCACAGATAAACGTTTCTGCTCAAACAGATAATTCAAATAATTAAAAACTAATGCCACTGAGGGTACAGTTTGTTCTGTCCTAACGATCCAAGAAGTAAAGGCTTGCCAATGTGATTGATACTGTCGTTTTGTAGACTGAGTATATTGATTAAGTAATTTATTTGTCACATCTCTACCGTATGGTGCTAGCCACTTGGCCTCCTGAATGTCCATAATGCAAAAGTCAGCGAGGTCGCTAGGTTGCCAATCGTGTCTAAGTGGAAATACCCGACCGGGAGCGATACCGGGTCCGGGCACCACATTTTCAATTGCTGGTACCACAACTGCGCCGGCCACAGTGGCGCGATTAGCGAGACTAAGCCTCGATAATCTCGTAGTTTGTACACTACGTGGCACATTAGTGACGCATCTGGCGGTGGAAACAGATAGATGGAGCTCCATCTGTTCCAGTCTGTCACTAGGGCGTCTGGCCCCCCTGCCGGCGTTTTCGCCCGGCGGGTGAGGTATAGAGGGAGTTTGTGAGTCTCCTCGGACGCAAAAAGATCCACTTGTGGATGGGAGAGCTCTGCAATCATTAGGTTGAAAATGGGTTGCTTGAGCTCCCATTCTACTGTCGTGCTCTGTCATCGGGACAGAGCGTCTGCCCAGACGTTCGCTACGCCTGGGAGATAAGATGCGTGAAGATAAATATCTAGACTGTTGGCTAGAGCAAAAATCTCTTCCGACACGTTTAGCAACTTCCTTGACCTCGTTGACCCTTGTTTCTGAATACAGTGGACTGCATTCAGATTGTCCATTCTGAAGGCCATCGACTTGCCCCGTAACGCCGGGCCGTGAGCCTGAAGGAAATACAAGGGGACTAGTAATTCTTTGACATTGATGTGCGAGATTTCTAAGTGGGACCAAAGCCCCTGACCCTGGTGCCCCTGATTTGACTGAAATCCCCAACCTATTGTGCCTGACGCATCCGTGTCTACCCATACCGTTGGTGGAGGAGAGGTCCATGACATTATTGAGTGCAATGTTTCCCTCTTCGCCCAGACCGCTAGTAAGGTGTGGATTAATTTCGGGATGGGCCATAATTTTCCCGCCGGTAAGAGCGGGAAATATTTGTTGCCTTCCAATATTAATCGTTTTACTTTCAACCGGCCCAACTTGACAGTTAGTTGAATCCAGTTGAGAGAGCCGACCAGAGACTCCCAGACCCTTCGCGTCGTAGTCAGACTGTGAAGAAACCTGAACAGTTTCCTGCGAAACCTGTTGCGATTGTCCACACTCTGACTCAGAGTGAGAGCGGCGGTGTCCCAGACCAGCCCTATCCACTGAATTACTCGTGAGGGCACAAGGTTTGACTTTACCAGATTTACGTTGAACCCTAGAGTTTTGACATGATTTAAAATGATATTGACATGTTTTATGCATAATTGTTGTGTCTCTGCCACCACCAGCCAGTCGTCCAGATACCACAACACTCTGATCCCCTGTTTTAACAATGGCATCAGGGCTTGCCGGACTAGTTTTGTGAATAATCGAGGTGCCAGGTTCAAGCCGAACGGCATCCTCTGAAAAACAAAATTTTGGTGCCTGATCCGTAAGGCCAAAAACCTTTGAAATCTTTTGTTGACCGATACGTGCCAATAGGCGTCTGTCAGGTCTAGTGAACACATCCAACCTCCCGGCGGAAGTGTTAGCCTGATTTGGTGTACTGTTAACATTCTGAAAGATTCGTTGTGAATGTGAAGATTCAGATAAGACAGGTCTACGACCGGCCTCATCTGAACACTGTCCCTTTTGGGAACCAAAAATAGTTTGGACGTGAATACAGGGTAATTTGGGGGGACCGGGATGATGACATTCTTGGCAATCATTTCCTGGGCTAGTGACTCCACCTCTAAAGAAACAAAATTCGCCGTTGTCGGCTGACGTAATCGAGGTCGCCGGAGCCACTGCCAAGTGATGCCTTTGCGTGCCACCATCCGTGCCCAAGTGTTTAACGGCCATGCTTGGTGACACGTTCGGAACGACCCAGTTAGCAAACAAGGGTTCGCCGGCTGTACTACCCTCGGTTCCTCCTGCCTTAAGGTAGGCGCCGGGAGTGAGAGAGACTTTAGTTTTTTGATGGTGGGGTTGGTGCTGGACGCTTCGCCGGCTGGCTGGTGTTGGCCGAAGACTGGCCCTGACCTGGTTTATGTTGGCCGCGTCCTCTCTGACCTGAAAACCTACTCTGTCTATGCCTGAACTGACCCTGGGGAGAGTGGGAGGACTTAGGCGGAAGAAAAGGTTTAGATCCCCCTGGCTGAGCTTTAGTAGTAGGCCTGGGTTTGGGGAAGTTAAATGCAGGTTTCTTAGAAGGGTGGGACTGTGCTTAATGGCCTGTGCCATATTGAACACTGTTCGCCACACTTCAGGGGTCATTAAAGAGGGAGTAAGCACTGGTGACATAACCACCTGATTAGCAATGCGATCAGGTAGCTTGCGAACTAACGACATCCTAAGATCTTGTCGTGCTCATACCGCCTCAAGCAAGGCGGTACGTATGTCACCCAAGGATTGGATTGACGACTGAAGAATCAGTCGCCGGGATAACTCAACCGATCTTCGAGCATCCGCATCTGCGATTGCCTGAGTGGATCGTAGTAAAGACTTAGCCACCTGCTGAGATACTATGTACTGCGAGAACAGGCGAAAAGCTTTTCCCCGTAGCCTAAATTCTCTGTCTAGGTGAGTAGGGGTAGGGGTAGTGAACGGGTCCTTCAGCTCACAAAGATTAATCTTAGGGGCAGCTAGAAATGAAAACAAAGCTGACGGGACTCCGCCGGCAGAACCCACCGGCATGGAGAACCATGACTGAGTATCCTGAGGTATCTGGTGGGAAGATTTAGAAGTGAAAGTGGTTGCAAAGTTTTGAGCCTCTACCTCCCAATCTACCCAAGGTCCTGGTCCCAACTGTCCCACCTTCAAAACTGGATTAGCTGCGTCGTCTGTGACGGTCTGTAAATCTAGTTCAGGAGTGAGAGCTGACAGAGTCTTAATATCATTAAACCCATCCAGCTTAGACCAGTCTGAAAATAGTTTTGAAGCTGAGGCAGGGGGTAAAGCAGGCTTAGAAGCATACACAAAATAATCTTGATGATAATAACTAGGTATAGCCTTGATGTTTACGTCCAGAACATTACCTAAAGTATCCACGGCCCTTAGTTTCTTTGACTTATTGCCCTGGATAACCCACTCACGCGGTACCGGGAGTTCCCTGACAAAGTAGGTTGGGCAAGCTCTGGTTTAGAGGAGTTCAAAAGAACCCATGACTCGTCTGGCCCATAAAGTAAGGGCATAGATACCTTTCTAAGAGGCGCTTTGTCTAGAGGGGGTGGATTGACATCCGTTATGACCCTGACATTTGAAGTTGTCAAAACCGCCGTAGCAGGCCTATTGATCCCTGAGGTTAACAGAGTGGGAGGGTTAGGGATCTTAGATAAATCAATCGAAGTCATCAGAGGCCGTACCGTAGAACTTGTCTTGGGAGCCCCCAAGTCCATTGTGGGGTTTTCCTGTTGTTGACCAAAAAATTTAGATAAAGCATGAGTAAGCAGCCCATTAATTTCTTGTGCCGTAACAAACTGGTTTGATGAAGAACTTACAGGTGAATCATTAGTATCCTGTACGGCGTCCAAGCCTGAGCCTGACCCTTGTCCTTCCATCTCCGAAATTATAGAAACTTCATCTTTCTCCTCCTGATCCTCCTGAAAAGACCCCGCCATGGCAGGGGTACCTTGTTGCCAAGATAAGTCTGGGATAGAGGATGGGATCGCCGCGTCCCTGTGGACATCGGCTACTGTGTGACTCGTTTGAGTCGGACGTGGGTGATCAGACCCTGGTTGCGCAAACCGCCAAACACCGAGGCTCTGGCCTACGCTCTCTTGAGAGTCTGAAACATTCTCAATTACTGAACCCCCTGAACTTTCCAATTCCAGGGTTAAAATATTAAGTGGCAAATCCTCTTTTGAGACAGGCACTGCACTGGACTCTTGGGCCTTAACACAAACTCTGTCTGGGGTAGAGGTACGATGAGATGCACTAGAAGTTGGTGAATGTCGAGAGGACTTCCGTTTATGAGAATCCTTTTTAGAGGATTTATGGCTACGGTGTGACCGCGAACTATTCTTAGATCTAGAGGAATCCTCGCCGTGACCACTGGTGGAACCTTCCGTCCTGCTCTTCTTACTCGCCGGTGAAGAGGCCCGACTAGATGACTGGTTTCTAAGAGGAGACCTAGACCGGGATCTCGCCCGAGACGAAGAGGCGGATACCGGGGGTGTAGGCTCTCTTGGGCGTTTAGGTGTAGCCGCAGAGGATACAGAACCCTGACCAGTCTCCGCCGGCTTAATACTCGTGACTCTAGAGGAACGTTTAGGGGGAGGGTGTTCGGAGAGTAATCTATCCCAAAGTGGGACGTTGTCACATTGAAGTGATTTATGTGCAACAATGGTAGTGTAGGCTGACATCTGTTGCCTAACCTCTCTTAAGGCTACCGCCGCGGTCTTATCATTATCACAAAGGACCTTTAAAGCTAATTGGGAGCAAAAAGAACAATTACGCATAACCCAGAGACCCCTTGAACGGTCTAGACATTTAACACACCTTATGCAACGGGTATGCGCAAAAATAGGGATACCAGCACAAGCAGGGGTAGTGCACAAAGCAAAAACTGGGGCCACGGTAGCCATGACAGAGACTGGTGGGAGGAAACTACCGCCGGGTCTGTATTGGTCCGCCGGAGCTCAGCTCTGGAAAAAAAGAAAATTTCCAGGAATTAATGCTCATAAGGTTAACCCAACATGTTCGCGCACAAGTGTTAATAACCCGCCGGGTAACGAGATGTAATGGCACAAACACAGCTCGCTACGCGGTGGGGTTCAGAAATCTAAACAAATCTTTTGTTAAAGAAAGTGAAGAATACCCTCTGATATAATATAACGGTCCAGCATGGCGCTTATAGTCTCTTGGTGGTGGCGACTGTCTCAAGATTCAATTTTGTAACAAAGCAACCCCCCAAAAAAGACGCCGGCCCTTGAAATATTTTAGTAGAATAGCACAGGGCAGGATGATACGAGATCTGATGTCTAACGAATTGTC
>CM064509.1:25416272-25438772 GCA_032716605.1 Paralithodes platypus | reverse complement strand
ATAAGTATATAACAACTATAATTCTTGTTTTTCCTTCTGTGTGGATGTGTACGACTGTGTGTGGGTGTGTGAGAGAGAGAGAGAGAGAGAGAGAGAGAGAGAGAGAGAGAGAGAGAGAGAGTGTGTGTGTGTGTGTGTTTCTATCCATAAGTAGGTTAAGTGTGAGCGTCTGTATGCCTATAATAAACCTAATTTCGCTTTCCCTTCCCCCCTGGCTCTACCCCCCCCCCCCCCCCCCAACCTTCCAAGTGACCTCCTCTTAACCCCTATATTAGCCCCAATTCCCCCCTAAATTACCCCTTGTATACAACATCCATTCTCACCTTCCTGGTCCCGGGGAAACCAATACAACCCGATAGTTACGGAGAGTTACACAGAGTTACAATGATACTCACACCACACATATCTTGTGGTTCCTACTAGGTGGTCCGACCTTAATACTACTAGACAGGGACAGTTTATAGTAGAAGAATAGGACAGCAAAGTTGAAGGCTCTCTCCCCACCCTACGCTCTCTCCGGCTAAAAGAAGTACCAGAAAATAGGATGAAGTGCAACCTTATGGGTCAGGAAATGCCCACAAGGAAAGTTTGTTTTATAGAGTATAGAAAGAAATTAGTTTGAAAAGGAATTTACATTTACCTACTGATTAATTCATATTAATCCAATCTCCATCAGACGATCGTCCAGTTTCTTCTTAAACGCATCAACTGAATTACTGTCGACCACCTCCCTTGGTAAACTATTTCACTCTTTGACCACACTGTATGTGAAGAAATTGTATGTGACATCTAGGCGGCATGCCTTCTCTCTAACTGAGAGCAAACTAAGCCCCCTCCTTAAACCATTGATCCGAACCAGTAAATTATGCTAACAATACCGTCTGACCTCCCTTAAGTAAATAATTAATGAGAAGATTCGCAACAGTCTGGGATCGCTTTGAAAACTTAAACATATTCCTTAAAATCCCAATAAATCCGATATAAATCCTTCAACCAGGCTTCGAAAATCCCCCTCCCCTCCCTCACTACTCGAGAAATCCCACTCAAGGAGGAAGAGGGAGAACACTGAAGAAGCCGATAATATTGACTGTAGTCCTTTGTGGCGCCGCTAATAGGAGAGGGAGGGAGGGAGGGAGGGAGGGAGAGAGAGAGCGAGCGGGAAAGTGTGTGTGTGTGAGAGAGAGAGAGACGTAACATATACACACAAACATATTGTATATATATATATATATATATATATATATATATATATATATAGAGAGAGAGAGAGAGAGAGAGACCCCCACACCTCACCATAAACAATACCCCCTTAACGCACACACATACACCCAAAATCCTAGGAGTAACATATGATACTCTAATGACATTCAAACAATATATTACAAACATAAAAAATAAACCCAGACTTAATGCCCTCAGGTCACTTGCCCACACAAAATTTGGACACAACAAAGAAACTACCACCACAGTATACAAACAATACATAAGATCGGTGATGGAATATGTAAGCCCGGCCTGGGCTTCTAACCTAGCTGAAATATATCACAAGACCTTGCAGACTATTCAAAACAAAACCCTAAAAATCATCACAGGCTGCACAGCTTCTACACCTATAGATCACCTTCATCAAGAAACCAAAGTCCTCAAAGTCAAAGACCACCTAGATATGAGAGGCACTAAATTCCCTAGCTGCAGCCTCCACAAACCAACACCACCCACTACATTACATGGCAGCACACCCACAGACACCAGGGAATATCAAAACAACACCCAGCACACGGTATCACACACAAATACTGTCATCTCTCCCTCCCTGCCAACCCCAAACCAGCTTCCAGAAGCACATCCATACTCAAATATCTCGTCGTTCCATCAAATCACTCATTGACAATACGCAGCTGCAGGCACGATCTCCCAAAATCCATCCTTTTGAATCCTCCCTTCCTCGAGAGGACAGAGTCCACCTGGCCCGGCTGAGATGCGGGCACCATCCAGCTCTTCTGAGTTATCAGAAGATACTGGATATCTCCGCCATCGACACATGCCCAGGATGCAACACGGCACCCTGGATACTATTAAACACATCATAAAAGACTGCATTCTACACAATCAACTACGCCTACAACATAATCTACACTCCTTGAGAGCTCTGTGGGATTGCCCGATCGTGGCCATGACCTTCCTTAGGGACTCAGGCTGTTCGGCCAGGCAGCTTAGGGAACGACAACAACAACAACATAGAGAGAGAGAGAGAGAGAGAGAGAGAGAGAGAGAGAGAGAGAGAGAGAGAGAGAGAGAGAGAGAGAGAGCGAGAGCGAGAGAGAGAGATAAACGGACGGAGTTTCGTATCTTAACAGACAATAGAAAAGAAGATACGAAGAAAGGAGAGAAATAATGAGAGAAATATAAGCAGATATTCGAAAAAATAACACATACATAGGATATATTTTTCCTTAAGAGGGCTACTCAAGCAATCTTGGGGCTGGAGAGTGGCGCGATCATCCCAAAAGAGCAAAAATGTTGTAGAGAAGAAAGAAGAAAAAAAAACACACAAGAAAAACCTGCAGAATAGTAATGTACCTGATAATATAGAAGACATACGGTGTAATTCTATGACCACCTCTGTATTAGAATACTGTAGAGAAGTAAAAAGAATAGTCATGAGAAAAAGGAGAATATTAATGAGATGACGGGGTTGCAAACAAGGGACAAAGCAACCCCCTCAGACGTCCTAACAAATCAGGAAAAAGATCAACCTACCAGAGCCAGAATAGCTGAAGTCAAGGAGATGAATAGGACGGGGAAAAGGACACAGGTAAAGGTGGAAAGGGAAACCGCACAGTCCCCCCTGTTTACCCGTGCTCTAATACCTGCAGGAATACTGCAGTCTACCCACCAAAGGGAACGACATCCGGGACCTACAGGAAGTACAAGCCCGGACCAATCACAGAGAACCCTGTCCAGCCAATCACAGAGCCTGAGACATACTGGAAAGGCGTGCACCCAACAGCAGCCAGATTTGGATTACGACGAGGAAGACTTTATGCTAATTCCCCATAAAAATCCAATGGCATACCTCTACAGATGGGACCAAGAGAATAACCTCTATAGTACCTCACATCGAGTGTTGCAATAATAGAAAAGAAATTAGGAAGAACGAAAGCATGGCCTGCAACATCGAAAAAGCAAGGAAGGATAAATATAAGAAAAACATTTATCTTGCAGCCATGCAAGCTTTCTATACAAAGAGTGTAATCTTTAGATATAGAGAATAACGATGTACATGTATTATTAGGGTAAGTGTATTTTTAGAACAATGATTAAAAGATTGAAATCCCCATGTCCCTACTATTCTGAGATAGGTCGAATTGAGTTCAAATTAGCATCCAAATATAGCCTGACTGAAATCGATGGAAGGTATGCAAACACGAGGTAATACCTTCCACTGGTTCAGCTTTTAGTGGGTAGATAACAGTGTTGGCGAGACTTCTCTATAGGACAAGCCCTTGTCCCTATAGTCAAGTCCAACGAGGGTGGCGAACGAGAGTGTGTTGGAGGAACCAGGAGTGACCTTCTCTAGTGTCTGTGAGAGAGGCAGCTCCCTTTGATGTCCAGCCGGAGGAAGAACTACGAGTCCTACGTCGTCCAGATTCTCCCTCATGGATATTGCTTCTCCTCTACACCCGTACCCTAAGTGTCTCTGTGTTAATAAGTTTTGGGAATTATTGTGAAGGTAATATAAAATATGCCTGTGTTCAATTAATCTCTTTCTTAGAGATCCGCTTCTAGGACTCCCCTTGTCAATTTAGTACACGTGTGATATTAATCGAACTTAGATCCGTGCAGTGATTTTATATAAGTACGGTCTGTGATCTATCTAGTTTATGTTCAAGCATTTGTTCACCTATTTTTACCTACGTAACATAGTCGATACTATACGTGATACTTAGTGAATGCTCTCCGATTTTATTCTGTTGTGTATTATTCTTTGTGTGTCCAAGTCGAAGTGAAGTGTGTAACGAGAGTTATTTTCCTTCTTGAAACTTAAAAACCCTAAACTCAGGACTGTGCTACGTCCAGTTGTTATAAGAGATTACTTAGAGTATAAAGTCGCCACTGCTGAAAGTAAAAACCCGTTCCGTTGAGTTAGCATTAATTTATGTTCAAGATTTCTAATTTATATTAGTTCTTGTGAATAATCTAATCATATACGTTAACCGGTTTATGTAATTCTTTCACCACCAATTTAGGAATTCAGATTATACATTCCTGTATTCATCAAGCCTATTATTTGGCTATTGATAAGTTACTACTTTGTTCTGTACGGTATCTATATTGTTGTAAATTTTAATTAAGTTATAGTAAACCGCTACTTCGTTCTGCGTTCTGTCCAGTTGTTTGTTAATTTATTCAAACTTCTTCACTAGCCATCATTTCGGCTATTTATTTAATACTACTTTGTTCTGTATCAAATCTTATTATTCTGCGTTTGTTAATTCATTCAAACAAACTTGTCTATAGCTATCGTGCCGCTATAATTTATTCACTATATTTACTGTAAATCTGATTTCCTCATTCCGTGTGATTTTAACTCATTTACGATTGAATTTATTTGCGTGTATCGTGTGAAAGATTATTCACAATTATTCTTTGATAGTTAAATCCTAAATTAAATTATCATTCCATCCAGAGTAAGGCGAAGTTCATATCTTCTATAGCCTACTCGATTGAACGTTGCACTAAATAGAATATTTATTTAACCTGACTTCAGTCCGTTTGACCTTTACCCCCTTGAGCGGTATCTTTGAGAGTAGACCTGAGCTGGCCCTATTTGTATTTAACGCTGTGCATACCTGTGCGCATCTGAGTAAATGATCTCAGCTGCCCATACATAGTAATTATTATTCCTCTCGATATACCGTATAGGTATTGTCATCAGTATTTATATTATGTATTTATCTTATGTAATGATATGTTTCATGTTTGATGCTTTGTAAGTGACAACATTATTCACTTAGGAGTAAAACTTATTCAACTCTTAATAAGTCACCTTGAATTACATTAGACTCCTACTCAATATAGTGGAGATTCTGATGCCCCCATTTCCATGTACACTCGCTCCAAGAAGTATCTGCACCTCTACGCTGATCATCTGGTGTGTACAGCTTGATGGGGTTGGCACCTCTGCCTGCAACTATATCCATGTGTCAGAGACGATCGTCTCTGACACATGGATATAGTTGCAGGTAGAGGTACCAACCCTACCGAGCTGTACACACCAGATGATCAGCATAGGGATGCAGATACTTCTTGGAGCGAGTGTACCTTTGTTTTGGTAATCAAATCGAGTGTAATTATTCTGTGCGTTTATTGTGTTCTGGAGAGTGATTGAGTAATCTAGAAGTAACATTTATCAGGAGAGATATGTTCCTGTTGAGCATTATCTGATTCTAAGTATCCGAAACCCGGATTATAATAGAATACCTAATATAGCGAGTTGGATTACAACCCGGCATAACAATTAAAGTATATTAATGTGATATACAGTATATGACATAATAATAGTTATATGACATTCTCTGTAATAGGAGGTTGTAGAAAGGTAAAAAGAAAAGTCATAATAAAAAGGAAAACAGTAAGGTAAATTAATGTGCTATACAAGACATAATATAGCTTTATGAGATTCTCTGTAATAGGATGAAGTAAACAGAAAAGCCATGAGAGAAAGGCAGAATAATTGTACGTTATATTATTATGATATAGAAGAAATCATATACTGTATACTCTATTTTTGTCCAGCTGATCGTAAATTGAATCTTTTATTAGCTGATTTATCGATACGTAATGGAAATATATGAAACTACTATGGCTGTGTGTCGTATTAATGCCAATTTTTCATAATTAACAGCATATTTCGCTACAAAATTTACCTTATAGATGAGTAATAACGATAGCAAACATGACAATTTAGGCTCAGCTGGAAAAAAATATAATATAGTTTCTATGGCCATCTCTGCATTAGGATGTTGTAGAGACGTACACAGAAAAGGAGAATAGTCAAGTCTATTATTATAATGTAGAAGGCATAATAATACTAGTTAGTTCTATGACCTCGGTGGTATGATATCAAGTTGATGTAACACTAGAAGCTTTTTAGGTGCAATAGTCCCTCTGTCCTTAGTATACAGTACACGCTGCTTCTTCTTCTTCTTCTTCTTCTTCTTCATCTTCATCATCTTCTTCTTCTTCTAATGTTTCCATTTTATCCTCCTCCATTCTCTCTACTCGTCCCCCTCTTCTTCTTTCAAATCTTCCTCTTCCTCCTCCTTTTTCAACCCTTCCTTTTTCTTCCTCCTCCTCTTCTTTCACCTGATCCCTCTTCTCTTCCTCTTCCTCTTCATTTTTGTCATCTGGTCCTCCTCCTTCTTTTATCTCCTCCTCCATTGTTTCTTCCTTAACCTTAAAGGGGCCCACCTCGCTTTGTTTCTCTTTTTCTCCCTCTCTCTTTGGCTTGTATCCATTTGGCCCCATTCAGCCTACTGTTTTAAGACGTTTACCCCCATCCATAATATTTTTATGGCGAGCGATAGCGAGCCAGCATATATAGGCCTTTATTTTTGTTTTGACAGCAAGCTAAATTTGTACATTTTTCGATAGAAAAATGTCTCCGGCGCAGCCTGTGACGCATGTCCAGTGTGAGCATGCTGTACAGAATGCCTAGTCATGCCCCATTCTCGCTAGGATCGTCAGGGCAGGAACTTTGGCTGTAGTCTATGTAGAGTTTCCTAACTTAGTTCATGTGAGCCGTTGTACTATATGTAATATGAATATGTATTTTGTTTTCATCTGAGTCAACGAGTTCTATTGTATATCATTAGTTATAAGTATTGTGTGTAAAACTTATTTGTAATGATGGGAGAAGCGGCAGCCACAGTTGGGGGTCAGTGGGTGCGCCATGCAGGAGGTAGGCCTAACTCACTAGCACTCCCCCCCTCCCCCCTCCCCTCAGTGCTAGGAAAGCCTTTGTCTATCCCAGAGGAGAGAGAGAAATTACGTAATGATTGTCAGTGGGCGGTCCTTAGTAGTTCACGTTGGGCTCACTAGAGGGCCGAGTATAAAAAGGGAAGTCTAGCCATTTTTTGATCAGAACTCATTAGGCAGAGCGACTTCTCATTTCCCTTGCTAACTATATATTCTTCTGACTGATGTGAACTTTCTCTACTACCTTACATTCTTATCTCCTCTTTTCCCTAACCTTTTTAACTTCCATGGTCCCGTTGGTGCAGAGCTAGTCAGCCAACGTATTATCGCTTGAGTTCTCACGAGATACATGCCTATTAGATAGCCTATTTTGGAAGGGTTAACTTAGAATAGGATTGATTTATGTTTGTTGCACTTGTATATGCATTTCCCTGTGTGTTATTATTATTATTCCTGTTTTCTGCTAGTCTAGGTAATGCTAGACTGGGGTAAGGCTTTTCTGTGTTACGAGTTGTTGTTTGATGCAGTGGTTAAGCGATAAACCTGCATACTCGTTTCGGTTCATTGAAGCCTAGGTTGTCTTCGCGGCTGACTGTGTTGAGTTAATAATTTACAGTGCGTGAGGGCAAGAGCCTAACCACCCTGTATTTTATTAACAGCTTGTTTTTACTTTGTCAAGGAGCCGGGAGAAAACCAGATACAAGGGATCTGGATTTCTCAAAGTGCACTTGTTAGTTTTAACGTAATACTTTAAACAGTTGTGAGGACTTCGCTAGGCTACGAGCCGTTTTTGCTCAGTCACTGCTACCTTTTGCCCACAGTACCCCAGCTAGACTTTACTCGATTAGTAGATACAGAATAGTATTGAAGCTTTCCTTATGTATGATATTGTTTATGCACTATTGATTTCATGTGTTGCACGCTTGGCTACTTTAGTGATTAGTGGCACACGAGCACAATCCGAGTAGGCTATTGCCGTTGCATTTGCGGAGTACTTCTTTTTAATGTTTGCCATTTACTATTGCATATTTTAATTATTCTTATGCCAATTTAAACCTTTAATAGTATTTAATTGCCAGTGTTTTGCTTATTGAATTGCTGTTCAAAATCTGATACGTACTTCTTACGAGCATCCGAGAAGCATCTAACTTTTTTCAGAAGGTTCCTTGCTCGATGCTTAAGGACTATTAATTAACGTAACGTAATAGTGCCGATCCGAAGTAGAGGGTGGAGGACTTCTTAAGTTCTTAGTCAAGGGTGGATTACTTCGGCTTCGGCCAACACTATTCGTTGGTGTTGTTGTTTCTTACTTCATTGTTTGTTGACCAGACTAGATAATTCCTGTCTCTTTATTAGTCTTGTTGAACACTAGTACCGAGTTCTTGTATACCCCGTTATAGCAGATTGAACTCTGGAGGGTATTGGTGTTTTTTGTTCGGCTGGCAGTACTCAGGGGTTGGGATCGTATGTTTCCATTGTGGCAGCGAGCCGTATTCGAGTCCTGATTGAGAGCCCTTGTGTACCCGAGTGCCAGGTCGTAACAAATGGCGACCTTGCTTAGGATTTTGTGAACAGTATACATTTTTGCAGAGTTGTACAACATTTGTTTGTTTGTATTTTAGCGTGCATATTGAAGATTTTTTTTTTTTGTATGGCAATTAGTAAAGCATTTAACCCTTAAAAAGCGGCCCACCACTTAAGTCGAGTTAAATAAAGCTGGACTATGTGGCGGCGCTCGACATAACTCGAGTGGCAATTTCAGCACGTAATGTGGCTGAGAGAGAGAGACAAGTGGTGGCAGGAGACTAGCGAGCGTATGACTGCTCCAGACCACCGCGGCGAACCTACTGACACAAATCTCAGCTCCCTCCTCCCTCTCTCACTCACTACATACTCAATTATGTACCGAAAGTACCGAATTACCTGCTTTTTGCACTCGCGTTGCACGGTTATTGCAAGAAAACTATCCATCATACAAGGATCGTTATGGTGTCATTCGAAAGCTCTGTTTATGCCCTTTCAGGGATAGATACTTGTTTTACGTTCTGGGTCTTATTTAGGCATGAAAATGATCACGTAAACAGCCCTATTTTGGCTAAAAACACCCCGCTGGGCGGTACACATAAATAAACTGCATAGGCCGCTCGTAAGGTGTTAAGAAACTCCAGTTAATTTAGTAATTAGTGCTTGCATAGGAAGTTTAACACTTTTGTCTCGAGAATTTTTTTGTGGACTTCAGTATGTCGTGCATTAGCACTGACGATGAGCGAGAGATGCCATTTGAAGGTGTGCCGTTAGTAACCAGTGAGGAGGATGCTAGAGTTTTTGTGAGTAAGCGGTACCACGTGACGGAGGAGAGGCTGACTGGGGTGGATGTTTGTGGCTTGCACCTGATAGCCAAGGTTTTGGGCATTTCCAATGTAGTAGGGATGTCCAAGGGGGAGCTGATTTCCTGGGTGTTGCGTGGGCGACATGGGGTTTCGGAGGAGAGGGCGTTTGGGGGGGTTCCTCCCCAGATCCCCTCTCACTCGACTCCCACAGTGCCGTCCACTCAGTTACCGGAGGTTAGCACTCTCCCACAGAGGGATGAGAATTGGCAGATTGGAGTGCCCTCGAGTGATGCACATGGTGGTTCCCCAGTTTTTGCCCCCCCTCCTTCAGTAGTGGCAGCTCCCTCTTCCTGCCTGTCTCCAGATATGGTATTTAGACTTGAGCTTGCTAAGATTGAGGTTAGAAGCAGGAGATTGAGGCTAGGAGGCATGAGGCTGAGCTTAGGTACGACTCGGAGAAATATTGTGCTAAATTAGATTTAGATAAGACTCTTGCAGAGTCGACAGGGGCTCGGATGGGCCGTGAGGGCCAAGTAAGAGAACAGTCCTTGGCCCACTTAGTCAAATTGGTGCCGGTATTTAGTGAAACTGAAGTCACAGAATTTTTTAATCGTTTTGAGAAGAAGTGTAGGGAGCATAATTGGCCTGAAGAGAAGTGGGCAGCTCTAGTCTCCTCAAGACTTACGGGTAAGGGTCTGAAGGCTTATGATGCACTGCCTTTAGAGTCTTGCATTGACTACCCAGAATTGAAGAGAGCTGTCCTACGGGCATACGAGTTGCAACCGGAAACATATCGATTGAAGTTTCGGGGTGTTACAAAGACTAGGGAGGCGACCTTTCTTGAACATGCCCGGGACTTAAATGATGCACTTAAAAACTGGACACGTTCTGAGAAAGCTGAGACGGCCGAACAGTTGACTGAGCTGTTTCTGCTCGAGCAGTTTTATAAGTGTACTGGTGCAGAAATGACTAACTATTAAAGAAAAGAACCCAAAAACTCTACAGGAGGCGGCTATCACTAATTCGTGGGTGCGGGTCTGCCCAGCGTAGTGAGGCAGGTAACAAGGGGCATGACGCCCCACCCCCCCCGAGTTAGTGATATACCTTATGCAAACAAGTACAAGAGCCATGATACCAAGACTGACCACAAGACTAGCACCGTCCCATTTAAGAAGGGGCCGGGCCCTTCCCAGTACCAAAGGAAGCCCAAAGGGGAGTTGGAGTGTTATCAATGTCATAAAAAGGGGCACTTTGCAAGAGTCTGTCCTAGCAAACCACCTACAGCAGCTGTGTCTTTGGCCTGCAACATTGGTGTGTCTCCGAAGTCATCTGAGTTTGCCCGCCCGGGGCAGTTCGTCAGAGGCTGAGGCACAGCCAATGCAGAAGCACCTGGGAGGCTCGAACCCTGCTCAGGATGTTTTTTGCGACCATAGAGGTCGGGGTTGCGTGATGTGGGCGGGGCGCAAGCATGGAGTAGAGGTCTTGCGTGATACAGGTGCTTCCCAGACTCTGATGAAAAACTTGACTGGCTACCCTATAAACGCGGCTCGGGTGGTAGTGGTGCAGGGTATTAATGCAACTCGGTCATACCCGCTGGTGCGGTTGGAGTTGGAGGTGGATGGTGTGGCACGTGAATTGGATGTCGGGATTGTGGAGAAACTGCCAGTGGAGGGCGTCGACCTTCTTCTCGGCAACGACTTTGCAATGCCCGCTTCTGAGGTTCTACCCTTAGTCGTTGCCGAGAGGCCGGCCGACGTGAGTAGGGAAGAGCAAGAGTGGGTCGAGCGGTGCCAGACACAACCCATGGCGTGTGTTGTCACCCGAGCTCGGGCAGCTAAAGTGTCACAGCCTAGTCCTCCGTCTTCAGACCAGCGGAGGAACGATCAACAGGAGGAGGCTAAAGCTGGAGTTGGTTTTAAGAGTTTTGACTCGGCGGCTCTCCTGGGTGATTCAGTATTAGCACCATTACTTAATTCTGGAGTAGCCCCTGGGCCTGTCATCGAGAGTGACGAGGCTGGGCATGAAGAGTCTCCACGACAGCAACGTTATGTACATCGAGAGAGACAGAGGGAGCAGCCCAGTATCGGGGAAGGTCATGCATTGCTCCGGGAGCAGTTAGATCGCTTGGCACCCTCAGATATACGTCGGTTGCAACTAGAGGACCCTGAGCTCCAAACGTGTGCTAATGGAGCTGTAGAGCTCGACGAGGACGGCGATGCACAGCCAGATTTTTTGTATTTAGAAGGCATCCTCTATAGGCATTTTCAAGACCCTAAACGTAGTTGGCAAAAGGGGTCCGGAGTAGTGGACCAGTTGGTGGTGCCACGGGAGTGCAGGGATAGCCTACTGAGGTTGGCGCATGACACACCACTGGCAGGACATCTAGGGGTGAGAAAAACGGTGGCGGCTTTGGGGAAATTGTTTTGGTGGCCGGGGATGAAGTCTCATGTGCAGTCATGGATAAACTCCTGTGATATTTGTCAACGTGTCGGGAAACCGAACCAAGTTATTCCTAAGGCTCCGTTACACCCTATTCCTGTGATTGGGCCACCCTTTAGTAAAATTATTGTTGACATGGTTGGTCCACTCCCTCCCACTAAGGCTGGAAATCAATTTTTGTTAACCATAATGGATGTTGCCACTAGATACCCCGATGCATACCCTATGAAAAATGGAATGGCTAAGACGGTAGTCAGTAACTTGTTGTGGTACTTCTCAAGGTACGGGTACCCGGAGGAGATTCAGTCTGATCAGGGATCTAATTTCACCTCCAACATGTTCAAGCAAACAATGCAACAGCATGGGATACGAGCAGTAGTATCGCCAGCGTATCACCCTGAGAGTCAAGGGGTGCTTGAGCAGTGGCATGCTACACTTAAAAGCATGCTCAGGTGTTATTGTGCTGACAACGGTATGGATTGGGATCTTGGATTGCCTTATGTGCTGTTTGCTGCTCGGGAGGTACCTGGTGAGAGCCTGGGATTTAGTCCAAACGAGCTGATTTTTGGACACCGTGTCAGGGGCCCCCTTAACATGCTGAAAGAAATTTGGGAGGGGACTGTGCAGCCTTGTCCATTATTAAAGTATGTGCTTGAAAGCCGTGAGCGCATGCTTAAGAGTCTGGAGATGGCAGGTAGAAATTTGACAGAATCACAAGCTTTGATGAAGGACAGGTATGATCGCAAAGTGAGGCTCCGGAAGTTCACTGTAGGACAAGAGGTATTAATTTTGTTGCCTTTGGTTGGTAACCCCCTCTCTGCGAAGTACACTGGACCTTATAAAATTGTAGAAAACATTTCAGACTTAGATTACCTTGTTGCCACTCCAGACAGGAGGAAAAAGAACCAGTTATGTCACGTGAACCTTATTAAAGAGTATGTGAGGCGCCCCTCTGAGCCTCTCACTGTCCCTGTGTTGGCTTGTTGCGGCCGTGGTGGAGAAGGAGAGGGGGACAGTCAAGCTTCAGAGGAGGATAGCTGGGATCAACATGTTTCAGCGGATCAGTGGGCGGGGAACTCGAGCCTAAGGGCTGACGAGGCTATAGCTCATTTGCCTGAGCCGCAGTTTGATGCTATCCGTCAGTTGGTCGGTTCAGACCCCACTGTATTTGCTGAACACCCAGGCCTCACTACTCAGGCTATGCATGATGTTGACGTGGGGGACCATCTACCCTTTAAGTCAATTCCGTACCGTGTGCCCCCCATAAAACTACGAGCTCTGAGGGATGAGTAGGAGTATATGCTCGGTAGAGGGTTGATAGAGAAGGGCACAGTTAAGTGGACTTCCCCCGTAACACTGCAGCCTAAGCCAGATGGCAAGGTACGCTTTTGTATTGATTTCCGTAGGTTAAACGGTTTGACTCCAACTAACCCATATCCTCTTCCTCGGGTTGATGATAGTGTTGACAAAATTGGTAATGCTCGTTTTTTGTCTAAAGTAGATTTAGTAAAAGGTTACTGGCAAGTACCTTTGTCCGAGCGTGCTAAAGAGGTATGTGGTTTTGTTGTGGACGGGAGTACCTACCGGTGCAATGTTATGCCTTACGGACTTAAGAATGCACCAGCAACGTTTCAGAACCTGATGAATGAAATTGTAAAGGACATTCCAAATTGCACCGTATATTTGGACGATGTAATCATTTATGATGACGACTTTGAGAGCCATTGTGAGCACCTTGAGACCTTGTTCTGGAAACTTAGTGAAGCAGGTCTGGTAGTAAATTTGGCAAAGTGTGACTTCATAAAAGCCACGGTGCAGTACCTTGGGTTTGTAGTGGGAAGGGGATAGGTGTGCCCTCCTCAGAACAAGGTACAGACTATCAATAAATTTCCGCACCCAACAACCAAGAAGCAGATTATGAGATTCTTGGGTATGATAGGCTACTACAGACGCTTCATAAAAGGTTACTCAACGGTGTTGGCACCTCTCACAGATTTGTTATCTAAAGACAAAAAGTTTTTGTGGGCACCTGAGTGTGAAAAGGCTTTCACTTTGGTGAAACATTTGCTATGTACTCACCCGATACTCAGGGCCCCAGACTTTAACAGGCCTTTTCAGCTGGCAACAGATGCTAGTGGTGTAGGGGCTGGTGCCATCTTGCTACAGACAGACAATGAAGGTGTGGAACACCCAGTAAGTTTCTTTTCTAAGAAGTTCAATGCTGCACAAAAGAACTATTCTACAATAGAAAAGGAATTACTGGCGATTGTGCTGTCGCTCAGGCACTTCGAGGTGTATGTTCCAGCCTATGGCCCAGTCGTGGTTATATCTACACTGATCATCACCCTTTGAGATTCCTGAATCAATTTCACAATCGCAATATGAGACTGACCAGGTGGTCTTTGATGTTGCAGGAGTATAACCTGGACATCCGTCATATTGCTGGATGTGACAATGTGATCGCGGATTGTTTATCAAGGGTGGATGATCAGTCGTAGGCTATCACAGGTGTGGGTTTGAGTGGAGGAAAATAGGCTGCCCTTATAGTGCAGCCGGGAAAAACATATTAAAATATAAAAATCATATAAAAACTCTTTCTTTTGATATAGGTAATCGTATAAGTTTGTCATAGCCTATAGAGTTTGAGTAGTCCACGAACTATCAAACGGCTGAGCTGCTGTAAGCTCGCTCTGGGAGCATGATATTGTGTCTTTTTGCTATTGTTGGGAGGAGTTATAAAATGTGATTTTTTTTTTTAATAATAAGATGTGTTTTGGTGATAAACTCAGCTTTGTTTTAGTGCCATGCGGTCCGGTGGGTGTGAGGGGCTTGATGGGGTTCTGTGTTTGTCAGATTTTAGCTCAGGGTTGAGCAAGTAAAATCTTGGGGGAGGTGTGACGCATGTCCAGTGTGAGCATGCTGTACAGAACGCCTAGTCATGCCCCACTCTCGCTAGGATCGTCAGGGCAGGAACTTTGGCTGTAGTCTATGTAGAGTTTCCTAACTTAGTTCATGTGAGCCATTGTACTATAAGTAATATGAATATGTATTTTGTTTTCATCTGAGTCAACGAGTTCTATTTTATATCATTAGTTATAAGTATTGTGTGTAAAACTTATTTGTAATGATGGGAGAAGCGGCAGCCACAGTTGGGGGTCAGTGGGTGCGCCATGCAGGAGGTAGGCCTAACTCACTAGCACTCCCCCCCTCCCCCCTCCCCTCAGTGCTAGGAAAGCCTTTGTCTATCCCAGAGGAGAGAGATAAATTACGTAATGATTGTGAGTGGGCGGTCCTTAGTAGTTCACGTTGGGCTCACTAGAGGGCCGAGTATAAAAAGGGAAGTCTAGCCATTTTTTGATCAGAACTCATTAGGCAGAGCGACTTCTCATTTCCCTTGCTAACTATATATATTCTTCTGACTGATGTGAACTTTCTCTACTACCTTACATTCTTATCTCCTCTTTTCCCTACCCTTTTTAACTTCCATGGTCCCGTTGGTGCAGAGCTAGTCAGCCAACGTATTATCGCTTGAGTTCTCACGAGATACATGCCTATTAGATAGCCTATTTTGGAAGGGTTAACTTAGAATAGGATTGATTTATGTTTGTTGCACTTGTATATGCATTTCCCTGTGTGTTATTATTATTATTCCTGTTTTCTGCTAGTCTAGGTAATGCTAGACTGGGGTAAGGCTTTTCTGTGTTACGAGTTGTTGTTTGATGCAGTGGTTAAGCGATAAACCTGCATACTCGTTTCGGTTCAGTGAAGCCTAGGTTGTCTTCGCGGCTGACTGTGTTGAGTTAATAATTTACAGTGTGTGAGGGCAAAAGCCTAACCACCCTGTATTTTATTAACAGCTTGTTTTTACTTTGTCAAGGAGCCGGGAGAAAACCAGATACAAGGGATCTGGATTTCTCAAAGTGCACTTGTTAGTTTTAACGTAATACTTTAAACAGTTGTGAGGACTTCGCTAGGCTACGAGCCGTTTTTGCTCAGTCACTGCTACCTTTTGCCCACAGTACCCCAGCTAGACTTTACTCGATTAGTAGATACAGAATAGTATTGAAGTTTTCCTTATGTATGATATTGTTTATGCACTATTGATTTCATGTGTTGCACGCTTGGCTACTTTAGTGATTAGTGGCCCACGAGCACAATCCGAGTAGGCTATTGCCGTTGCATTTGCGGAGTACTTCTTTTTAATGTTTGCCATTTACTATTGCATATTCTTTTAATTATTCTTATGCCAATTTAAACCTTTAATAGTATTTAATTGCCAGTGTTTTGCTTATTGAATTGCTGTTCAAAATCCGATACGTACTTCTTACGAGCATCCGAGAAGCATCTAACTTTTTTCAGAAGATTCCTTGCTCGATGCTTAAGGACTATTAATTAACGTAACGTAATAGTGCCGATCCGAAGTAGAGGGTGGAGGACTTCTTAAGTTCTTAGTCAAGGGTGGATTACTTCGGCTTCGGCCAACACTATTCGTTGGTGTTGTTGTTTCTTACTTCATTGTTTGATTGTTGACCAGACTAGATAATTCCTGTCTCTTTATTAGTCTGTTGTTGAACACTAGTACCGAGTTCTTGTATACCCCGTTATAGCAGATTGAACTCTGGAGGGTATTGGTGTTTTTTGTTCGGCTGGCAGTACTCAGGGGTTGGGATCGTGTGTTTCCGTTGTGGCAGCGAGCCGTATTAGAGTCCTGATTGAGAGCCCTTGTGTACCCGAGTGCCAGGTCGTAACAAGCCTGATTTCTCCTTACAATGCTGGATCGCTATCGCTCGCCAGAAAGAAATCGACACCTGGATGGGGATAAACGTCTTAAAACAGTTGGCTGAATGGGGCCGAATGGATACAAGCCAGAGAAAGAGAGAGAAGCAGAGAAAGAAAAAAAAACAGGTGACCCCCCTTAAGAGTCTTCTTTTTTTCTTCCTCCATCTATGTATGCTTCCTCTTCCTCCTTTCCATCCGATTCTACTCTTCCTAGTTTTCTTCCCTTGCTCTCGCTATTAATTACTTCCTATTTCCTATTTTTATTTTATAGGTAGGCAAAATAAGTTAGGCATATCGAAACCTCCCTACTTCCCCCCCCCCCCTCTCTCTCTCTCTCTCTCAAGACTCAAGCTCAAGCCCGACGCGCCAACCCGCCAACAGCACTTCGCTCTAGCTGCTCGAAATTTTACCATAACTTGAGTATATACTCCATTACTCATCCCCTTATTTGTTTGCATGAACTGTAGCTAAGCTCTAGCTTAACTGCCCTGTAGTTGCTTTGCATGTAATTTTGCTGTGTTTTTTACTGATAAACGTTTGTTTATCGAGACTGCTTTTGTTTACATTTGTACCGGTTAGTGACGACCGACGCTCTAAAGTAAACAAACTACTTGCTTGTTTCATATTATAAAGTTCTAGCACTTATTGTAGATATTTTAGCCCTCACTGTAGTTAAGTGCTTAGCAAACCACCCAGTAGTTATCTTGCACGACATTGTACTGTAGTTTTGACTGATAAACGTTTGTTTTTCAAAATTCTATTTGTCATGTTAGTAGAGACGCCGCCGATACCAGCGCCACCTGTGTACGCATAAACAAACCCTCTTCTTGTATTTTATATATCAAAGTCTAGCCAATACTGTACTTGGTTGAACTTTTTAACTTGGTTATCTATATAAATCGCACACACTAACATTTGTCAAGATAGTTTTAATATTGGGTTAGAATAATTTAGTTACTGTAATACTTTTTGATAGCCTATTTATTAATCGCATTTCAGATACTTGTCACCATATTAATAGGCCTCTCACACTCTTGCCAGGGATATTACTAATTCCATTATTATTAGTATTGTGTCAACCACTGTATAAACTAATATACAGGCTTTAGCCTAACTGTGTCATACTGCTAACATAATTTTATTTTTATTTTCAGGCATACAATTGTGTTCTATTGCGAACATATTCTTTTTGTGATATACAGGCATTAATTGTACCATATTGCTAACCAATATGTTTTGTTACTGTACTGTATACTGCTTTCCAGTTTTCTCACTAGGCTAAATTAACCCTCTCCCACATTTTTTTCCAGTAAATTTTGTAACAAATTACTAGTCCATTTGCAATTTTCAGGCTTTAACTGTGTCATACTGCTAACATCAACTTTTGTTTTATTTTCAGGCATAAATTGTGTTCTATTGCTAACATATTTTTTTGAGATTTACAGGCATAATATTCTTTTTGTGATTAACATATTCTTTTTGTGATTTACAGGCATTAATTGTACCATATTGCTAACAAATATTTGTTGTTACTGTACTGTATACTGTTTTCCAGTTTTCTCACTAGGCTACATTAACCCTCTCCCACTTTTTGTTTTTTCCAGTAAATTTTGTAACAAATTTCTAGTCCATTTGTGATTTTCAGGCTTTGACTGTGTCATACTGCTAACATCAATTTTTGTTTTATTTTCAGGCATAATTTGTGTTCTATTGCTAACATATTTTTTGTGATTTACAGGCATATTAATTTTATCATATTGCTAAAAAAAATTTGTGTGATTTTCAGGAATTAATTGTATCACATTGCTAATATAATTTTTTTGTGATTTTCAGGCTTTAATTGTACCATTTTGCTAACATAAATTTGTGTGATTTTCAGGCATATTGTGATTATATCGTCATGGCGCCGCAACGAACCTGCTCGAGTTGTTCCGGTAAATTTGGCCCTACCATGTTTGTTGATACTGATGTCCAAATTTGTAGATTTTGCCAGCTCCGAGAGAAGATTGCGGATGAATTGAATGCAGCTCACCGCAAGATCGATGCCCTGACTACGAAGCTTGAATCCCTTCAAGAATTTGCCACACTCAACGTAGGAGTGCCCTCGGCCCAAGAAACCACTACGATGTCAACCGCCATTCCAGTGCATACAGTACCGGTACCGGTACCCACACCAGCAGCTACCTTAGATGTTGCAGAAAATAATAATGACTCTACTCTTACTCCCCCCCAGCATAACTTTCAGTTAGTGAGAAACAATGTGCATCCCTGTACTAGTACCAGGAAGATCATCCCGACAACATGCCAAAACTGCTTCAAAATTCTTGCTATTGACGAGGAAGAGGAAACGGAAGAAGTTCAGCTTGTGGGCGACTCCATGGTCCGTGGCCAATTAACCGCGTTCTGCGCCAGGGCACCCAGGACCAGAAAACGATTCTGTATCCCAGGTGGCGGCGTGGACGACATTGTTGCGGCTGTGGAAGAGGTTTCCAGGCTCGCCCCCGCAAGCACCACGTATGTCATCCACGTTGGATCTAACGATGTCCATCGGACGTGGTCAGAGGAACTACTTTGAAAGTTCCGGCGGCTGATCATGTCCTTCAAGGAAAAATCTAATAGAATCTTAATTCAGGAATTGTTCCCCGGATTGATGTAGAAAACCGATTCTACAACATAGCTACCAATACAAATCGCCGACTAGCCAAACTCTGCAGGGAGGAGGACATCGGCTTTGTCGACACGTGGGATCATTTTTACTATGATAAATCTTTGTTTTCAGGAGATGGTGTACATCTCAATGAAGTAGGAGCTGCATGTCTTGGTCGTCTGCTGAACGATGCAGTCAAGGATTTCCGTTCAAAAAACGGGGTCAACCGGGGGTACCCAGACAGGGTAGTGTAAGTCAAATACGAACTGAAAATTCAGACAATGCACAATCAGTAACATCCAACTCTAATACTCTTAAGGTGTTTTATGTAAATGCTCGTAGCATACGCAATAAATTTTCAGATCTAGAGGAAATTGTGTTTACAGAACATTATGATATAATCGGCATTACAGAATCTTGGTTAAATACGGAAGACAGAGACTTTTTAGCCGAATATACGCTTCCTGGTTATACAATGTTTGAGATAAGTCGGATCAATAGAAATGGAGGAGGAGTTTTGTTTTTTATAAAGGAAAGTCGTCTTAATCCCGTCATAATGTCAAAACCTCAAATTGCGAATATAGACATATCTTACGTACTATTAAATAATAAACGAGGAACTAAAATAACACTAGCTTTATTATACAGACCCCCAGCTCAATCAGTGCAAACTGACAGTGAAATTTATGAACAAATTGCAGAAATAACTAACATACAAGATACCGTAATTCTTGGCGATTTCAACTTACCCGTGACTAAATGGGGCGATATTCTTACTTCACACTCTGGACACGACCTCTATGCTAACTTGCAAGAGAGTTCACTTTTTCAATTTGTACAATCTCCGACCCGTGGTAATAATGTGCTTGACCTTGTACTCGCAACAAAAGAAGAATTAATAGAGAATTTGAATGTTGGTGATGAATTCAGTAACAGCGACCATCGTACGATAACCTTCACTTTAAAGTTTACTAGTAACAAATCAAATAGTAGCATTGAGAAAGTCCCTAATTTCAAGAACGAAGTGGCTACGGGACACCACCAGGGGTGTCACGCAGCCCAGCCTCACTGGCTGGGCTGCGTGACACTACCAGTGGTGTCTCGCAGCCCAGCCTCACGGGGTAGGCTACGGGACACCACCACAAGTGTTTTCGTATTTATCGCCATATAATTCAGCCAATTAGACTATTGAATCGAAATTCTTTGGATTATTATTTATATTATCATTAAAAACGTTGGACTTTATTAAATTATAATCCTACTTGTATATACAGACCTATTCCACACTCAACTCCCTACGCCACACACACTCACACATACCTATTTATACATCTATCTAGGCGTTATATATAGCCGTTATAAATGTGTGTATATTCTTCGTCTTACATATCCATCTTATAAGAACATATGGGAGTCTGCAGAAAGTCGATTGGCCCACACAAGGCAGATCCCTCTCACACCCAACCCCTCTCGTTCATATGTTTATCTAATTTTATTTTGAAACTCTCTATCGTTCTTGATCCCACAATGGCGCTAGGTATCCTATTCCACATGTCTATTGTCTACATATCTGTTACCATTATGGTATAATAAAACAGAAGTAAAGTCATTCATACTTGCATAACGTGCTATAAGACAGCTTGACGACGTTCACAAGCACAAGTGCGTCAATGTGTGGATAATTACATGTGTTTGTGTAAATAAATATGTTTGTGAGTGTAATATAAAGTAATGCAAATACAGTATATGTGCGTAAATAAATTTTTGTTTACGAATGTTATATGGATGTGCAAATGCATGTCTACATGAGTATGTAGACTCACCAGGGGAGGTGTGGTGGAGTGGTCATGCCACTGGATTGGTAATCCAATTGACCCGGGTTCAAATCCCGATATGTCAATGGGAAGATATTATTGGGATTGAATTTGTGCTGTACCTAGTATCAGTGCATTACCACAAAGCCCACCGAAATGCCAAAAAAATACCCTCATTGTTCCCTGATTAAATAACACTGTATGAATATTCCCATATTCAAAATATGTTACAGGGGTACAATGCCTAGTGAGTTCACTGCTCAATAGGTGGCGTTCTGAGTCTGGAGGGTGAGACGGTGAAGCACTTGAACGAAGCAACCAGCCGCTTCAGAGATGGAGCTGCTTCGAGCCATGATGGATGCCTCACATGTCTCACTCCCCAGACTGGAACAAGACCTCACGGGCTTCACCGTGTTGAGCGGTGGAATGTACAGGCTCTCAGCCTATGCCCGAGAGGGAGTAGTTGGAATATAGAAAAAAAACAAAAAAAAAATGTGCGTTTGTAATGGCATGTACGTTTGGGTCATAATTTGGAAGGAACACAATTATATATTTGTGAAAAAAATTGCAAAGTACACTGTAAAGTGATCAGCTCAGTAGCAGTAGGCTTTCAAGAATAAACTGAATAGCTTAATGAATTAATTGGGTGTGAGTTGGATCTGCCTTGCGTAGGCCAGTTTTTTTTTTTTTGGGGGGGGGGGGGAGTTCAAGCTTGCGTGCACGAGTAGGAATGTGCATGTACGAACATAAAGCCTGTACGTTTGTGAGTGGAAATATGTGTTTGTATAATGGATGTACAATATGTTTTGTGTGTGTGAGTGTGTGTGTTTGTCTGTGTGTGTGATAGAGAGAGAATGAGAGAGTCATTCACATAACTTGTCTTTGTGAATGTGTGTTTGAGTTTGTGATTAGGAATGCGAATATGTATTTGTGCGTGTGGTTCTGAAAGAACATTAGAGTGTGGGTGCGATTGTGGGAGGGAATATCAATGTGTGTGCGTGTGTATTCTGATTGGAAATATGAAGGCGAGTGTGTAGTTGTGAATGTATGTTCGAATATATGTGCGTTGTCGAGTGGTAATCTAAAAGTGTGTGTGTGTAGATATATGAATATAAATCACCGAACTTGTTCGTCAAGGTGAATACACGCAATGCGAGTTAATGACATTGTGGGTAGGAATACGAATATGTGTTCCAGAATGATTTTGTGCTGGAAAATGTGAATGTGCATGAGTTTGTGTGTGTTTATATAGTGAATCAACATGGAAGATAATAGGAAACATTTCTCAATTGATGATGCATATATTGTCTGGTGATTATTGGCATCCAAATGTGATGTTTGGTTAATTTAGGATAGGGATTGTAATTGGTAAATCTATAGCATTATAAAACATTTATATTGCTACCATGTGAGTGCGGGCTAAGAAGGTTGCCAACAAAAAAACCCGCTGACCAACCTCTTCAAGCTAATCCAGGTAATCCAGGAAAATTAACACCTACTTGTAAAGTGT
>CM064509.1:25027383-25412383 GCA_032716605.1 Paralithodes platypus | reverse complement strand
ACACACACCGTCAGTCAAACACACACACACACACACCGTCAGTCACACACACACACACACATGTCGGCTAGTGTGTTTGTAATGTATCCCCCACCCGTCGTCCTTGTTCACACACACACACACACACACACACACACACACACACACACACACGCATGTCGGCTAGTGTGTTTGTAATGTATCCCCCCCACCCGTTGTCCTTGTTCACACACACACACACACACACACACACACACACGTCGGCTAGTGTGTTTGTAATGTATCCCCCCCACCCGTCGTCCTTGTTAACATACACTGTCAGTCAAACACACACCGTCAGTCAAACACACACACACACACACACACACACACAAACACACACACACATGTCGGCTAGTGTGTTTGTAATGTATCCCCCCCACCCGTCGTCCTTGTTCACATACACTGTCAGTCAAACACACACCGTCAGTCAAACACACACACACACACACACACATGTCGGCTAGTGTGTTTGTAATGTATCCCCCCACCCGTCGTCCTTGTTCGGTAAAGGCTGGTATCTCTAAGGCACCGGTATGGTTTTTTTCTTTATTTTTTATTTTTTTTCTATATGTATGAAGGAGACAAAAGGCAGGTTGCCTGTAACGAGTGTCTCCCCCAATACCAAAACAGTGACAGAACCAAATTCAAGGAACGTTGGGGTCAAAATGCTTGGACACAAAGTTTAAAGCAGTTAAAATCATAAGATGAAGGAAAAATTGATTAAGGGAGAGTGTTCCAGAGTTCACTTGTTGAGTCAAAGAAAGACCGAGATCTCAAACTTTGCTAATTCTTGCGTTGGAGAGGTAGACAGAATAGGAGTGGGACTGTGTTGAAAGGCGGGTGCCTCACACTTGCCACAAGGGAGGTGGTATACACTGAAAGAGCTTTGAAGATCACTAATTGTTGTAATAGCAATAGAAGAGTGAAAGAGATGCAACATTGCAGCGTGTAGAAAGAGATTGTAGGGAACTAGTAAGAGGAATATGTTGATGAGGCGAATGCTTTTGACTACTCTTTTGAGAAGTTTGGTATGGGTGGAACCTCCCCACACGTGCGAGCAATACTCAATACATGTGTGCACTGTGCCCCGATACAGAGCAAAAAGCTGTGCGGGAGTAAAGAATCCACAGAGCCGGTTGAGCACATGTATTTACCTAATTGCCTAATTGTATTTATCTAATTGTAGTTTACAGGAGTTGAGCTAAGCTCGTGTTGTCCCGTCTCTCAGTCTACTTTCATCCAATTTTTTCTTGAAAATATGGATGTTCCTTGCCCCTACCACCTCCTCCTCCAGCCTATTCCATTTGTCAATACATCTATAGGGGAAGCTAAACTTCCTCATATCGTTCTTGCAGGTAGGTCTTTTTACTTTGTAGCTGTGGCCTCTAGTTATTCCTGTATCCATAATTAATATATCCTCCCTATCCAGCCTCTCCAGCCCTCGGGTGCATTTGTACATCATTATCATGTCTCCCCTCTCTCTCCTCTATTTAGACTCGGTAGATTTAATTTGTCTAGCCTCCCTTCATATGGCAGTTCTCTGAGACTTGGAACCAATCTAGTAACTGCTCTGTGGATTCTTTCTATCTTGTGAATATGCTTCTTATGATGCAGGGACCACACCACTGCTGCATACTCCAATCTTGGTCTAATCATACTTTTTATAATTTTCGCTAACATGTTCTCATCCAATTAGTTCAGAGCAACTTTCATATTCCCAGCCATTGCATACATTCCGCTAAAGAGCTTGTTAATATGTTTCTCTGGCGACAAGCTATCTTGTATAATCAACCCTAAATCCTTTTCTTTTTCGGCCTTGCTAATTATTATCTCCCATCCTGTACTCCCAATTTGGTCTATTCACACTTCTTCCCATATTTAACACATGACATTTACTTATATAAAATTTAATTTTCCACTTGGTGCTCCATTCGTATATTTTATCTAAATCCCCTTGCAGCTCCTCACAACTACTTATATTTGTTATTTGTCTCATAATTTTTACGTCATCTGCAAACATTGACATGTAGGAGTTTATGCCTATCGGCAGGTCATTCACGTACATAAGGAACATAAGAGGTGCCAACACAGATCCCTGTGGCACACCACTCTCAACTTTCCGCCACGATGAGGAAGTTCCTCTAATGTTGGTCCTCATTTCTCTATCTGTTAAATAGCTCTCCATCCATTTCAGCAAACTCCCCCTGACACATCCTATCGTCTCAAGCTTAGATAGCAATCTCTTATGTGGTACCTTATCGAATGCTTTGGAAATGTCTAAGTAGACGCAGTCCACCCATCCGCCTCTTTCTTGCAGTACATCTATCACCCTACTGTAGTAACATAACAGACTGGTAACACAAGATGTCCCTTCTCTGAATCCAAATTGCTTTGGCGTTATTATCTTCTTTCTCTCCAATATTTTCATCCATCTCTTCCTAATTAGCTTTTCACAAATCTTGCATACAATACTAGTAAGTGAAACTGGTCTATTATTTAGAGGGTCCTTTATCTAAGGAAGCTTGAATTATATCCCTCACTGGCTCCACTAATTGCTCTGCACACTCCTTTAAAACCCAGGCAGACACTCATCCGGTCCCATAGCTTTCCTTACTTCAAGTCCTCTCATCGCAGATAACAGCTCATCTCTAGTTATTTCAATCTTGCTAAGACCACTCTCCAGTACTCCCGCCTGTGGTTCGTCAAAACTTTCCTCTCTAGTAAAAAGCGACCCCAACTTGTTATTCATTACCTCGCACATGTCCGATACATTTTCATACGTCCTAGCATCTACTCTTAATTTAGTAATTTGTTTCTTTACCTTCAACTTACTGTTTATATATGTATAAAACAATTTAGGGTCACTTTCACATTTATTTACTATGTTCTTCTCATAGTTCATTTTAACTTGCCTAATTATGTTAACATATCTATTCCTCTCCTGTTTATATTTATTCCGATTACTCTCAGTGTTCCTTCTTCTTAATCTAGCCCAAGCTGCATCACGCCTACCCAAAGCTCTTTTGAATTTCAAATTAAACCATTCTTTCTGCTTAGTAAAATTTCCAGTTTTATATCTTGGGACAAACAGATTGGTTCCTTCTCTATAAATTTCGAGGAACCTACTATATTTACCTTGTACATCTTGTTCCTTCAAAATAAGATCCCAATCTACTCCCTCTAAATATCTTTTCAAGGATACATAATCAGCTTTACTATAATTTAGTCTGTCATTTATATAGCTATTGTCTAATCTATTGGCAATACTCGAGATCAATTTCCATTTCAGTAATAGGTGATAACTTTTGCCTACAGGACATAGATAGTTTATATCACTAATTTCGCGAGGATCTTTTGTAAAAATCAGATCGAGTTTAGAAGGTTCGTTATTACCCCTCATTCTAGTATTCTCCTTCACATGTTGTGCAAGTACATTTTCCGTAACCAACTCTAATAGCTGACTTCCCCAAGATCTCTGATTTGGCCCTGCATCTCCCGATTCCCAATCAACCTCACCACAGTTGAAATCTCCCACCAAGATCAATCTATTCTTTCTTAAAAGCAATCTTCTCAACGACTGAATCAAATCCTCGACCATCTCCTCAAAATCTAACTCCCTCCATGCTCTGGTCTTTGGTGGCATGTAAGCTACTGCTATGTCTAGCTTTATTCTTTCTATATCATTGAGTTCAACTGCCATTATTTCTGCCTTGTCATTATTTAACTCCACTTGCTTTGCTGTCATAGGGTTCTTAACTAATACTGCCACTCCACCTCTCCTTTTCTCCTTTCTATCATATCTCCATATATTATATCCTTCACTAAACACTATATTGCTGTCAAAGTCCTGGTTCAGCTTTGTCTCCGTCAAACAGACTATCTGTGGTTGATCTTTTCTTAATATATCATCTAACTCTACCTTTTTACTGTTTATTCCATCTATATTAGTGTAGTAGCATAGTATATTGGATTCCACCTCCTTGTTTCTCTTCCCTCTCTGCCTCCTACCAGGTTCACCTCCTCCTCCATCCCTTCCCTGTAACTTTTGGGAAGCTGTTTTAGCAAGAGTGGTAATATGATCTTTCCAAGAAAGGTCAGATGAAAAAGATACACCTAGAATATTGAGGGAAGATGAAGTGTTGATTTGTGTATTGTTGAAGAGCAATCGATAGTCTTGCGGAGGATTGTGACAGGTAGATAGAAGGAAAAATTGGGTCTTGCAGGCATTGAAAGTAACAAGATTTTCTCTGTCCCAATACAAAATAATTGATAGATCAGAAGATAGGAGTGCCATGGCCCTGTCACGTGAGTTTTGGAGTGCTTGCATGCTGGGTTGATGTTAAAAACTAGTTGAATAGTGTAAGGTAGAGTCATCAGCATATGAGTGGATAGGACTAGAGGTACAGTTGAGGATGTCATTAATGAATATTAGAAAGAAAATTGGAGACAGGACAGAAGCCTGAGGAACACCGGAGTTGATAGGTTGAGGAAGTGAGCGATAGCCGTCCACAACAGCAGCTATGGAGTGGTCTGAAAGGATATTAGAGACAAAGGTACAGATAGAGGGATAGAAAACGAAGGAACACACCGAAGGAAACCGAAGCCGCACACACTCGAATAATGATAACCATAATATAGTGTAGAAATGCCTCCTCAAATACTGAAAAGGTTAAGGGGATATGGGTAGTTTTTCTGGTCCCCCTTCTTCCTCATGTTTAGCCCCATTAGTTTTTAAATTATAAGACGTTCAGCCCATTAGTTTGGTGATGTTAAGACCTTTCGCCTCATTTCTTTGTCAATATTAAACCTTTTCGTGTCTTAAGGTGTCGATATTTTCCTGGCGAGCGATAGCGAGCCTGTATTTTAAGAGGGACCGGCCTTCGGCCGAAAAAAGTACAAATTTATCTTGAAGGAGGGTCTTGGGGTGGGTGTATTTTAAAGCTTGATGGAGGTCTAGGGAGGAAACTATAAACCCAATAAAAATATACATAAATGAGCCAATAAATACAACCTTAACATTATACATTATACAGTATAACCGGAAGCACTTTGTTGTTGTGTTGTGGCTGGTAGTGTAGGCAGCTTGGTAAGGAACAATGGCAGACTCAGGGGTAAGGGGGAATGGTTGCTTTTGATGGGCCACCTGCTCCCTCATGTTTTGAGATGTTATGGCGTTCGCTCCATTAGTTAGGAGATGTTAAGACCTTTCGCCACATTTTTTTGTCAATCTTTAGACCATTAGTACAATTTCGATGTCGATTTTTTTCCTGCCGAGCGATAGCGAGCCTGTAATATAGTAGAAACCGGCCTTCGGCCGAGACATTTATCTATCGAATAATGTACAAATATATTTTGATGGGGGGTCTTGGGGGGGAATTTTCAAGATTGATGGGTATCTAGGGAAGAAACTAAAAACAATAATAAGCATCCACACAAAACTACACCCCCCCCTCCTCCAACCCATCCACCCATCCACCCACACCCACCCACCCTCTAAACCCACATGCCCATCCCTCATAGTGGAGCGGCCATCGATCACAGGCGTTCTTGACTGACAGGTCGGTGTGGTGTTGTTAAGGTCCCCACATACCCTCCACCACCACCACACTCATACCTTATACTACACAATTACCTTATAATACACCATTACCTTATACTACACTATTACCTTATACTACATTATTACCTTATACTACACTATTACCCTATACTACACTATTACCTTATACTACACTATTACCCTATACTACACTATTACCTTATACTACACTATTACCTTATACTACACAATTACCTTATAATACACCATTACCTTATACTACACTATTACCTTATACTACACTATTACCTTATACTACACTATTACCTTATACTACATTATTACCTTATACTACACTATTACCCTATACTACTCTATTACCTTATACTACACTACTACCTTTACCCCTATACTACACTATTACCTTATACAACACTATTACCTTAGACTACACTATTACCTTATACTACACTATTACCCTATACTACACTATTACCTTATACTACACTATTACCTTATACTACACTATTACCTTATACTACACTATTACCTTATACTACACTATTACCTTATACTACACTATTACCTTATACTACACTATTACCTTATACTACACTATTACCTTATACTACACCATTACCTTATACTACACTATTACCTTATACTAACTACTACACTATTACCTTATACTACACTATTACCCTATACTACACTATTACCTTATACTACACTATTACCTTATACTACACTATTACCTTATACTACACTATTACCCTATACTACACTATTACCTTAAACTACACTATTACCTTATACTACACTATTACCTTATACTACACTATTACCTTATACTACACTATTACCTTATACTACACTTACCTTATACCACACTATTACCTTATACTGCACTATTACCTTATACTACACTATTACCTTATACTACACTATTACCTTATACTGCATTATTACCTTATACTACACTATTACCTTATACTACACTATTACCTTATACTACACTATTACCTTATACTACACTATTACCTTATATTACACTATTACCTTATACTACACTATTACCTTATACTACACTATTACCTTATACTACACTATTACCTTATACTACACTATTACCTTATACTACATTATTACCTTATACTACACTATTACCTTATACTACACTATTACCTTATACTACACTATTACCTTATATTGTGGTGTTGTTTATGGCCCCACATACCCACCACCACACCCATACCTTATACTACACCATAAACCAATACATACACACCCATACAGACACACCCATACATACACACCCATACAGACACACCCATACATACACACTCATACATACACACCCATACAGACACACCCATACATACACACCCATACAGACACACCCATACAGACACACCCATACAGACACACCCATACATACACACCCATACAGACACACCCATACAGACACACCCATACATACACACCCATACATACATACCCATACATACATTTATTAAGGTGACAGTTACAAAGTGGTGTACAATCTATCTTATTCTAGTTACATTGTAGTTTATCTTATTGTACCAGTACCTCCCTACAATCAACCTAATTGTTCCCCAATTCGTCCCTCCGCCACGACCAATTCAAAGTCCAAGTCTCTCACTCTTGTCCTCTGTAGCGGGGAGGACCTTGTACCCCTGAGACATAGGAGTGCAGACCTGAGAAGAGAGAAAGAGAGCCGGCATCTCATCCAAGTTATGACTTGGCTTCTATGCTGGTGCTTTTTCTCCGATATTTGTTCAGCTAATCTGGCATAGAAGATACTTGCAGAAGGTCCCATACCTCCCGACGATGAGAAGACAAGAGGAGTAAAGCTTCCTTGATCCCTGTTCAAAATTCTTTCTTCATAAGCACGTTTTTTCTCACTTTCGTTTCTCAAGTATGCCGCCTTGTGTCCTCGCTCACGATATGTTTGTGCTCTTGGGTTGAAGATTCTGATGTCGAAAAAAAGCCCGTTGTCCCCTCGTCCAAAAACCTCGAGCACTTACGTCCACTCATGCTTCATTTGAAGTATTTGCAGTATTGTGGGCCAAGCGCTGTCCGTCCATAGGCAGAAGTTCCGGTTCGATTCTGACATCATGGCACACCTCGTCCAGCATTTGTGCAGTGATGTCTCATACTTCATCATGCCGGATACAGATGAATCCTCCTTTCTTACAGGTCATACAGTGGTCTGGGTTGTTTATTTCACCGCATGCACATTTCAGCGGCAGGTTCGAAACTGGCCACCCATACCTCAAGGCTACGGCATCATTGAATTCTTGTTTATTTAAGCTGAAGCCTTTCTCCTTTATTGGTAATGATGTGAGCCAATTTGAAGCCCCCGTGTCTTGTGCCATCTCAACTCTCATTTTCAGTTCTTCCCTACATCTGGTCTTAATTTGTTCTAGGCTATGTTTCTGTCTCTCTTCTCTTTTCTTTGTAATTTCCTGTCTTGCATTTCGTTGTTCCTCTTCGTCCACCTAATCATTTTCATTTTGCTCCCGTATTTTTTCTGTCGGAGACGTAGTAAGTTTAAGGGAATTTTGGTACTCATGTGGTGCCGCCTCCACTGGGTTTATGATCCCCATACCTCCGAACCTTGGCGGAAGAGCTAATAGATCTCTTAGCTCTTGCGTGACGCCTTCCATCTCTGTTAAGGCCGGTATGAATGTTCCTCTGATTGCTTCTTCCAGCGGTTGGAGCATCTGTCTAATGCCAGGCACTGTTCTCATAAGAAAGGTCCATCTGTGCTTAACACCATATGTGAAGGCAGTATATGCAGCATGTGGTTCAGATTTCGCAATGTCTGCCAGGGTTTTCACTTCCTTTACCCACTCCGCTACCTTTTTTCGCACATAGTCTCTCTTGCATTCTTCTGTGCCTAGTACTGCTCCCAAATGGCGTTGACCCTCCTTTGTAATCTTCACTCCTGTCCCATCAAAAGTCCGCACCGCTTCTTCATACTTGTTTTCTTTCACTATTAGTACTGATTTACTAGCATTCGGATGGTACCCAATGACTTCGCCTACCGATTGTACTCTCCCATACATACATACACACCCATACAGACACACCCATACAGACACACCCATACAGACACACCCATACATACACACCCATACAGACACACCCATACATACATACCCATACATACACACCCATACATACATACCCATACAGACACACCCATACAGACACACCCATACATACACACCCATACATACATACCCATACATACATACCCATACATACACACCCATACATACACACCCATACATATACACCCATACATACATACATGCACCACACACACACACACACACCCTCAAACACTACACACAGAGGTACACAAACCCCCCTTCTCTCTCTCTCTCACACACAAACAAACACCCTCACACACCACACACACTTAACCATCCCTGAGGCCACAGCTGGACACCATTCATCACAGGCGTATAGTTGACTGACAGGCCCCACATACCACTACACTGCAGGACTATACTGCATAAATACACTATACTACAATACTCCATAGCACCATATTAATACACCACTACACTCTATTATACAGCTGGTTACTATCTATCACAGGCGTATAGTTGACTGGCAGGCCACACATAGCCTACCACTAGACTGAAGGACTATATTGAATTACTATACTGCATTAATACACTATAGTACTACGAGCAGGGCGGGTTTAGGAAGGGAAGAGGATGTGCAGTTCAGATTTTTGCCCCGAAATGTGTTGTGGAGAAATATCTGAAGAAATATTTGAAAAGCGACAAAAGTTGTATACTGCCTTTATGGACTTGGAGAAGGCCTATGACAGAGCGGATAGAGAAGGTACTGTATGTGGAAAATACTGGGAATATACGGAGTAGATGGCAAGTTGCTGGAAGCGGTGAAGAGCATGTATGAGGGTGCAAAGGCGTCAGTAATAATAATAATAATAATAATAATAATAGTTCTTAAAGCTAGCGCATGCTAAGCTAGCTAAGGATAGCTCAATAAGGCCGATTAGGCGTATTTCCATTGGGGTCCTGTACTACTACCCCATCCCTTTGCTCATGAGGGATGGTAACGACTCAGTGCTTGTGAAAAATCTTTAATGCGCCGAGCGTGGGCGCGAACCCGGGCCTTCTGGGTGGAAGTCCGAGACACTAGTCACTACACCAAGCGAGTACGTGTGGAGAATGAGCAGAGCGAGTTCTTCGATCTGAATGTTGGGTTAAAGCAAGGGTGTGTGATGTCCCCATGGTTGTTCAATATAAAGGGGTGAAGCCACAGAGTGTGAGGTGAGGTTGAATGGTCAGGCTACGGAGAATGTCAGCTCTTTAGGTTTTTGGGCAGTGTGTTGAGTAAAGATGGGAGTATGGATGAAGAAGTGCGGGATAGGGTGCAACAGGGGAAGAGAGTTGTAGGAACGCTGAAAGTAGTAAAACGAAATAGTGTGCTCAGCATGGAAGTAAAGAAATCCTTGCATGAAAGTGTGGTAATCCCGACATTGACTTACTGTAGCGAAGCATGGATATTGGTTGAGAGACTCAGACCAAAGTGAGAGGGGTGGAACCGAGTTACTTGAGAAGTGCGTGCAGAGTTACATGGAGGGATAGACAGACAAATGAGGAAGTACGAGAGAGGTGTGGTGTGGATGTAGATGTGGGTATCAGTTCATTCCCATCGACCACTCATGATAAACACTGTGGCTGTTTTCAGTATATTAATATTGTATGATGATTCCCACTTAAATAATATGCAATGCTTGTCAGTACCTAGTGAGTGATTTGTTTAAGGGAAGGTTTTTAGTTTGCTCCCTAGACCTCCATCAAGCTTTTAAAAATACCCCTAAAACCTTCCTTCAAGATATATGTGTACATTTTTCGACAAAACAAAAATCCTCCTAGATTACAGGCTCGCTAACGCTCGCCAGGAAAAAAAATGACACCTATATGGCAGGAAAGGTCTTTTGCATAGCTAAATTAATGGGGCAAATGTTTAAATATCTCAAAAATAATGGGGCAGGGAGAAGGGGTCCAGAAAATATCCGTAAATGAAAATCTCTCTTTCATAAATGTGAAAAAATATCTCTTCCGAGATTACGAGACGAGACAAGACAGGGATGTAGCTTCGAGAAGTCGAAATGCACCGGGCCATGGGTTGACAGCCTGGCGCCACGGGTCTGTAAAGCCAAGACTATATCGAGCCAGTTGCATACATTCATTCAACTTGTCATGTGGCATAAGACCTCCAGACAACATTTTACTGAGTCATCCTATCTAAATGAAGGGAGTGTTGAAATAAAACAAAATATATACATACTGTATATACTGTATGTATATATATATATATATATATATATATATATATATATATATATATATATATATATATATATACAGTATATATATATATATATATATATACAGTATATGCAAGTAAATACCGGTATATATTAAATATAAATATAGCACTGAACTATTTTAATGCAAGTTTTTACTGCAGCGCCAAACCAAGATGTTACACTCTACCACTGTACTAATACACTCCAAAATACACTACCGTAACACTGAAATATAACAAAAATACCCCAAAGTGTATTATAATATTTTAGTTACATATACAACAGATTCACTACACTGCACCAAGACAATTCAAAGCTACACTGCATCATAACACTGCACCATTACAATTCAAAGCTAAACTGCACCAAGACAATTCAAAGCTACACTGCATCATAACACTGCACCACAACAATACAAATCTACGCTGTACCACAATAAGTAAACCTACACTACACCATATTACTGTACAGTATAATAACAATTCAAAACTACACTGCACCATAACAATTCTATGCTTCACTGCACCACAATTCAAAACTACACTGCACTATAACAATTCTATGCTTCACTGCACCACAATTCAAAACTACACTGCACCATAACAATTCTATGCTTCACTGCACCACAATTCAAAACTACACTGCACCATAACAATTCTATGCTTCACTGCACCACAATTCAAAACTACACTGCACCATAACAATTCTATGCTTCACTGCACCACAATTCAAAACTACACTGCACCATAACAATTCTATGCTTCACTGCACCACAATTCAAAACTACACTGCACCATAACAATTCTATGCTTCACTGCACCACAATTCAAAACTACACTGCACCATAACAATTCTATGCTTCACTGCACCACAATTCAAAACTACGCTGCACCATTACAATTCAATGCTAAACTGCACCATTACACTACGCCGATTCAGATTGATAATTCAGATGTTCTAAGCAATATCACCGTTACAGAGAGAGAAGTATTGAATTGTTTAGATAAACTCAAGGTAAATAAAACGCCTGGACCTGATACAATCTCGCCTAGAGTTTTAAAGGAAGCTAAGGATGAGCTCTCCAAACCACTGACATTACTATTCAATAAATCCTTGCAGTCTGGAACTATGCCTGATCAGTGGAAGCTAGCCAACGTAACACCGATATTAAAAAAAGGCAGCAAATCCCTACCCAGTAACTATCGTCCAATTAGCTTAACCTCAATTGTATGTAAAATGCTAGAAATGGTCATAAGAGACAGACTCGTAAATCACTTAGAGGCAAATAACTTACTTAAAGATACTCAACACGGCTTTCGTAAACAACGTTCCTGTTTAACAAACCTCTTAGACTTCTTCCACGATATCTTCAACCTCTACGATGAGGGTAAAGCTGTAGATATTATATACCTTGATTTTCAAAAGGCCTTTGACAAAGTTCCCCACAAATGTTTACTGCTAAAAATAAAAGCGCATGGAATACAAGACGGTGTGTTGAAATGGATAGAAAATTGGCTCAGCGACAGAAAGCAAAGAGTAGTCATAAACGGTAAGGCATCTAAATGGACCAATGTAAGTAGCGGGGTACCCCAGGGATCGGTACTAGGACCAATTCTCTTTCTAATTTACATCAACGACATAGATGAGGGTCTCACCTGTACAATCTCAAAATTTGCCGACGATACAAAAATTGCAAATAGCGTACTCTCAAAAGAACAAGTTGACGATATGCAACACAATCTAGATAAATTGTCATGTTGGGCCCAAATTTGGCAAATGAGTTTCAATGCGGATAAATGTAAAGTACTACATATCGGATACCTAAATGAGAAAGCAAACTATTCGATGAATGGCACTCAGCTTAAGAATGTAAACAAAGAAACCGATCTGGGAGTAACAATATCGAGTAACCTAAAACCGAGTCAACAATGTTCAGAAGTTGTTAACCCGGGAACTGCAGGGAGACTCTTAAGAGTTCCCCCGGCGGACTGCGGGGAGACTCTTAAGAGTGAGTGAAAAAAAAAAATCAACTTTTGACATCGAAAAAAAAAAAAAAAAAAAAAAAAATTGGCCCCTGGGCCATGCAAAATCTCAGTCTTCTACCTCCCCTCCTTCCCCACTTTCCTCCTCTCCTTCAGTTATCACCTATTTTCCCTGTTATTCCCTTATTCTGAGGTATATTTTCGTGCTAACATTAGAAATCCGGTTGGAGGGTGTGGTCATCACTGATAGCAAGCGAATGCAAGAGAGAGAGAGAGAGAGTATCGATCGACTGTGTCTCGGTGGCCTTGGGGGAAATTGGCGGGAAAGCAGCTTGCCTCACCCATACATTATACAACTCGTGGGCTACATCTCCGATTTTGACCATCCAAACGCTGTTTTCACTCGTTTTATTGTTGTTTCAGGTTAATACCTTTATAATCACCCCATAATAGGCGCATATGGATAAGTATTAACCCTTAAAAAGCGGCCCACCACTTAAGTCGAGTTAAATAAAGCTGGACTATGTGGCGGCGCTCGACATAACTCGAGTGGCAATTTCAGCACGTAATGTGGCTGAGAGAGAGAGACAAGTGGTGGCAGGAGACTAGCGAGCGTATGACTGCTCCAGACCACCGCGGCGAACCTACTGACACAAATCTCAGCTCCCTCCTCCCTCTCTCACTCGCTACATACTCAATTATGTACCGAAAGTACCGAATTACCTGCTTTTTGCACTCGCGTTGCACGGTTATTGCAAGAAAACTATCCATCATACAAGGATCGTTATGGTGTCATTCGAAAGCTCTGTTTATGCCCTTTCAGGGATAGGTACTTGTTTTACGTTCTGGGTCTTATTTAGGCATGAAAATGATCACGTAAACAGCCCTATTTTGGCTAAAAACACCCCGCTGGGCGGTACACATAAATAAACCGCATAGGCCGCTCGTAAGGTGTTAATGCTATTAATGGCACAATGAATATTTTAGTGACGGAAACACCTCAAATACGTCAGCACAGGGGGACGTTTCCAATTACCCCCATGCGCACTTGTTAGGTTAAGAAGGCAAACAAAATAATTGGCTTTATTGGCAGGTCATTTGAGCATAAATCCAAAGAAGTTATCCTAACCCTTTACAATTCCTTAGTCCGCCCTCTTCTGGAATACTGCGTTCAATCCTGGTGCCCTTATTACCAAAAAGATATAAACAAGCTAGAACGAGTTCAACGTAGAGTTACCAAAATGATACCTAGCCTAAAGAACAAACCATACGAAGAGCGTCTTAGAGAATTAAATCTATTTCCTTTAACCCAGTGCAGATTAAGAGGTGACTTAATTCAAGTGTTCAAAATCATCAAAGGCATCGACAATATGAACTGTTGTAAGTACTTCACTATCGACCAATCTAATTACACGCGGGGAAACGGTTGCAAAATTATTGGTAAATCTTTTAACTCACACGAATCTAAGAATTTCTTCTTCAATCGAGTTGTCAACTTGTGGAATGGGCTTCCCCGAGACGTTATAGACTGCAGCACCGTTGATTCATTTAAACTCCGCTTAGACAAATATCTCGCATCAAACCCGCGACTGACTGCGTTTGTAAATGAATAACTTTATTTTATCCCCCCCTCAGTTACTAACCCATCTGTCCCCTACTAACTTCCTAATCCTGCCACGGACATTAGTTCTAGGGCAGTAGTTCCCTTTCCAATGTTCCCTTACCCACTCTAAACCACTGTTTGGGCACTTGATCCTCAGTGTTTTGGAGGACAAGCAGCCTAGAAGGGTCACTAGACCTGTTGTTGCTTGATTTCCTTTGTACTCCTTTGTACGCCATAATACTGCACCACTACAATTCAAAGCTACACTGCACCCCAACACTGCCAACACACCGCCATAATTCTTCCTAACATAAATACGTGTACCGGTAATTTGTATTCTCTTCCGTTCCTTCTTCATTATCATCCATCATCATTATTCGTCCTTATTAATGTAACTCTCAGCAGCTTTTACGTCCTACGCTCTTCATTTATATCCTAATACTTTCATTTTTCTTGGGTCCATTTAATCTCAATGGTTCGTTTTGCAATTATCACGCTTCATTATATTTTTCCTTTAGTTTTATCTTTTCGTATCTTTCTCTCGCATTCTCATCTTTTTGCTTACATTCCAGACAATGATGTTGATAAGCTTATGATCGCTGCACTTTGTATTTTGTAACTGTTCTCGTTTATTAACCTTATATATATATATATATATATATATATATATATATATATATATATAAGGTCAATAAACGAGAACAGTTACAAAATACTAAGAGCAGCGATCATAGGCTTATCAACATCATTTTTTAGAATGTGTTCCTCGTGTATTGTGTTCAGTACAGACTTCTGACTTTACTTTTCAATATTCTAGTTATTACATCGTGTAGCTTGTTCTTGTTTTATTGGATCATCTCTCTCTCTCTCTCTATCTCTCTCTCTCTCTCACACACACACACACACACACACACACACATTTGAGCATTAATCCAAAAAAGTTATCTTAACTCTTTACAATTCCTTAGTCCGCCCTCTTCTGGAATACTGCGTTCAATCCTGGTGCCCTTATTATCAAAAAGATATAAACAAGCTAGAACGAGTTCAACGTAGAGTTACCAAAATGATACCTAGCCTAAAGAACAAACCATACGAGGAGCGTCTTAGAGAATTATATCTATTTCCTCTAACCCAGCGCAGATTAAGAGGCGACTTAATTCAAGTGTTCAAAATCATCAAAGGCACCGACAATATGAACTGTAGTAAGTACTTCACTATCGACCAATCTAATTACACGCGGGGAAACGGTTGCAAAATTATTGGTAAATCTTTTAACTCTCACGAATCTAAGAATTTCTTCTTCAATCGAGTTGTCAGCTTGTGGAATGGGCTTCCCCGAAACGTTATAGACTGCAGCACCGTTGATTCTTTTAAACTTCGCCTAGACAAATATCTTGCATCAAACCAGCGATTGACTGCGTTTGTAAATGAATAACTATATATGATCCCCCCCTCAGTTACTAACCCCTCTGTCCCCTACTAACTTACTAATCCTGCCATGGACATTAGTTCCAGGGCAGTAGTTCCCTTTCCAATGTTCCCTTGCTCACTCTAAACCGCTGTTTGGACACTTGATCCTCAGTGTTTTGGAGCAGCCTAGAAGGGTCACTACACCTGTTGTTGCTTGATTTCCTTTGTACTCATTTGTACATACTAATACACACACACACACACACGCATAGACTCTCACACATACGCATACACACCCACTCTCACACAAACACACACATACACACCCACTCTCTCACACACCCACTCTCACACACATACACACCCACTCACACATACACACCCACTTTCTCTCTCCCTGACCACACTAAGGAGAGAACCATATCCACCAATTAGCCACGCTTCACAGCATGACAACTACCACTTTTGTCATTGAAATTATTTCCACAAAAAAAAAAAAAAAAAAACTATGTGGCCACATTATATACATAAAATATGAGCCGTGAAATTTGCGCATTCATTTAAACAGTTGTCTTGGAATTTAACCTCTTCCAATTAACTCTATGACAATATTGACAGTTTATTCGGGCTATTATTGGGAGATTGTATACATTTTCGGAAGGATCTGTGGGAATAATAAGGGTAAAGACTATCTCATTTAACCCTCTGAATTCCATATACAGTACAGTACTCTTCCTAATCTGCAAAATAAATCGTAGGCTTGTGCAGCATTCTTTAACTGTCTTCGTGGTGCAATGCATGGTTGTGTTGATTTTCGGTGTGAGCGTCCTGGGTTCGAATCCCCGGACTGCCACATGTGTTTGTTGGTTTTATTGATCGAGTTTAGGAGTGAAGTTGGTTGGTGGAGAGAACATAATAATTAGTCAGAAAACAGTCAATAAATGGCTCATCGGATCTTCTAAGGGTTAAAGTTCGTGTTTTATTGAGTATCAAGTAAAATTAACATAAATAATTAACTTCGTGTATATATCTACATTTTAAAAATATATTACACAAGCATAATTACACAAAACTACATATAGGTTTGTAAAAGGTTACGTGGGAGCTTATATATAACAAATCATGTTTACAAGTCACCCATTTAATATGTTTGGCTATTTTATTTGGAGTTTGAATCTGCTGTTCTTGAGTAGACACACAACAATGTCACTTACGTACCGGTACGTTCATAATTCTGATTGATTGATATGAAACATGGGCTCCAACAACAAGTCATGTGACACCAAATAAGCTAAACAAAATATGAGCACAAACTAAAATCTGAACAGTTTAGGATGATTATTACTTTCACAAAAAAATATCCCATTTCCAGTGACTAGAGATCAGCGAGAATTATGACTGGTAATAATTTGGCCATTGACAAGATCAGCTGTGTTGTGAGTATGATGCCCCAGATAGATAAAGATACTTTCCCGATAGATCTAGAAGTATTTATACTTACAGTAGATCCAGCGGCAAAGCATTCACCTAGCGGCATGAATTCCAGCGATATTCTAGAGATTTGAACCATTATGAGACGATTTTCTTGAGATTGTGCCAATATTCTAGTGATTTTCAGCATTTATTTACTATCTATCGGCCTTCCAGCGACTTTAGAGAATGGATCTAGCGGTATTGTGTGTGTCGATTTGGTGACCCAGCCCAGATGAGCCACAGTTGTCTGACAGGTTAAGATGGGATGGCCGTATTGCTCATGTACTGTATATATCTTATTAATATTATTATTATTATTATAAATATATATATATACTGTATATATATATATATATATATATATATATATATATATATATATATATATATATATATTAGTTTCCTCCCTAGACTTCCATCAAACTAAACAAATACAAAATGCACACCCCCAAGAACCTCCTTCAAGATAAAAGTGCATATTTTTTATAACAAAAAAAAAAAAAAAAAAATCCGGCCGAAGGCCGGCTCCTCTTAAAATACAGGCTCGCTATTGCTTGCCAAGACAAAATCGACACCTAAATAACTCGAAAAGTCTTAATATTGACACAGAAATGGGGCAAGGTCTTAAAATCGCCAAACTAATGGTCCGAACGTCTTAAAATCTAATAACTAATGGGGTTAATCATGAGGAAGAAGAGAGACCAGAAAAACGACCCATCTCCCCTTAACACAACTTGTTTCTTTCTTTCAATCATGTGACGCCATCCTTTGCTATATTTTAGCTACCACCAGACGATTTTACTTGGCTTAGGAAGGACCACTGAATATGAACAGTTAAAGGCTTCATCATAGTTGTAACCATCTACACCCGGCACCAGCAAACTTAACCCTTAAAAGATCCAATTACGCATTTCTGTTCTGTTTTCTGGATATTATTAGACGATTTTATTCAGATTATGAAGGGTATTTGAAAGTCATAGGGTTGAGATAGTCTTTACCCATGTAATTCCCACAAATCCTTCCTAAGCTATTTATAATTGTCTAATGATAGCCAGCATATACGTCAAAATGCGTCAAAATCTTCAAAGGGTTAATATAAATTGTGACCCCTAACTTCTTAAAACTCAAAGAGAATGAGAGCAAAAGACCTGACATTTGGATCTCTTGGGAAAAGTCGACCAGGATATACAGTTGGTGTGGATACTTACAGAATATTAATTCTAGCCCCAATGGACATATATAGATCAAGATTACTGTCAAGTTAGCTGGCGCCGGGGATAAGCCTAATTAAGACAAATTACTCCTAAATTGACTAAAATCGTCTGGAGGGAGCTAGAGTAAAAGTCAAAATTGTATAAATTTTGTTTGAAAAGGTTAAACCAAGAGGATGAAGTGACTAGAACGTTGTTTGTGTATGCGTATGCGTGTGTGCGTATATATACAGTATATACATATACTGTATATATATATATCATTAAGTGTCTCATTATTATCATCATCAGCCTGAATTAATCCACTACAAGACACATATCCTCTCCCAAACGTTTGCATTGTAATACTGTCATGTAAGTATGCCAACCAGTTCCATCCCTTCTATTAGTTATATTTATACTTCCACCACATCTTAAAGCGTCTTTAATGTTAATTAATACTTATGATTTCCGATACCTTCAGGCTTAATGTTGTTAAGGTGAAGTGAAGTGAAGTGTGTGTGTGTGTGTGTGTGTGTGTGTGTGTGTGTGTGTGTGTGTGTGTGTGTGTGTGTGTGTGTGTGTGTGTGTGTGTGTGTGTGTGTGTCAACAAGTATAAATAGATTCAATTAACTATATTAACAAAAATCCACGATACCAAATATACGAAGCCAATACTAATACCAACCATGTCTGTGAAAGTGGTACACTAAACTCTCTGTAGTAATTCTGCTCAGGCACTCATTTACCCAGAACAGTGACAGTTGTTCAGCATCAGTACAGCTCTAAGTGTTCTCTCTCACCTGCACACACTTACTCTTACTTTCACAATCATTCTTTCACTCTCTCACACCCACTCACTCTCACTCTCTCTTCAAAACAAATTATGCATGGGAGTGATATCTATAATGATGAGTGGAAAACGGTATGAATATCAGGGTAGCATCCCTTTTCAAAGAGAGTCTCAAAGAGTTTTTCAGTTATATGAATACAAGGAAACCATTCAAGTGTAGCATTGAATCCCTAAAGGATGCAGCAGGACAACTACAAGTCCTGGACATTGAAATAGCTTGACATCTATCACAGTAAAACTGTTAGAAGGGATACTAGAGAGTAAGATAGTTGACTATTTAGAAATCCAAAACTTAATTACAGATTCCTAACATGATTTCACGAGACACTGATCATGTCATACCAACCAGCTGAAATTGGTCCATGAAATGTTGAGTGAATATGACCCCCTCCCCCCCCCCCCCCAAAAAAAAAAAAAAAAAAACACTAACACCTTTCTGACACAGTCCTCCACTGTACGCTGCTGTTACAAGTGAATGCACTGGGCATCGACACAGAGGAAACTAATTGGATAGAAGGTTGGCTGACATATGCGCACCAACAAGTTGTAATTAACAATTTTTTGTTTTCTTAATTGACTCCTGTACTTCTGAGATTCCACAGGGATCTGTTCTTGGCCCACTGTTGTTTATCATAAATGTAAATTATATTTATATTTGTCTGTGAGTGTGATTTTTAAGTTTGCAGATGTCATTAAACTTGGAGGGGATGTGAACAATCCCAAAGGGGTTGATCCGCGCAGATCTCAACAGAATGAGTGAATCGTCTGAGACTTGGCAGATACAACTAAACTTGTAAAGGTGCAAGGTGATGTATAAACGCCATGTGAATCCCAAATCAGTGTATTGATTGTTGGAAAAAAAATCGGGAAATCAATCCTACCTGGAACAATCTTCCTTAAGAAGTTGCAACTAGCTCGTCAGTAGAGCAATATAAGAACAGAGTAGACAGCATTTTGTATACTCAGCAATGAGCGTAGTACAATTCACAATCTCTCCCTCTCTTAACCTAGAATATTTCCCCAGAATGGACCACAAGGGCTTTGAGGTACTAAGTATTCTTTATATAACACACACACACACACACACACACTATATATATATATATATATATATATATATATATATATATATATATATATATATATATATATATATATATATATATATATATATATATATAAATATATATATATATATGTATATATATATATATATATAGTGTATATATATATATATCGCTTATTATTAATATTCCTTAGTTTCCCAGAACAGTGAGATTAGAGCACCATCGGTGCAGCAGCTTCAAGTGTTTGTCTCCAATGGAGTACAAGAAAGCACTAGCTCTGGCTCTCGCTCTTTCTCTCTCTTATACCTGTCGTATTTGTTCACATCGCATTCCCTCCACCCTCACCCTAACTCACTCTCACTCTCTATCTGTCTAGCTATCTATCTATCTCAAAACACACATACACACTCACTCTCACACACTCACTCTCTCTCTCAACGGCAGTACAAACAGCCTCAAGTGGTTGTCATAATGGAGACCAAGAAACTTTCACAGAATATTGCTTGGTATGTTTTGACCCTTATCTGGTCCGAGGCACTCCATTAGTATGGAGATTTAAGGCGCTCCATCTCATTAGTTTGGCGATTATAAGACGCTTCACTCAATTTAGGTGTCGATTTTTTCTACAGTAGATGAGCGACAGCGACCCTGCATTATAGAAGAAATCGGCCTTTGGCCGGGACCTTTTCTCTTCTTTTTTTGTCAAGCATCTGCCTTATTTTATGCATTTAGGATTCTGGGCTTAGCTTCTGACTGACTGACTGACTAACTGACTCAAATATATGCAATGTTGACTATCAAAGCCAAAACTTATGAATGGCTGCTTAATTGTCAGGGAATATGTTAGCCCATGCAGCTTATAACAGGTTTTATATTGTGTGCTATTGGGGTCCGAGTACCTTCCATTAGCAGAGTCAAGAAGCCACTTAGTACAACTCTTGGGCGGGTGCCCAACCCCGAAAGGAGTTGAAATAGGGGAGCTACCCCCCCCCCCCCCCCCCCCCGCCAAAGGTGGCTTTCTAGGGCCTTTCCTAGCTGATGCTGAGAGGATTGGGTTCTAGTCATGTGGTGATGGGCTGGTCTATCAGAGTGTGAGCTGAGCGATCTCTGCCATACCCATAGCTTACTCTGACTGTTCCTTTTACTTATATATCTTCTAGATCTCAAGTGACGGCGTCTTTTCCGTGGATTGACCTCCCTACTGCCAACCTAGAAGTTGGCAGATTGGGAGCCAAAGCGTCACATTTTTCCCTTGCCCCTCAACTTTCCCTTCATAATTGCTGAGGGGCACAGGGCCTTGGGTGGGGCTTTGGTTTCCTGGGCGTATCAGCACCCTCCTCAGCTCCCTGCTTTGGAGTGGCTTCGGTCACCCAGGCTTTGTTAGTGGTACGCAGGGAGGGTTTTGTGGGGGTGCTCGTTTATGCCCTTGGCCTTGCTCAAAACCTTGGGGTTGTTCGGCCAGACAGCCTGGGGAACAACAACAACAACTCTCAGCCGTCAGTCAGTTAGGCTACATAGTTTGGGAGCAGATTATGGGTTTCTTCTTCGACCCAACCTAGGGACCTCCGTGCCCCACTCTATTTAATGCTAAACACTTACTAAACTCTCACTCACTCTCTCTCTCTCTCTTATTTATTACCACATGTCCTCCACCTGCCCGACTGGCTGGCTAGCTATGCATATACATATGTATGTTTATATACATACTGTATGTATATATGTAAGTATAAAAAAATATTGCATATATGAATGCTTCTCCAATAGCTATCTTTTCATTCGTATTCATTCGCACACACTCCCTCCCTCTCTCTCTCTCTCTTTTACATACTCACATAATCACACGTGAAAAGAGTTGAGGTTAGGACATCTAGGAGATAAAGTAAATAAACTATAAGAAGAATATATAGATGTAGTCAAACACACATCCCAAGGTGAAATAGAGAGGCGGATGGATATCATCAGGCCACAGCCACCCGCCATAACCGTTTTTATGTTGGAACTGTGTTGGAACCTGGTATCTCAATAATACCTGGTGCATAATGCTTGATCGCTGAGAACAAGTAGTAGTACCAAGGAAAATGTTGTACGCCAGCAGTCAATAAATTAATAAATCAAATGTTGTCATAAAAAATTGAGTAGACAAAAATTGGTTATGTCAAAAATTATAGGAAGAGATATAAATCTAGTAGGAGATACAGAAAGATCGAAGTCTGGGAGGCAGGGCACACTCAACCCCCATTCTGATAAGATAATCCCATCGCCGCTTTCAAAAGTCGGGTATTAGTAGGGTCATTTGCTTGGAATCCGTGACCATTTTGTTCTTACCTTTTTCTCTCGATGGATTTGACAACCTGAACCATTTTAAAGGAAAATTAGCTCCTATGCCCCTCTGAAAAATGAGGGCTAACTCTGATAGAGCCCAATATTCAAAATGGCCGCCAACGCCATCTTGAAAAACATGAAATGTAACATCTCTGGCATCAAATGAGCTACAAGAATGAATGAGGTGTCCTCTTTCACTAATTCTGGCATTACAAATCCACTGGAATGGTTATTGTATTGTATTGTATTGTATATTGTATTGTTATTGTATTGTATTATACTAATTGTACATTCTAATATGCCACTTCACTGTCACTACATGATTCACTGTATGAGCCACTATCAGAATCACTGTCCTCACTTTCGCTGCTATCATCACTGTTGTTCTCTGCCTGCGGTGTATATCTAATATTACTTTTTTACTGTTTCAGATGGATCGCATGCCCATCTGATGAAAATCGCCAACTTGTGAAGTGACCGTAATAATGGATAATAGAAGAGAGAGTGAAGCGTTACCAGACAAGACATTAAATGAATACGAGAGCATTTTACTCTGTGGTAAGAGGTGTACCGCAGATGATCGTTTGGAAAATATTACACCTGAGAAGTGGGAATCCATTCGGGAAAAGTCTTTACAATGGAAAGAACTTGATAAGTTTCAACATATACATGAAAATGTGGATTGGGAGAAGGGACCAAAGGGTCACCACATGCATAGCACTTGTTATGCATCATTATCCAGCAAGCGCAAGCTCTCTCAAGCCGAAAAACGCAAACACAAATCCGAGGAACGTCTTGAAAGAGATGAAGCATCAGATCAACAAGACCCTTCCCCAGAGGCCAGTGCACCTAAAAGGCTCCGCTCCAGTATGGGTGTCCTTCACGATAAGACTCTATATGTGTGGTGCATGAAAGGGGCATACAAGAGTAGTGATCGTGACAAGCAGATTTTACTCCTATCAACAGTAGATGCCTGGACTAAATTCAAGTTACATACTGTCCATCTGGAAGATGAGGTCATGAGATTGAGACTTGACACTCTGATTGCATCCATCCCAGATAGTCAAACAGCATTTGGGTTGGAAATCCGCTACCATCGTGCGTGCTGGCGCAAGTATGTAAGCGACCACAAGCCCCTTTCAGATGAAAGCACTCAACATCTGCAGCGTGTAAACCTCCGAGAGGCCCAAGCTCTCTTCTTTCATCATATTTGTCAAGTCATCTTCAAAGACCATGAAATTCGCACACTGTAAGGCCTGCTGCAGGACTATAAGCGCATTATCTCAAATCACGGACATAACTCAGTAGTAAAATCCAGCTACTTAACACCTTACGAGCGGCCTAGGCGGTAATTTATATGTACCACCCAGCGGGGTGTTTTTACCCTAAATAGGGTTGTTTACGTGATCATTTTCATGCCTAAATAAGACCCAGAGCGTAAAACAAGTATCTATCCCCTGAAAGGGCATAAACAGAGCTTTCCAATGACACCCCAACCATCCTTGTACGACCGCTAGTTTTCTTGCAACGATCGCGCAACACGAGTGCAAAAACCATGTAATTAGGTAGTTTCCTTACATAATTCCCTGTGTAGCGAGTGCGTGAGGGTGGGGGAGGGTGGGATTCATGTCAGTAGGTCCGCCGCGGTGGTCTGGAGCAGTCATACGCTTGCTACTCTCCTGCCACCACTTATCTCTCTCTCAGCAACATTACGTGGTGAAAATGGCACACGACATAAGTTGTGAACCGCCACTTAGTCCATTTTTATTTCACACGACATAAGTTGCCAAAGAAGGGTTAAAGGAAATTCTCGTCAATGAATTTGGGGAAGACATCGGATTTCATGAACGCATTCAAAAGAATGTGAGTGAACTGGTATATGATACAACAGCAGCAGGTACATACATCGAGGCGGCAATATCTTCATTGGGTGTCAGCAATGATCAGTTGGTGATGAATGTTGCTGAGACTGAGGAAATGGAGCGTAATGCCTTGGACTCTGTTCTCGGACTGGTTGAAACGAGTGGTGCCCTCAAACTTCAAGAAGTCCTGCAGCATCGTGTTACAGCCGAGTGCCTTTCCATCTTCAACGTCAATGGAACCATCCGTAAGGCAGAGAAAAGCGAGCTTCAACAAAAACTAACTAAGACTGTCATTCCAGAGCCTGATGTATACACGTCTATTATTGATATGGGCCTCATCTGGTGCCTAACAACTCCTACCATTGAAGACAGAGAGAAGGGAGATGGTACCAAGTATACCTGGGGGAGATTATGCAGAGAAGTTGGTGCACTTCGTTCTAACGAGACACAAGCATGCTGAGCGCATCATTTGCGTCAATGATTCATATGATCAGAATTACACGGTCAAGGACAGTGAGAGAATACTGCGCCAAAAAAACCTGCCAATCAGCAATGTCTTCATGAAGACAGAAGATAAATTTCCTTCTAGTAAAGTTTTCCATGCTCTCCTGGGTAAACCTGAGAACAAAATCCGCTTTCAGGCATTTCTTCAAACGGAATTCCAGAGAACAGCAGCAACAACTAGCACTGAGATCATCTACTGTGTAGTTGGCAGCACTGCAAAGAATCTCACCACAGGCAAGCTTGTGCCAGAGCTCACATGCTCCCATGCAGAGGCAGATACGGAAATGCTCACCATATATAGTGTGCTCCGGTCAGACAGCTACACAGCAGCTGTCGTTCTTGACACAGAGGACACAGACAACTACGTGCAAGCGGCATATGTTGCTCAGAAGACAACAGGAATCCTGTGTGTGAAACGCAAACGTCAGCTTATCGATGCCCGATGTTTGTGCAGTGAGGCAATGGCTGCATCCATCATACCACTTCATGTCCTCACTGGGTGTGACCACAACTCTGGCTTCTATGGAGCAAGCAAGAAGCTCATCGCAGATCGTCTGGAGAAGTCTAAAGAGGCACACGACCTGCTAGCAGCATGTGGTACACAGCTCCTAGTCACAGAACAGGTCATCAGTGATTTGGAGCGGTTTGTCATTCGATATGTCTATGGTGATACCAAAAGCAAGACCCTGGGAGATGCGAGGGCAGCGAAGTGCAGAGCTCAGAAGAAAAAAAGCACTATCCGACTTGTGCCTGACTTGGACAGTCTCCGTCCACACTTGGAGCGTGCAAACTATCTTGCATATTTGCAAAAGCATTACCAGCTCCAAAGTCACCCCTCACCGATCGGCCATGGATGGCATCTTGTAAAATCCCTATGTCTGCCTGTCCGTTCAACCCAGCCCCCACTTCCCCCATCCATACCACTACCTACAAATCCGCAGGCAGAGAACAACAGTGATGATAGCAGCGAAAGTGAGGACAGTGATTCTGATAGTGGCTCATACAGTGAATCATGTAGTGACAGTGAAGTGGCAGATTAATATGTACAATTAGTATAATATAACACAATAACAATACAATATACAATACAATACAATACAATACAATAACCATTCCAGTGGATTTGTAATGCCAGAATTAGTGAAAAAGGACACCTCATTCGTCCTTGTAGCTCATCTGATGCCAGAGATATTACATTTCATGTTTTTCAAGATGGTGTTGGTGGCCATTTTGAATATTGGGCTCTAGCAGAGTTAGCCGTCATTTTTCAGAGGGGCATATGAGCTAATTTTACTTTAAAATGGTTCAGGTTGTCAAATCCATCGAGAGAAAAAGGTAGGAACAAAATGGTCACGGATTCCAAGCAAATGACCCTACTATATAGTCAAATATGACTTATTATATTATCTCTCTGTTTATTATAATGTATATATCTGATATATAATTTGTTAAAATATCGATTTATAAGATATACTTTGTATCCTTTTTCCAATATATTTTCACAAGCGTCTTACATGCCTCCAAGAAATCTTGATATTTACATACACATAACCTGACCAGTGTTGTGTAACGTGTAACCAGCGGTAATGGTGAGATTGTGGTGACGATAAACTATGGTGATCCAGCGAGAGAGATGAGGTTATAACACTCACCACCACCACCACTAACACCACCACCAGGGTCATCACCATTACATACAGCACCATCATCATCATTCACAGGGGGATTTTTCGTAACCGCTACACAATTTATAGCTGCCAGTGTATATTGTATTGTGTATTGTATATTGTACCAGCGTTAAGGGGGGTCACCGGATTTTTTCATCTTTTTCTCCTTTTCTCTCTTTCCCAGGCTTGTATCCATTCGGCCCCATTCAGCCAACTGTTTTAAGACGTTTATCCCCATCCAGGTGTCGATTTCTTTCTGGCGAGCGATAGCGAGCCAGCATTGTATGGAGAAATCCGGCTTCGCCGGAGACATTTATCTATCGAAAAATGTAAAAATTTAGCTTGCTGTCAACACAATATATATATATATATGCTGGCTTGCTACCGCTCGCCCGGCAAACATTGACACCTGGATGGGGGTAAACGTCTTAAACAGAAGGCTGAATGTGGCCGAATAGATACAAGCCAAAAAGAGAGGGAGAACAAGAGAAAAAAAAGCGAGGTGGGCTCCCTTAAATATATAAAGCGAGGTGGGCTCCCTTAAATATATAAAGCGAGGTGGGCTCCCTTAAATATATAAAGCGAGGTGGGCTCCCTTAAATATATTGTGTATTGTATTTTGTCTTGTACCAGTGTTTATTACATTGTGTATTGTATTGTTTAAAAGTAACCGTGTTTATTGTAGTGTGTATTGTACTGTTTATTATACCAGTGTTTATTATATTGTATATTGTACTGCTTATTGTAACTATGTTTATTGTATTATTTATTGTACCAGTGTTTATTGTATTGTGTATTGTATTATTTATTGTACAAGTGTTTATTGTATTGTGTATTGTATTGTTCATTGTACCAGTGTTTATTGTATTGTGTATTGTATTATTTATTGTACAAGTGTTTATTGTATTGTGTATTGTATTGTTCATTGTACCTGTGTTTATTGTATTGTGCATTGTATTGTTCATTGTACCAGTGTTTATTGTATTGTTCATTGTACCAGTGTTTATTGTATTGTGTATTGTATTATTTATAGTACAAGTGTTTATTGTATTGTGTATTGTATTGTTCATTGTACCAGTGTTTATTGTATTGTGTATTGTATTATTTATTGTACAAGTGTTAATTGTATTGTGTATTGTATTGTTCATTGTACCAGTGTTTATTTTATAATGTATTGCATTGTTTATTTTACCAATGTTTATTGTATTGTGTATTGTATTGTTCATTATACCGGTGTTTTTTGTATTGTGTATTGCATTGTTTATTGTATCAGTGTTTATTGTATTGTGTATTGTACTGTGTATTGTACCGGTGTTTTTTGTATTGGTTATTGTATTGTTCATTGTACTAGTGTTTATTGCATTGTGTATTGTACTGTTTATTGTACCAGTGTTTATTGCATTATGTATTGCATTGACAATTTTACCAGTGACTATATGAGTGTATTGTTATCTGAACCAGAAGGCAGAGGTGGTCATGGCCACAATTATATCAGGTCAGTTAGGCTTGCATAATCGGTATTATACGGTCTGTACAAGCCATCAAACTTGCTCTTACTAACACTAACTCTCTCTCTCTATCTCTCTCTCTCTCTCTCCACCAGTCCACAGAGTGCAAAACTAGATTTCCGTTGTGCAAAATTTGAAAGCCTTCGGGGAAGCTTATCCCAGATCAGACTTGATAGTGAAAATGTTAATGCGATTTGGTGATCATTCAAACAGCAGTTTATGGATCGACAAGCTGCATTCGTTCCTACTAAACTTACCAAATCAGGCTCAACCCAACAAAAATGGTTCACAATTGACATGGCTTCTGCAATTAGAAAGAGAAAAGTTGCATACAGAAAGGCAAAAAGAAGTCAAGACCAAAGTTATTTAGATTCCTTCAAAAATATGTGTAGAAGAGTGAAATATCTTATAAAGAAAGCAAAGCGGAATGAAGAACTCAGGGTTGCAGCCCTCTGCAAAGAGAGTCCTAAAGAGTTCTTCAGCTATATGAACAGCAGGAAGCCATTCAAAAGTAGCATTGGACCTCTAAAAGATCCAACAGACCAACTACAAACCTCTGACACTGATATAGCTAAATATTTTGCCTCAGTATTTACAAGGGAAAATACCAGTGACATGCCAAGTCCAGGATTAGTACATGAGGGTAAAGTTCTTAGCAGAATTAGATGTACCCCAGAGGAGGTAGCAAAAAGAATAGACAAGTTAAATAGGTTCAAATCATCCATCCGGCCCAGATAGCTTTCTTCCCAGAGTTTTACGAGAAGTGCGAGATGAAATCGCACCTTTCTTGGCAGAAATCTTCAATAAATCATTGGAAATTGGAGAGGTCTCTGAAGACTGGAAACTGGCCAATGTGACCCCAATCTTAAAGAAAGGGGACCAAGAGTGTTCTTAAAATTATCAGCTGATTAGCTTGACTTCTATCATAGTAAAACTCTTAGAAGGGATACTAGTAGACAAGATAGTTGACTACCTAGAAATTCACAATTTAATTACATATTCCCAACATGGATTCAGGTGACACCGATCATGTCTTGCCAATTTACTGGATTTTTGTCCATGAAATGCTGAGTGAGTATGACAAAAGTAGAGCCATAGACATCCTTTACTTAGATTTAAAAAAAAGCTTTTGACAAAGTGCCTCATTGCAGGCTAATGTCAAAAGTAAGTGCACTAGGTATCAATACAGAGGTCACAAATTGGATAAAAAGTTGGCTAACAGGTAGACAACAACAAGTGGTAATCAACGGTGTTTCTTCTGAGTGGACTCCAGTCACTTCTGGAGTTCCACAGGGATCTGTCTTTGGCCCACTTCTGTTTATCATATATGTCAATGACATCGATGTTGGTCTGTTGAGTGTGATCTCCAAGGCAGATGACAAAAAACTTGGCATGAATCTGAAAGACCCCAAAGGGGTTGAACAGCGCAGGATGGACCTCATCAGACTGGGTGAATGATCAGAGACATGGCAGATGCCTCTAAACTTGGAAAAGTGCAATGTGATGCATATCAGCCAAGCAAACCCTAAGTCAGGCTATTCGCTATTGAGAATGCCTCTGGAAGTGACTGACTTGGAAAAGGATTTGGGTGTTCTGATTAGCAGTGACCTAAAGTTTTTTCAAGCAGTGCATTGAAGTAGAGAAGAAAGCTCAGAAATGATTGGGCTATAATTATAAAGAGGCAATTTAGGTATAGAATTAAGGAAACAGTCCTTACACTTTACAATACTCTGATACGCCTTCTCCTGGAGTATGCTGTTCACTTCTGGTCTCCAGCACTCAGGAAAGATAGTTCTACCTGGAATATATTTCCCTCCGAAGTTGTAAACAGTTCTTCAGTAGAGCAGTTCAAGAAGAGTAGATAGTATTTTGCACACTCTGTAATGAGTGTAGTGCACTAAACAGTCTCTCTCCTTCTACCTCGAGTGTCTCACCGGAATGGACCTCAAGGTCTCTGAGATACTAAATATTCCTTGTACATCCTTGTAACTCTCTCATGCACGCACACACACACTTACACTTAATCACTTAATTTGGCGTGTGCAGCCATCAATGTATTAAGCCAAATTAGGAGAGTGCGGCAACCTTTACACCTCCACAAAAGCCTCCCCCTTTGATAGCGATGAGTTGGGCAAGATTTTTGTTTTATCTTAGGTCCATTTGGGTGCATAACTGCATATTGATCTTACAAGTCTATTTTGACGGTGTGGGTGAGAGGTTGACTGTTTGTGCAGGTCTGTATAGCGTACATAAACTGTCAAAACTCTCAAACAAACACTCCAATTGGCCTGGTATCTTCAGCTTATTAGATCAATTTGTGTGTGTGTGTGTGAGAAAGAGAGAGTGAGTGTGTGAATGTGTTAATGTGTGTGTGTGTGTGTGAGAATGAGTGAGTGAGTGAGAGAGTGAGTGTGTGTGTGCTTGTTAACCTTCACTCTTGCATAATATTACTAATAGATAATGTTGAAACGTGGTGCAATTGTTCTGTATCATCTTTGTCCCACCCCAATAGATTATGTAGTTATGAGACTAAGGCATCGAATACATGATCACTATCGAGACAATTACTAGCACTATCATCATCATCATCATTACTATCATCATTAACATTATTATTGTCAACGCCAACACAATAATAATTACCTTCATCAACATAAAATCAATTAGCCTACCTTCATAATAAACATAATTGTCATCATTATTACAGTATTATCATCATCACCGTCATCATCAATATATATCCCTATTACCAATTCAAGGAACACTCAGTAGACTATTCATATTTATTCACCAATCCACCAATTAACTTACACATAAACCTAATTAATGAAATCAATGGAACTAATGAATATATATGTTGTATACCAGATTCCCATTATATGCTTCAACCTTACCAAACCTCACACCTTTGCTTTAACCCTTTCAGTACTGGGAAAGTGTTCTTATTTTATTATAGTTACATTTAGACGATTATATACATTTTAGAAAGACTATATGGTAGCTAGAAGGATTAATAGAGATAATTTGTAGCCTTATATTTGGTAGACGTCCTTTATAAGCTAAATGCAATCAGCTAATAGTTACCAGAATATACTGAAAAGGACGTGACCGGTACTGAATGGGCTAACACGTAAGAAAGCAGAAGGTATGTGGATCCTGAGCATACTTTACTTCTGTTTGTTTTTCAGAGAGCTGAAGGTTTATGGATCTTCGTATCCCTTTTCATCCTTTTTCTCTTCATGTTGTTTGACCGGATAAGAACATATTTCTTAGGCAGGATTCAACAAAGATCTCTGAAAGAGGTATAGCTCAGATTTGACTGTTCAGCTCAAACCAACAGCTTATCCCAAGTAGGCAGCTCGGCACAATATGACTGCTCGGCATAAATCGCCTGCTCAGCCCAAATTGGACCACTCGACAAGAAAATTGAGCCCATGCCAAGACCTCCAATCTAGTGTGCAAACATGGAAGAGGGTTTCAACTTTGGAGCAGTCTGGGTGCTGGTTGCAGGCGTCAAAGGTGTTTGTTGTTTTGCAATGCTTGTTATATCATCAGCAGCGAACACCACCACCATCCTAGCGTGTCACCACCACCACCGCCACAGGTCCTCATAATGACTCACAGGAAACACATCGTTCTCACCATCACCTGTTCCACCACCCAACCTTCACTCATGGTCTCATCCTCATACACACACTCACGCACACACACACAAACACACGCGCACACACACACAGTATTTAACACACACACACACACACTTCAATGGATCACTTACTATTACTCATTCCGTCCCTCATTATTCCTGGATACATACATATTTCACTAGATCACTCATTCTATCTCATTCCATCTCTCTCATTATTACTGTACAGATAATATTCTCACACCCTTTCGTCTACTCTTATGACAACCATCTTTTAAAACTAGGAATTGTGTTTACAAGTAGATCCCGTCCTCAACGCGTCTCTCCCTCGTGTTTCATGGAGGACCTATTGAAACATTCAGCAACTACAAGCGTCTTTCACTGGGTCGGTATTTTCTCACTTCGGGTCTCTCTCTCTCTCACGCTCTCTCACACATTATCTCTCTCTCTCTCACACATTATCTCTCTCTCTCTCACACACATTCTCTATCTCGCTCTCTCTTTTTTGCTCTCGCTCTCACTGTCAAATTTTCTCTCTCTCTCTCTCTCTCTCTCTCTCTCTCTCTCTCTCTCTCTCTCTCTCTCTCTCTCTCTCTCTCTCTCTCTCTCACATCACTCATCATCATACTCGAAATTTTACCCCTTCCACCACTACCAAACTTCACTCCCACATTGTTCGTTCTATAGTCTATTCGCTGTAAGTAGGCGAGAAATCATGACCTCTAACCTCCGTAACTCAAAAACGACTAGAGTAATCGAGCTAATATTTATACCATTTGGGAAGAGTCAGTCAAGGAATAGATGTGGAAATTTACAGCCAATTTGCTCAAGCCCTTTTTGAGTTACAGAAGGATAGAGGTCATGATTTTTCGCCTACTTACAGCGAATAGACTACTGTATAGTGTGAACTCATTTGATCTTTGTTTCTCATCCTCCTCATTCTTAGCCAACGTTCACGCACCGCAGAGGCAGTTGGAGGTATAGACATCGATATTTAGCAAAATCAACAACTAAAATACGGTCGTAGTACATTTATATAAACATAAAACCATATTCATCACATTTTCTATCCATCAGTAATCTACATTATTATTATATTTCTGTTTGATATCGATGTTCCCGGCTCCTTATATATAGCCTGAAACTCACACCCGAACAAATGACTTAACCCATACAGTACCGGTGGCGTCCATTTATATAGCCTGAAACTCACACCCCGAACAAATGACTTAACCCGTACAGTACCGGTGGCGTCCTTTTATATAGCCTGAAACTCACACCCCGAACAAATGATTTAACCCATACAGTACCGGTGGTACCTTACCTTATGATACCTTATGATGTGTTCGCCACTCTTCTAGCGGCACCAAGGAGCGCGACGCCCCTCGTTTTGGGTGGTGATTTGGTGCAGTAGACTGTTTGAAGCGACAGCTCGCTCCCTTGCGAGGATGGGCTCGTCTGGCACCTTTTGCAGTTCGACATCCAGGGCTCTCTTGAAGCTGTCTAACGAGACGTCCCTCATGTCTCTTACTCGCCGTGGGAGTTTGTTGAAGAGACATGGGCCTCTGTGTGATAACCAGCCCTCTCGCAGAGAGCCCATAGCACCCCTGTTATTCATCCGGGGGATTTCGCATTCCCAGCCTCTCCTATCACTGAATTTCATGACTATCGGAGTATGTAGGTTTGGTACTAAACCCTCTGCGATTTTCCACGTGTATATTATTAGGTAACGTTCTCTTCTACGTTCCAGTGAGTACAGATTCAGTGCTCTTAAACGCTCCCAATAGTGTAGCTGTTTTATCGAACTTATATGCGAAGTGAAATTTCTTTGTACACTCTCTACGTCATTTATTTCACCTGCTTTGTATGGGGATGTTAATACGCTACAATATTCATGCTGGAAGTTTGCTCACATTCAACCTGTCCCAAAGAAGGGTGACCGCTCTCAATCCTCCAACTATCGTCCAATTGCTCTTATCTCTTGTCTTTCTAAAGTTTTTGAAACTATTCTTGCTTCCAAATTTCTTAAGCATTTCTCTTCTCATAATCTGCTCTCAGATCGCCAGTATGGCTTCCTTAAGGGTCGCTCTACTGGTGATCTTCTTTCATATCTTACTAACTCTTGGTCATCCTCCTTTCGGGACTTCGGTGAGACTTTTTCTATTGCACTAGACATATCGAAAGCCTTCGATAGAGTCTGGCATAAATCTTTAATTTCTAAACTACCCTCCTTCGGTTTCTATCCCTCATCTGTGCCTTTGTCTCTAATTTCCTTTCTGGCCGTTCCATAGCCGCGGTTGTGGACGGCCATTGTTCACTTCCTCACCCTATAAACTCCGGTGTTCCTCAGGGCTCTGTCCTATCTCCTATTCTCTTTCTAATTTTTATAAATGATCTCCTTAACTGTACCTTAATTCCCATCCATTCATACGCAGACGACTCAACCTTACACTACTCCTTAGTTTTTCAGAACGCCCCAGCCAGCAATCCCTCAACGACAAACGTAATGAAGCCATAGAACTCTTAAATTCTGATCTAAATACTATTTCCAATTGGGGCAGAGAAACCTTGTTAACTTTAATACTTCCAAAACCCAATTTCTCCATCTATCTACCCGTCAGGATCTCCCAGCGGACTATCCCTTATTCTTCAGCAATACAAAAATCAACCCTTCATCTTCTCTCAATATTCTTGGTGTCTCTTTTTCTTCTGCTCTCATTTGGAAGGACCATATTACCAGTCTTGCTAAGGCAGCCTCCCAGAAGCTGGGTGTGCTCAACCGCCTTAGGGGGTTCTTTTCCCCTGCACAGCTTCTTGCTCTGTACAGGGGCATAGTGCGCCCTTGTATTGAGTATTGTTCACATGTGTGGGGAGGTTCCTCTCACACCGCTCTCCTAGACAAAGTTGAAAGGAAGGCCTTTCGTATCATTAACTCCCGTCACCAACTCTCTGCAATCTCTCTCTCTCTCCGCCGCAATGTTGCATCTCTCTCGCTATTCTATCGCTACTATAATAATCAGTGTTCCTCAGAGCTATCCCAGTGCATACCACCTCCTTTACATAGGGCACGTGGTACCCGTCTTGCAACTCAATCCCACCCCTACTCTGTGCAACTCTCCAACCCAAGAGTGAAACGTTACTCTCAAACTTTCTTCTACTCAACAGCTGTGCTCTGCAACTCTCTTCCAGAATCAGTCTTTCCCTCTTCCTATGACTTAAATTGCTTCAAACTCCGTGTGTCCAGGCATTTTGGCTCGAACGTCCCTTGATTTTGGCCCTGTCACTCTTTCAACTATGGGGGAGGCACTCGCTATAGGCAGTTATGCCTTTTGCCTCCCTCAATCACATAGAAAAAAAAAAAAAAAACAAAAAAAAAAAAGCCGCGGTAGCACTAGAGATTTGAAGAGCTTTATCATAGGTACTTCACCGCGTGGTTTAAAAGTACGCAGAATCCAACCCGTTAGACGTTTCGCAGCCGCCACTTTGACCTGGTTATGTACTTTGAAACCCATATTTTCAGACATTAATACCCCAAGGTCTTTCACACTGTCTTTCCGTTCTATTATGTGGTTAGATTCTGTTAAGTAATTTGTAATTTCTTTAACACCATTATTATCTCCGTACTGTATTAATTGGAATTTTTCCTCATTGAATTGCATGTTGTTTTCCCTGGTCCACTGGAACACTACATTCATGTCTTCCTGCAGTCGGCCCGTGTCTTCTTGTGTGTTTACTATCTTGCTTAATTTTGTGTCATCAGCAAAAGACGACACCGTACTCTGTCTGGTGTTGGTATCTATGTCGCAAATTAGTATGAGGAACAGAAGGGGCGCTAGCACTGTTCCGTGGGGCACTGAGCTTTTGACATCTGAAGGCTCAGATGTGACTTGGTTTACTGCTACTGATTGTTTTCGGTTTACGAGGAAATTGTATATCCACCGTCCGATTTTCCCAGTTATACCTTTTGCTTTCAGTTTGTGGGCTATTATACTATGGTCACATTTATCAAATGTCTTAGCAAAATCGGTGTAAATGACATCCACGTTTTTCTTTTCTTCTAGCGCTTTAAGAATTTTGTCATAGTGTTCCAAAAGTTGTGAGAGACATGATCTTCCCGCTCTGAACCCATGTTGACCGGTGTTGTGTAGTTCATTTGTCTCCATGAATGTTGAAATTTTTCTTCGCAGGACTCGTTCGAAAACTTTAATGATGTGAGAGGTTAGAGCTACCGGGCGGTAGTTTTTTGGTAGTGCTTTACTCCCTCCTTTATGCAGTGGGGCAATTGTTGCGTTTTTCAAGCTATCTGGTATGTCACCAGTGTCTAGACTCCTTCTCCACATTATAGCCAGGGGTTTTGAGAGGTTTTCCTTACATTTCTTCATTAGGATCGAATTCCATGAGTCCGGGCCTGGTGCCGAGTGGGATGGCATGTTGGAAATGGCCTCTTCTATGTCTTTTGGACCGAAATCAATATCCAGCATCTGAGAGGTTTCCGTGGGGGAGGTTTCCATGAAAAATATTTTGGTCTCTGATGACTTTTGTTTCATCAGGCTCACTGAATGCCATTTCATACTGCCTGCTTAAGAGTTCGCTCATTTCCTTTTTGTCCCCTGTGAAAGAGCCGTCCCCTTTGCTCAGTGGGCCGATGTTTGATGTTGTTTTAGCCTTTTGTTTGGCGTATGAAAAGAAGTATTTGGAATTTTCCTTTATACCTGCAATAGGTTTCCTCTCCTCTTCCATATGTTGTAGTTCATATGATATTCTTAGCCTTTGTTCAATTTCCACAATTTCTTATCTATTTCGGCCTTTTGCCTATCCTGTAGATTTTGATGTGTGCGTCTTTGTGAGAGTAATTTTCTTCTTCTGTACAGCCTCCTCCTTTCCCGATCTTGTTTGCTTCTTCGTTTTGTTTGTCTTGCAGGTATATGGTGGCTACAGATTTGGGTCATGGTTTCTGTTATTAAGACTAGACATTCTGCTGGTGTCAGGTTATTCATTAAATCTTCCCAGTCTATTTCCTCCATTTCTTGATTTACCTCTTCCCACCTAATATTTTTGTTATTGAAGTTAAATTTACTGAAGGGGCCGGTTTTTGTTCTCGATTCTGAGGTTGTCTGTACACTTTCTAAGGTTGTTTTGATCTCAATTAATTTATGATCTGAGTATGTTGTGTCCGATATGTTAATGCTGTGTACTAGAGAGTCGTTGTTAGTGAAGACCAGGTCTAAGATATTGTTTTCCTGTGTGGGTTCAGCAATATGTTGGGTAAGACTAAACAAAAATCGCAAAGTTCAAAAAGCTCTCTCGTATTTGCTTCTCCGATGTTGTTTGCCACTAACTGGTTTTCTAGTTGTCTCCATTTAATGTTTGGTAGGTTAAAGTCTCCTAGCCATATAATATTTGGTGTTGGGTTCCCCAGGGTTTCCACTTCTGATTTTATTTTGTTGAGCTGGGTTTTGAATTCTTCTCGGGATGAGTCTGGAGGCCTGTATGTAACAATAACTGCTAAATTTAGGGATTCTATTTTAACTCCAAGTATTTCCACCACTTCATTACTGTTATTTAGGAATTCAGTACATATCAGTGAGTCATGGATGTACAAGGCTACACCTCCATGTGATCTATGCATTCTGTCCGCCCTATGTAGGTTGTAACCAGGAATCCATACCTCACTATCTTCCTGATCTTTAATGTGAGTTTCTGTGAGAGCCGTAAATATAGCGTTTCCTTCTTCGAGCAGGCCCCTAATAAATGGTACTTTGTTCGTGGTTCTATTTTTTAGGCCTTGGATATTTGCAAACAAGATTGGGGAGAGATTGTTTGGAGTACTATGTGTACCTAATAGTCTTCGGGATGTATTTGCCACTCTTGGGAGGCCAGGAGGTGCTCGAGGTGTTCTATGTGCTCTTCCATCTCCCTCAGTCTCTTCATCTTCGTCTGCCCTTTCCCTCCTTGCCTTTTTCCTCTGTCTCGTCCTCGCATAGCTAGAGAGTTTTTTGGGCTACCATTCGTATTAGGTCTAGCATATCTCCAAGTCCCTTTAATATGAAAAGCTGAGCATTTCATATTGTAGCAGGTCTTGTTCTCAAGTGATGTCTTGCAAAGGGATGGGTGGTGGTATTTGCAGGTTTCACCAAATCTACATTTTCCATGACTGGTTATGTTGTTGCAAATTTTGGGATGAGCAAATCTACATTAATTCCCATTATATTGGCCCTTTTGACCAAAGTAGCACCTTCTTTCCAGATAATATCTGCACACTGGTGTAGACAACCCCAGTAGGTGTGGCTGGGGCTGCGAGGGGTTATGTGGTGAGCTAAGTGTGGTTGTGGTTGATAGTGGGCTTGGTGTATGGGTAGGTGAGGCCTGCAGGGGGGTGGAGTTACATGTCGGTTGTAGGTGGGCAGCATGAGCTATGCTGCAGGGCTAGTTGGGTCTGGGAGGGGGAGGTCTGATAGTTGGGGGAAATAGTGGTGTGGTTTAGGGATGGTGTGGTGTTATGAGGTGGTGTAGAGGGGGGCTGGGTGTCATGATCTGCTGGGCGTAAGTAGGCAGATGGCAGAGGTGTGGAGGGGAGCGGGTCATGTGGGGAGGCGGCGGCGGTGTGGTATTTGGTGACGTCGCGGTGTTTCGAGGTGGTAGGGAGGGGGCTGATGAGAGTGTTTGTGTGGGAAGAGTTGTGTGTGGTGTTTGTTCAGAGGGAGGTGTTGTTGGTTGTTTTGGGTGAGACGAAATAGGAGTACTTGAATTCAATACGGTTGTGGTCAAGGATGTATGAGGGAAAATTCTTGGTGTGTTTCCCCAATTTTGTTGGAATAACACCGCCTCTTGGCTATATTTAGGTCTATCTTGTACCTCTGTTTTTTCCACAGTCTGCATGATTTGCATTGTGAACTCGGCACAGCTGTTGCAAAATTGGAAGTTCTTCCCCTTATTATTATAAGCCATGTTTATCGGTGGTGAAAGTCCTATGCAGCACCAATGAAACTTGTCTTTGCATATTTGGCATTTTGTGCCACGTTTGTCTCTCACTCTGTCCCTACAGATACTGCAAACGTCCTTGGTATTCATATCTATAAGAATATTTTACTCGACTTTCTTGTATGTAACGACGCAGGGGAGGGAAAGGGGCTAGAGAGAGAGAGAGAGGGGGGGGGGGTCACTGTTTTGTGGTTAGGACTTGTTCGAGCTTCCAATCATTAACACTGGCCTTGGTTTAAACTTTAAGTAACACTTTCGATAAACTTATGAATCAGAATCATCACTGCCCTAACCACTTCCTGTCTCTCTTATCCCCGGTCCGAATTTACACTATTGACGGTTGCATGAGAGTTTCTTCCTCAATAACGTCACTTAACAACAGAAACCATGACCCAAATCTGTAGCCACCATATACCTGCAAGACAAACAAAACGAAGAAGCAAACAAGATCGGGAAAGGAGGAGGCTGTACAGAAGAAGTAAATTACTCACACAAAGACGCACACATCAAAATCTACAGGATAGGCAAAAGGTTGAAATAGATAGAGAAATTGTGGAAATTGAACAAAGGCTAAGAATATCATATGAACTACAACATATGGAAGAGGAGAGGAAAGCTATTGCAGGTATAAAGGAAAATTCCAAATACTTCTTTTCATACGCCAAACAAAAGGCTAAAACAACATCAAACATCGGCCCACTGAGCAAAGGGGACGGCTCTTTCACAGGGGACAAAAAGGAAATGAGCGAACTCTTAAGCAGGCAGTATGAAATGGCATTCAGTGAGCCTGATGAAACAAAAGTCATCAGAGACCAAAATATATTTTTCATGGAAACCTCCCCCACGGAAACCCCTCAGATGCTGGATATTGATTTCGGTCCAAAAGACATAGAAGAGGCCATTTCCAACATGCCATCCCACTCGGCACCAGGCCCGGACTCTTGGAATTCGATCCTAATGAAAAAATGTAAGGAAAACCTCTCAAAACCCCTGGCTATAATGTGGAGAAGGAGTCTAGACACTGGTGACATACCAGATAGCTTAACACCTTAAGAGCGGCCTATGCGGTTTATTTATATGTACCGCCCAGCGGGGTGTTTTTAGCCAAAATAGGGCTGTTTACGTGATCATTTTCATGCCTAAATAAGACCCAGAACGTAAAACAAGTATCTATCCCTGAAAGGGCATAAACAGAGCTTTCGAATGACACCATAACGATCCTTTTATGATGGCTAGTTTTCTTGCAATAACCGTGCAACGCGAGTGCAAAAAGCATGTAATTAGCCACTTTCCCGATACAATTCCTTATATAGCGAGTGAGAGAGGGAGGAGGGAGCTGGGATTTGTGTCAGTATGTTCGCCGCGGTGGTCTGGAGCAGTCATACGCTCGCTACTCTCCTGCCACCACTTGTCTCTCTCTCTCAGCAACATTACGTGCTGAAATTGCCACTCTACCTATGTCGAGCGCCGCCACATAGTCCAGCTTTATTTAACTCGACTTATGTTGCTCGCCGCTAATTAAGGGTTAAAAAACGCAATAATTGCCCCACTGCATAAAGGAGGGAGTAAAGCACTACCAAAAAACTACCGCCCGGTAGCTCTAACCTCTCACATCATTAAAGTTTTCGAACAAGTCCTGCGAAGAAAAATTTCAACATTCATGGAGACAAATGAACTACACAACACCGGTCAACATGGGTTCAGAGCGGGAAGATCATGTCTCTCACAACTTTTGGAACACTATGACAAAATTCTTAAAGCGCTAGAAGAAAAGAAAAACGTGGATGTCATTTACACCGATTTTGCTAAGGCATTTGATAAATGTGACCATGGTATAATAGCCCACAAACTGAAAGCAAAAGGTATAACTGGGAAAATCGGACGGTGGATATACAATTTCCTCGTAAACCGAAAACAATCGGTAGCAGTAAACCAAGTCACTTCTGAGCCTTCGGATGTCAAAAGCTCAGTGCCCCAAGGAACAGTGCTAGCGCCCCTTCTGTTCCTCATACTAATTTGCGACATAGATACCAACACCAGACACAGTACGGTGTCGTCTTTTGCTGATGACACAAAATTAAGCAAGATAGTAAACACACAAGAGGACACGGGCCGACTGCAGGAAGACATGAATGTAGTGTTCCAGTGGACCAGGGAAAACAACATGCAATTCAATGAGGAAAAATTCCAATTAATACGGTACGGAGATAATAATGGTGTTAAAGAAATTACAAATTACTTAACAGAATCGAACCACATAATAGAACGGAAAGACAGTGTGAAAGACCTTGGGGTATTAATGTCTGAAAATATGGGTTTCAAAGTACATAACCAGGTCAAAGTGGCGGCTGCGAAACGTCTAACGGGTTGGATTCTGCGTACTTTTAAAACACGCGGTGAATTGCCTATGATAACGCTCTTCAAATCTCTAGTGCTACCGCGGCTTGAATACTGTAGCGTATTAACATCCCCATACAAAGCAGGTGAAATAAATGACGTAGAGAGTGTACAAAGAAATTTCACTTCGCATATAAGTTCGATAAAACATCTACACTATTGGGAGTGTTTAAGAGCACTGAATCTGTACTCACTGGAACGTAGAAGAGAACGTTACCTAATAATATACACGTGGAAAATCGCAGAGGGTTTAGTACCAAACCTACATACTCCGATAGTCATGAAATTCAGTGATAGGAGAGGCTGGGAATGCAAAATCCCCCGGATGAATAACAGGGGTGCTATGGGCTCTCTGCGAGAGGGCTGGTTATCACACAGAGGCCCACGTCTCTTCAACAAACTCCCACGGCGAGTAAGAGACATGAGGGACATCTCGTTAGACAACTTCAAGAGAGCCCTAGATGTCGAACTGTAAAAAGTGCCAGACGAGCCCATCCTCGCAAGGGAGCGAGCTGTCGCTTCAAACAGTCTACTGCACCAAATCACCATCCATAACGGGGGGCGTCGCGCTCCTTGGTGCCGCTAGAGGAGCGGCGAACACATCCAAAGGTATCCAAAGGTAAGGTATACTAATATCCCGCGATATGCGATTTGTTAAATAGTTAACTTATTATGCTTCTCTGTTTTATTTTTATTTTTTTATATTTGTTTTACCTGTTCGAGTTTAAGTTCCCATTTCGGTAAAATCGTATACCGGTACCACGGTTTAGAATGTGTCTACGTCAAGGGGGAGGGGTGGTGTTGGTGAGAGGGGGGCCTATGACACTCGTCAAGTGCTAAGCGATTTATGTGTTTTGGTACGGTGGTGGTAGGACGCTCACTTACACTGGCCCTAAACTTTCTTTTGAAATTGTAAGTTCTGTATAAATGCTGGTAGTTTTTTTTTTTTTTTTTTTTCATGAGATACAGTTTACATACATGAATCGTGATCTAGCCACTTTTCACTAATATGCGATTTTAACTTTGCACACTGGACTAAAAACCCATCGTTCCCTTGGCACTCCCTTGTTTATGCTTGGCATTGGGGAATAACGGTTTTTGTTTTTCACACGCTTTTGTTATATCTCCGAAGATATTTATGCCATCAATTCGATTTGACACTACACAGAACCGCGACACTAAGTTTGATTATGTGGATGATTTTGGTTCAGTTGTATCATCAATATCCCGAGTTATGATACAAAAACATTGACCGCGGCGCCGGCGACCTCTCCCCTCACACCACAAACCCTATCTATGGTGTCCTTTTATATAGCCTGAAACTCACACCCGAACATATGACTAAACCAGTACAGTACCGGTGGCGTCCTTTTATATAGCCTGAAACTCTCACCCGAACAAATGACTTAACCCGTACAGTACCGGTGGCGTCCTTTTATATAGCCTGAAACTCTCACCTGAACAAATGACTTAACCCGTACAGTACCGGTGGCGTCCTTTTATATAGCCTGAAACTCTCACCCGAACAAATGACTTAACCCGCACAGTACCGGTGGCGTCCTTTTATATAGCCTGAAACTCTCACCCGAACAAATGACTTAACCCGTACAGTACCGGTGGCGTCCTTTTATATAGCCTGAAACTCTCACCCGAACAAATGACTTAACCCGTACAGTACCGGTGGCGTCATTTTATATAGCCTGAAACTCTCACCCGAACAAATGACTTAACCTGTACAGTACCGGTGGCGTCCTTTTATATAGCCTGAAACTCTCACCCGAACAAATGACTTAACCCGCACAGTACCGGTGGCGTCCTTTTATATAGCCTGAAACTCTCACCCGAACAAATGACTTAACCCGTACAGTACCAGTGGCGTCCTTTTATATAGCCTGAAACTCTCACCTGAACAAATGACTTAACCCGTACAGTACCGGTGGCGTCCTTTTATATAGCCTGAAACTCTCACCCGAACAAATGACTTAACCCGTACAGTACCGGTGGCGTCCTTTTATATAGCCTGAAACTCTCACCCGAACAAATGACTTGACCCGTACAGTACCTGTGGCGTCCTTTTATATAGCCTGAAACTCTCACCCGAACAAATGACTTAACCCGTACAGTACCGGTGGCGTCCTTTTATATAGCCTGAAACTCTCACCCGAACAAATGACTTAACCCGTACAGTACCAGTGGCGTCCTTTTATATAGCCTGAAACTCTCACCCGAACAAATGACTTAACCCGTACAGTACCGGAGGCGTCCTTTTATATAGCCTGAAACTCTCACCCGAACAAATGACTTAACCCATACAGTACCGGTGGCGTCCTTTTATATAGCCTGAAACTCTCACCTGAACAGATGACTTAACCTGTACAGTACCGGTGGCGTCCTTTTATATAGCCTGAAACTCTCACCCGAACAAATGACTTAACCCGTACAGTACCGGTGGCGTCCTTTTATATAGCCTGAAACTCTCACCCGAACAAATGACTTAACCCGTACAGTACCGGTGGCGTCCTTTTATATAGCCTGAAACTCTCACCTGAACAAATGACTTAACCCGTACAGTACCGGTGGCGTCCTTTTATATAGCCTGAAACTCACACCCGAACAAATGACTTAACCCGTACAGTACCGGTGGCGTCCTTTTATATAGCCTGAAACTCTCACCTGAACAGATGACTTAACCTGTACAGTACCGGTGGCGTCCTTTTATATAGCCTGAAACTCTCACCCGAACAAATGACTTAACCCATACAGTACCGGTGGCGTCCTTTTATATAGCCTGAAACTCTCACCCGAACAAATGACTTAATCCGTACAGTACCGGTGGCGTCCTTTTATATAGCCTGAAACTCTCACCCGAACAAATGACTTAATCCGTACAGTACCGGTGGCGTCCTTTTATATAGCCTGAAACTCGCACCCGAACAAATGACTTAACCCGTACAGTACCGGTGGCGTCCTTTTATATAGCCTGAAACTCGCACCCGAACAAATGACTTAACCCGTACAGTACCGGTGGCATCCTTTTCATTATATTTGGGAGACTATTAAACGATTATATTCAGCTTGGGAAGGACCTCTAGCAAATATATGGCTTCAAACTATCTCTACCAACCCATTTAACTACCACTAATCTTTCCCAAGGTGCATAATATCCTCTAAATATAGCTAGAATATTATATAACACTCGTCGCTGGTACACAAAGGGAAAAATCTAAAATCTAATGCGACTAAAAATGAGGGAGAAAGGGTTCAGAAAAAAGACCGTGTCCCCTTAACCTTCACCAAACAATCTAGAACGGATCAGTAACATGCCTGCCTTTGCTTGCTTCTCTTCGTAATCCTTTATATAACACCATCATCAATCACCACGACAAACAACTTCCTCCAGTAAGGGAACCCAGGCGGTATTGTGCAGCATGAATTACTGGTTCGGCTCAATGGTTTAAGGAGGGGGTTTAGTTTGCTCTCTAAACCTCTATCAAATTAACAAATAAAAACACTCCCAAGACCCCCCTTCGATATATATTTGTACATTTTTCGGTAGAAAAATGTCCCGGCCGAAGGCCAATTCCTCTTAAAATACAGGCTCGCTATCGCTCATCAGGAAAAAAAATGACATCTAAATGGCACGAAAGGTCTTAATATTGGCAAAGAAATGGGACAAAAGGTCTGAAAAACGCCAAACTAATGGGGCGAACGTCTTAAAATGCCAAAACGAATAGGGATAAACATGAGGGAGAAGGAGGTTCCGAAAAAACAAGTGCCTCCCCTTAAGGATCCGTAGAATATCTACTGTATATTGTTGTTTGCTTTCCTTTGTATAGCACCATCAGTAATCATGGTAAACTTCTCCTTCCAGTTGTTTATATTTGTCGGTCACCTTTTTGCAATTATTCCCCTTAACCAAACAACCTATATGGATTAGTACGGTAGTTTACCTGTTGTTGCTTGTCTTTCTTCTTAATACTAACTATAACATCATCATCACTCACAACAAGCTTCTTCTTCCAGTTACTTGTAAGGATCAGTAGTATATACAGTATACTGTATTATACAGTATATATACAGTATACTGTATTATACAGTATACTGTATTATACAGTATATATACAGTATACTGTATTATACAGTATATATACAGTATACTGTATTATACAGTATACTGTATTATACAGTATATATACAGTATACTGTATTATTAAGTATATACAGTATACTGTATTATTAAGTATATACAGTATACTGTATTATTAAGTATATACAGTATACTGTATTATACAGTATATATATACAGTATACTGTATTATACAGTATACTGTATTATACAGTATACTGTATTACAGTATATATACAGTATACTGTATAATACAGTATACTGTATTATACAGTATATATACAGTATACTGTATTATACAGTATGTACAGTATACTGTATATACAGTATATATACAGTATACTGTATTATACAGTCAATATACAGTATACTGTATTATACAGTATATATACAGTATACTGTATTATACAGTATACTGTATTATACAGTATATATACAGTATACTGTATTATACAGTATATATATACAGTATACTGTATTATACAGTATACTGTATTATACAGTATATATACAGTATACTGTATTATACAGTATATATACAGTATACTGTATTATACAGTATATATACAGTATACTGTATTATACAGTATATATACAGTATACTGTATTATACAGTATATATATACAGTATACTGTATTATACAGTATACTGTATTATACAGTATACTGTATTATACAGTATATATACAGTATACTGTATTATACAGTATACTGTATTATACAGTATATATACAGTATACTGTATTATACAGTATATGTACAGTATACTGTATTATACAGTATATATACAGTATACTGTATTATACAGTATATATACAGTATACTGTATAATACAGTATACTGTATTATACAGTATATATACAGTATACTGTATTATACAGTATACTGTATTATACAGTATATATACAGTATACTGTATTATACAGTATATATACAGTATACTGTATTATACAGTATATATACAGTATACTGTATTATACAGTATACTGTATTATACAGTATATATACAGTATACTGTATTATACAGTATATATACAGTATACTGTATTATACAGTATATATACAGTATACTGTATTATACAGTATACTGTATTATACAGTATATATACAGTATACTGTATTATACAGTATATATACAGTATATATTATTTTTTTTTTTCCATGTGGATGACGGAGACAAAAGGCAAAACTGCCTGTGACGAGTTGAAAGAATGACAGGGCCAAAATCAAGGAACGTTCGAGCCAAAATGTCTGGACACACGGAGTTTGATACAATTTAAGTCATAGGATGAGGGAAAGATGGATTCAGAGAGAGAGTTCCAGAGCTCAGCTGTTGAATAGAAGAATAATTATTGGGACTAACGTTTCACTCTTGAGTTGGAGAGTTGTACAGAGTAGGAGTGGGATTGTGTTGCAAGACAGGTACTACGCACCCTACGTAGAGGAGGTGGTATGCACTGAGAGAGCTCATTGTAGTAGCGATAGAATAGCGAGAGAGATGCAACATTGCGGCAAAGCGAGAGAAATTGCAGAGAGTTGGTGAGTGGACTAGAGTTAATGATACAAAAGGCTTTCCTGTCTACTTTGTCTAGAAGTGCTGTGTGAGAGGATCCTCCTCACACAAGTGAACAATATTCAATACAAGGACGCACTGTGCCACTGTACAGAGCAAGAAGCTGAGCAGGGGTACCGTAAAGAACCCCTTGAGGTGGTTGAGCACACCCTGCTTCTCGGAGGCCGCCTTAGCAAGACTGGTAATATGGTCCTTTCAAGAGAGAGCAGAAGAAAAAGAGACACCGAGAATACTGAGAGAAGATGAAGGGTTGATTTTTGTATTGTTGAAAAATAAGGGAAAGTCCTCTGGGATTTCACGGCGGGTAGATAGATGGAGATATTGGGTTTTGGAAGCATTAAAGGTAACAAGGTTTTCTCTGCCCCAATTGGAAGTGTTAGTTAGATATGCTGTTGCTTGCTTTTCTTTGCAATCCTTTGTATAACACCGTCATCAACCACAACAAACTTCTCCTGGCAGCCGTTCAACCTTTAAATCAGTCTTCTTCTTTTTTCTGGACCAATGATCTCCTCTCGCTTCCTTTTCTTGTTACTTCTTTGCTTCGTTTTTGTAGTTATCAAACGGCCTTTGTAGCTTTACTATAGAAAAGGGTTAGTATAAAATAAAATGTTGTAAACGAAAATAGTTACGAGCTGGCCTTTGTAAGAGAACATATAGACATCCCTTGTATTATATGAGGACGTGATTCTTCTTCTTATTCTGGCTAATAGTAGACGATTTTATTCAGTTTAGGAAGACATTGTGGGCGTCAGAGGGTTAACTGAGATAGATTGTACCCATTTGATTCTTAGAGAGCCTTTCAAACCAGAGTATAATCGCCTAATGTTGGCCAAAGTTAAGGGGGCCCCACCTCGTTTTTTTTTTCTTTCTCTCCCTCTCTCTTTGGCTTGTATCCATTCGGCCCCATTCAGCCTACTGTTTTAAGACGTCTATCCCCATCCAGGTGTCAATTATTTCCTGGCGAGCGGTAGCCAGCCAGCATGTTTGTGTATAATGTTTTGGTCAGCAGGCTAAATTAGATTTTTTTTGGATAGACAAATTTCTCCGGCGAAACCGGATATCTCCATACAATGCTGGCTCGCTATCGCTCACCAGGAATAAATCAACACCTGGATGGGGATAAACGTCTTGAAACAGAAGGCTGAATGGGGTCGAATGTACAGTATACAAGCCAAGGAAAGAGAGAAAAAGAGATACAAAAGCAGGTGACCCCCCTTAAGTTACAACCCGTCCTCAAACACTGAAAGGGATATAGAGCGGTAAGTTTTGTTAACATTAGCTGGTCCAACGTAATGTTTTTTTTAATTATTATTAATATTCTGACATACGGAGCCCTGTATGTTAATTTAAGAGTTAGAATTAGAGTTGAAGGAGCCCACTACCCAAACGGTGAAGCAGACTAGCGAACGAGCGAGTGGGCAAACCATCTCGCCCCATACCAGCATGCTAGCCTTCACACCTCGATGACCGATGCTATGACGTATGATCGACGCCAGGAGCTGTGAGTGGACCACGCACCTGTTATGTGATTCGAGGAGCTATGATTGGAGCGCGCACCATCACTCGCCTCCTGATTCGTTCCTACACCATCATTGTTTGGTATATAAGACCCGAGTTGTGGGCATTCAAATCAGTCTCATTTGGAGTTGGGGAAGGTGAACTTGCAGCTGGAGGAAGACGGGGTGAAGTATTATAATGGGATTGTGACTGTCAGTCAGATTATATAAATGTGTGTTAAGTGTGTTCGGTGTAAACACTTATGTTATGTTGGTTAGTGAGATATGTGATTGGGAATTAACGTGAACACTACTATTATGTGTTTAACTATTTAATTGGGAATTAACGTGAACACTACTATTATGTGTTTAACTATTTGATTGCGAATTAACGTTAACGCTACTATTATGTGCTTAACTATTTTAGTTGCCTAACTTGTGGACTAAAGCAACTCTTTAAGTAATTGGGTTATGATGAAAGTAATACTATTGTTTTATATTAATACTTACGAGTTCTTTCATTTTCTTTGAATTAAGCTTACAGTGCTTAATGGTGCTTAGTACGGTGATGCTATTGTCTCGTATTAGTAATATCGCCTTAGACTAACATGGCTGTGTTAATATTACTTCTAGTGATTTCCTAAGCTGAAGAAAATTCTTTTGCTTCAAAATATTATATTTTGCTTTTCATATTATTTGAGTGAGACCTGAATCGAATCTATGAAACGATCCTGTAACTTTATTTTACTCATAATCAAACCTCAATGTTACGTGGTTAAGAAATACATTTAACTAATTATTAAATATATATCTAACTTTTTATGTGACTTTGATATTACTCCTGATGATAATAATAATATAATACTATTAACGTAAGACAAGAACCAAGAATAATTACATTAAATATAAATAAAAGGACATAAGAAAAATATCTATTCATTTCAAAGAGGGTAAGAGACAGAAATATTCTTACTTTAATATTTATCTTTCAAGACTTTTTATAAAATTAATAGTCCTTCTTTAGCTATAACTTATTCGGTTCATAACCATAGCCTACTAAGCTTCGGTTAAATAATAATTCTTTATAAATACTACATGACTTTAATTAGTTTCAGTATTTTTCATAAGTAAAGAGTATCAGTCAATAAAGGATACCAAGTCCTAAGATCCAAAAGGAAAGGAAGCAACAACAGGAAATTATTTTATTAGATTTTACTTTTGTTTTGCCTTCAGCTGACTGATACCTTAATATATATCTCTGTGCTATCTAGATTCATCAAGTTAACCACTTGAGGACTAAGATACGTAACAATATATATAAACTTATGTTTATTTTGTATTGAGGACTTTGATTTTTGTTTGTTTTTTTGTGAAGCTGTTCCGACCAATGTAATTTAGTTTGTCCCCTAGACTAACAAAAACGCCATCCCAAATTTCCTTCAAGCTAAAATACTTCGTTCAAGCTAAAAGTGTAATTTGTTTCGTTAGCATAAAGTTGCTCTCCCAGAAATGGGGTGAAGTGTCTTATTATTGTCAAACTAATCTCCAAACTAATGGAGCGAAACAGGGGAGTTATAAAAAGACCCCCCTTGGACCAAATAAGGTTAAGGGCTATGAAAATCGCAAGATGATAAAAACCCTGCCGAGGAAAGCAATAACCCTTAGGGGGGGGGGGGTACCGTTTTGTTTTATCTTTCTCTCCTTTTCTCTCTTCCCCAGGCTTGTATCCATTCGGCCCCATTCAGCCAACTGATTTAAGACGTGTATTCCCATCCAGGTGTCGATTTCTTCCTGGCGAGCGATAGCGAGCCAGCATTGTACGGAGAAATCCGGCTTCGCCGGAAACATTTTTCTATCGAAAAATGTACAAATTTAGCTTGCTGTCAAAACAAATATATATATATGCTGGCTCGCTACTGCTCGCCAGGAAAATATTGACACCTGGATGGGGGAAACGTCTTAAAACAGTAGGCTGAATGGGGCCGAATGGATACAAGCCAAATAGAGAGGGAGAGAAAGAGAAAAAAGGAGAGGTGGGCTCCCTTAAGTACAATATCAGCCTGTTAACATAGGGGCGAAGAAGGAATGATATGCTTACGAGGCCGATAGGATTAATAGTACGATGATATTCTCCAGCTCTATACTCCACAACGACAGAGCTTATATTATTATTAGTAGTAGTAGTAGTAGTAGTAGTAGTAGTAGTTGTTTTATTATTACAGAGCTTATGTTGTTATGGAGTCACTGCCCTCTTTGTGTTTGGCACCATCTCAACCTATTAAAACTCTCTCTCTCTCTCTCTCTCTCTCTCTCTCTCTCGACAACCTTGACCCTCTATCTCTTTCGCTCTCTTTCTTTCTCTCTCTTTTTTTTTCTCTCTCTCTCTTTCTCTCTCTAGACAACCTTGACCCTCTATCTCTTTCGCTCTCTTTCTTTCTCTCTCTCTCTTTTTTTTTTTTCTCTCTCTCTCTCTCTAGACAACCTTGACCCTCTATCTCTTTCGCTCTCTTTCTTTCTCTCTCTCTTCTGACTCACCTCGTAACAATCAATAGTGTGCGTGGATTCAGTGGGTATACAGTCACGCGAACACACACACAGACGCACACGCACACACACACACATAGCCACACACTCACACTCACAGTCATTGTTGTACATACACACACACGGAAATGTCCATACGGGCATGCATACTCACGCGATAAAGGGTACTCTCTCTATAACACACACACACACACACACACACACACACACACACACACACACACATATATACAAACACACGCGTGGTCATTGTTGCATATACGGTACTTACACACGGGCATTCCCATACGTTTATGCATACTCACACTCACGGTAAAGAGTACCCCCCCCCCCTCTCTCTCTCTCAATCTCTCTCTCTCTCTCACACACACACATACACACACACACAATAACTAATACAACTACACAGATAAACATATACACACACATAGAAATAGACACACCTAAACACACATACAGTCATACACTCACACCGAAGCAAACACATATTGCTAGAAATATACTCATATACACACACAAACAAAAACACACACATACTGTACATGCAGAAACACACACACATACACACACACACACACATACAGTAAACACAGACAAATACATAGAAACAAATACACACACAAATATAATAAACCACACAAACACAAACACATATTCACCACATCAAAAGGCACATACACACACATGCCTGTATATACGTCATCTTTACACACACACACACACACACACACACATACCACATCAAAAGACGTTCACATAAAGACACACACACACTCAAACATACACACCCACACACACACAAAAGCCATCTGTGTTCTCACGCAAGGCAGTTCAATCCCTAGCGTATAGGGTTTCTATCAAAGGGGATTAGGTCGTACACACACACACACACACACACACACACTTTCGTACACACATATACGTAAGATATATACACTCGTGAGTACAAATGGGTACGCACCCATTTTTTTTTCTATGTAAGTGAGGGAGACAAAAGGCAGAACTGCCTGTAGCGAGTGCCTCTCCCAGAGTTGAAAGAGGGACAGGGCCAAAATCAAGGGACGTTCGAGCCAAAATGCCTGGACACACGGAGTTTGAAGCAATTTAAGTCATAGGAAGAGGGAAAGACTGATTCTGGGAGAGAGTTCCAGAGGTCAGCTGTTGAATAGAAGAACGTCTGAGAGTAACGTTTCACTCTTGGGTTGGAGAGTTGCACAGAGTAGGGGTGGGATTGTGTTTCAAGATGGGTACCACGTGCCCTACATACAGTAGAGGAGGTGGTATACACTGGGAAAGCTCTGAGGAACATTGATTATTATAGTAGCGATAGAATAGTGAGAGAGATGCAAAATTGCGGTGGAGAGAGAGAGAGATTACAGAGAGTTGGTGAGTGGACGGGAGTTAATGATACGAAAGGCCTTCCTTTCTACTTTGTCTAGGAGTGCGGTATGAGAAGATCCTCCCCACACATGAGAACAATACTCAATAAAAAGATGCACCGTGCCCCTGTACAGAGCAAGAAGCTGTGCAGGGGTAAAGAACCCCTTGAGGCGGTTGAGCACACCCAGCTTCTGGGAGGCTGCCTTAGCAAGACTGGTAATATGGTCCTTCCAAATGAGAGCAGAAGAAAAAGAGACACCAAGAATATTGAGAGAAGGTGAAGGATTGATTTTTGTATTGTTTAAGAATGAGGGATAGTCCGCTGGGAGTTCCGGACGGGTAGATAGATGGATAAATTGGGTTTTGGAAGCATTAAAGGTAACAAGGTTTTCTCTGCCCCAACTGGAAATAGTAGTTAGATCAGAATTTAAGAGTTCTATGGCTTCATTACGTTTGTCTTTGAGGGATTGCTGGCTGGGGCGTTCTGGAAAACTAATTGAGTAGTGCAAGGTTGAGTAATCTGCTATGAATGGATGGGACTTGAGGCATAGTTGAGAAGATAATTTATGAAAATTGGAAAGAGAATAGAAGATAGGACAGAGCCCTGAGGAACACCGGAGTTGATAGGGTGAGGAAGTGAGCAATGGCCGTCCACAACCTCAGTTATGGAACGGCCGGAAAGGAAATTAGAGACAAAGGCACAGATGGAGGGATAGAAACTGAAGAAGGGTAGTTTAGAAATTAAAGATTTGTGCCAGACTCTATCGAAGGCTTTCGATATTGAATACAAATAGTATGAAAATGGGTACACGAGATAATTGGTTATATTGAAGATGGTTTACCTTTCTGTGTTCTTATAAGATGGGTTTATTAACCCATTTAGTACCGGTGACGCCCTTCTCATAATATGCTGGACACTATTAGACCATTGCATTCAGCTTAGGAAGGATATCTTGCAATCAAAATGCTACAGACGGCCTCAATTAATGCTACAGACGGCCTCAATTAATCATATTAGCTAACACAGATCCTTCCTAAGCGGCATATAATCAGATAAATACTGTAAAGCTGAACCAATGAAAAAAAGTCACCGGTACGGAATATACCTTTAAATGGGTAGCTTACTATGGACACATTAATTACCCTGTTCATGCCCTTTACTGACGGTACAGTCAGAAACCGCAGTTTCTGAGACACCTGGATAGGGCCCGGACATTGGGAGCGTATTGTTTCTGGACGACAGCTCACTTTAACTATCACAAGGTCGCACACGTACGAACACACGTTTCGAACCAATAGATGCTTCACTCAGTCTGCCATGTAAAATGATTGTGGTTATGCTACGATAAGATTCATACTACATAATTTGATATTTAAATTTAAAAAATACCATTGTTTGTTATTCCCTCCTGTATCTACATAAAACACGGATAGCTATTATAGAATTAAGACTGTAAAGAAACACTACAAAACCACAGTTAATGTACAGGCTTTCGTTGTGTGTATGTGTGTGTGTGTGATTCATCAGACGTCATCCATGGTAGTTACTATTAAACACATACCGGTACTCATAAAATTCATCCATTTTTAATAATGCTGTTAACCTTGCTGCACTGTGTAAACATTGCAATATATCAGATACTATAATACTAACATCGAAAAGGTATCTATAGCCATTGCTAAACGTTATATCACGATGCGATGCTTATATAGCCTTTACCCTTTAAGCCGGTATCACACGAGAGCTTTTATAGTCAACATTCGATAATCAACATCTTTCTGGCAACATTTCTGGAATATTTAACACTGGTATCGGAGACTAGACTGATGGTAGATGAATTTAAACGACCGAAATAGTATAAATGTTGACCTCATAAGCTGCCAGACCAGTGTTAAGGATAAATGTTGAGTGAAAAAGCGCTCGTGTGATACCGGCATTAGAGTGGAATATAAAATTTTTACTAAGTTAATATCGAATATATAAACCTATCAGCGTCCGAAGCTTAACTTAGTGTGGTATTACATATAATATAATACATATATACATAATATATACCCCCATATATCACTACTGATAACTCATTGCCGTTTCACACCTGAATTTCATAACCAGATGGTAACATGTAATATTACATTGCATAGTTCGTTGTGTCGTATGTCATGAAGCAGACACTTCTGTTTCTAGTGCTTGTCACCTTCTGTAGAGCATAATGTCTATTACAACACACATCAGTTCACTTACACACACACACACACACACTCTCGACTAATCGTAACTAGCAATTCACGTCATAATTGCCATCGTTACTTTACACAACAACTATTTATTACACACCAATGCATGGTAAACATTTACACTATAATACTGAACATCCTCCTCTTCAAAATAAATACAAGTATGCATAACGTGGTCACTGGGAACATGGAAATGAAGACGGCTCTCTGGGGGGTGGGGGAGAGAGAGCGAACCTAAACTACCAAATTTCGTAACAGCCAGTGAAACGTTTAAGGTGGGAACCCCCCACTGGGACGTCTTGGGCATGGTATCTCAGTATGCAAAGAAAATAGCACATAGACACACACACACACACACACACACACACACACACACACCTAAATCCTGTTAATTCACTGTGCAATTTGGAAGTATAAATTTTCATATATTTTGTTTAAACCTATGGTAATATTAGTGTCCGTATTTACTGTAGAAACGTAAGGGAGTGTATTAAAGTTATTTTTGACATTTGTATATCCATAAATATATGAATGCGGATCATAGCATAGCAGCAGCATTATAATTTTACATGGCAGACTGAGTGAAGCATCTATTGGTTCGACACGTGTGTTCATAGGTTTGCGGCCTTGTGATAGCTAAAGTGGGCTGTCGTCCAGAAACGATGCGCTCCACATGTCCGGGCCCTATCAAAGTGTCTCAGAAATTGCGGTTTCTGACTGTACATGATTTTAAGGGGAGGTTTTCACTTAGGGTTTTCTTCTCTGGATTCCCTTCTCCCTCATGTTTAAACCCGTTAGTTTTAACATTTTAACCCTCTCACGTTCTTGACGCAATTTTGAGCCTATTAGGGATACTTTAAAGCCTTTGTTACCATCAGGGGTATATAGAAACCTTTAGTTTAGTTACTTCTACCTCTGCAGTTGTCTTTGAGTTAGCTGTGGGCAGAAAACTAATTTTGGAGAGGTAATTATAAGGGTGAGAGAACTCTATTTCTTATTGCTAATCTGGAAACCTCTGCGTCATATGGTCGTGAGAGGGTTAAGACGTCCGCCCCGGGAAATTAGTTTGGTGATTTTAAGACTTGCGTCCCATTTTGTTTTCAATTTTAAGACCATTTAGTGCCATTTTAAGTGTAGATTTATTTTCCTAGCAAGCGATAGCAAGCCTGTAATTTATGAGGAAACGGCTTGCGGCCGGAACATTCGTTTACCGAAAAATGTACTAATTTATCTCGAAGGGAGGTCTTGGGGGTTATCATTTTATAAGCTAGATAGAGGTTTAGGGAGCTAACTATAAACCTCCCCTTAACCCATTCAGCACCAGGGACGTCCTTTTCATCATATTCTGGCAACTTTTAGACGATTATTATCAGCTTAGGAAGGACCTCAATCAATAATAAAGCTTCAAACTATCTCGACCAACCCTCTTAACTACCATAGATCCTTCCCAAGCTGCATATTATCGTTTAATATTGCTAGCATAAAATATAACACACGTCGCTGGTACTCCAAGGGTTAAGAGACCAATATAATATAAACTGGTTATTGAGAAGCTGTCAGACCACAAAATTAATAACCGACAAAATGGCCGGAAAAGGCGCATTAACGTTGTTCGGTCGGAGGGGGATATTTTCGACCTCCCCTGTTTCGTTCCATTTGTTTGGAGATTTTTGTTTCACCCCATTATTTTGGCGATAATAAGACGTTTCACCTCATTCCAATGTCGATTTGTTTCTGGACGAGCGATAGCGAGCCTGAAGCTTAAAAGAAATCGGCCAGGACATTTTAGTATCGAAACCTGGGCAATTTTTTAAGCTTAAACGTAAAACTGGGAAGGTGTTTTCGTTAGCCTAGGGAACACACTCAAAATAGAGTGCTCGAAAATGGCAAAAGCGAGCAAAATCCTGATTAATAATTAAACCATATATCTTAATAACCGACACGACCTCCGCCCAGATAGTGTTAAGAGGCTAGTGCTTGTTTTTTGGCCTATACAGTATATTCATATATTTACCGGTATGTATATTTGAGTTTCCTCGCTAGACCTCCATCAAGTTTTTTTTAAATACCCCCTTGACACCCTTTCAAGATAAATTTGTACATTTTTCGGTAGAAAAATGTCCCGGCCGAAGGCCGATTCCTTCTAAAATTAAAGGCTCGCTATCGCTCGCCAGGAAAAAATCGACACCTAAATGACGCGAAAAGTCTTAATACTGACAAAGAAATGAGGTGAAAGGTCTCAAAATCGCCAAACTAACGGAACGAACGTCTAAAAATCTCAAAACTATTATGCTAAACATGAGGGAGAAGGGGGTCCAGAAAAAGCGTCTACCTCCCCCTAAGAAAGACGTCTGCAGTATTGATTGGAGTGCTTCCGGTATAGACGACGGCGTTATCAAATACAAACTACCACTCCACTCCCTCGCTACATGATGGAGAACGGAGCATATTTGGTTTGAGAGAGAGAGAGTGTTTGTGTTTGTGTTTGTGTGTGTGTGTGTGTGTGTTACTCAGTTACTTGTTCGTCAAGGGGAATCCACGCAATGCGAGCTAAGCTCATTATTATCGCGCCTCCTTAACTGGGAGTGTATTGCGTGAAATGCATGTTAAGTGTTTTATGTACTGTTGGAATGGCTGTGGATGTGTGTGCAGTCTGTATTTAGCCAATTGGCGAAATCGGAAACGAAGGCTTAGAGTGGATCTGTATGGTACCATTCTCACTATAGACGGTACCGTCTCGCCCGAAGGCTTAGGTAGCCATCAGCTTAGGTGAACCATATGATACCCATCTCGCCTTGTACCATTTTTGCCAACCCCAGATGGGACGTCACAACGTCGTCCACTTATTCCAGGTACCTATTTACAGCTAGGTGAACTGAGGCTAACACATGAAAGGAGACAAGCCCAATTTGTCTCCGCCCGGCCGGGGATTGAACCCCCGACCCCTCGTGTGTGAGACGAGAGCTCTACCTACTAGGCTACGGGCTGTGTGTGTGTGTGTGTGTGAGAGAGAGTGAGTGAGTGTGTGTGTGTGAGAGAGTGAGTGAGTGAGTGAGTGAGTGAGTGAGAGAAAGAGAGTGTGTGTGTGTGTGTGTGTGTCCAGGGAGATAAGAGTGTGTTTAATACTTCCTATTCTCTTCTTGAACTGCTCTACTGATGAACTATGGACAGCTTCTTAGGGAAGTTTGTTCCAGGTAGAACATATCTTGAATATGAAAAAGTTTCCACACATACTTGTGCTAAGCTTTATTATTTCCAACTTCCAGTCATGGCTGTGTTGTATTCATACGGAGGCTAAACATTTTGAAATAATCCACACGGTCAAACCCTTAAGTATTATAAGAACTTCAATGAGCTGACCTAGTAGTCTGCGTATTTCCAACTAAGAGATCAAAAGGTCTCTCAATTGGGACTTGGGAGTTATTTCTTCTATTCTATGGAATAAGCTTTGTAGCCTTAGCATATACAGTAATTGTTCTAGTCACTCTATATTTTTCCCGAGTGCTGGAGACCAGAACTGGACAGTACACTCTAGGAGAGACCCACCAGAGCATTGTAGAGTGTAAGGACTATATCCTAAATATTTCTATACTTAACCCTTAATTAGCGGCGAGCAACATAAGTCGAGTTAAATAAAGCTGGACTATGTGGCGGCGCTCGACATAACTCGAGTGGCAATTTCAGCACGTAATGTGGCTGAGAGAGAGAGACAAGTGGTGGCAGGAGACTAGCGAGCGTATGACTGCTCCAGACCACCGCGGCGAACCTACTGACACAAATCTCAGCTCCCTCCTCCCTCTCTCACTCGCTACATACTCAATTATGTACCGAAAGTACCGAATTACCTGCTTTTTGCACTCGCGTTGCACGGTTATTGCAAGAAAACTATCCATCATACAAGGATCGTTATGGTGTCATTCGAAAGCTCTGTTTATGCCCTTTCAGGGATAGATACTTGTTTTACGTTCTGGGTCTTATTTAGGCATGAAAATGATCACGTAAACAGCCCTATTTTGGCTAAAAACACCCCGCTGGGCGGTACACATAAATAAACCGCATAGGCCGCTCGTAAGGTGTTAAATTGCCTCTTAAGATAGCCCAATAATATCTGAGCTACCTCTACTTCACTGCACTGCTTAGAAAGCTTTGGACAATGTTAATCAGAACACCCTAATCCTTTTCCAAGTCAGTCACTTCCAGAGTCTTTCCCAATAGAGAGTAGTGTGACTTGGGGTTTGCTTGGCCAATATACATCACCTTGCACTTTTCCACGTTCAGTGGCAGTTGCCATGGCTCAGATCATTCACCCAGTCTGTTAAGATCCATGCTGAGATTCTCAATCCCTTTAGGATATTTCATATTCACTCCAAGCTTCACGGAATCTGGAAACTAGATTATACTTAAGAGACCAGTATCAATGCCACTGGCATATTATATGATAAACAACAGTGGGGTAAGGACAGATGCCTGTGGAACTGCAGAAGTGACGAGAGTCCACTCAGAAGAAACACCATTGAATTACCAATCGTTTCTGTCTATCTGTTAGCGAACTTTCATCTAATTAGTGACATCTGTACCAATACCTAATGCACTCACTTTTGACATTAGCCAATAATGAGGCACCATAGCAAAAGTGTTTTGAAAATCCAAGTAAAGGATGTCTATGGCTCTTCTTTTGTCATACCCACTCAACATATCATAGAAAATGTCCAATAAATTGGTAACACAAGCTCAGTGTAACCATATTGGGAATCTGTAATTGAGTTATGGATTTCCAGGTAGTCAACTATCTTGTTTATTTTGTTGAGAGAGAGAGAGAGAGAGAGAGAGAGAGCGCAATTAAAATGTCATTAATATTTTATAACACGATAAACACGTTAAAATCGTAAAAGGAATTACAAATCCAAAGAAACGTGATCCAAGGATAAATACATGAACACCATTAATGCATAATCATAATCACCGAACATTACAAACCACAAACAAAATATGCACAAAGCTCAAGCACTTTCAATTATTTTAACTAAACATCAAATAAATAATTATATATATATATACTGTATGTATATATATATCTATATATATATATATTTTTTTTTTTTTTTTTTTTTATATATTCCAACTACTCCCTCTCGGGCATAGGCTGAGAGCCTGTACATTCCACCGCTCAACACGGTGAAGCCCGTGAGGTCTTGTTCCAGTCTGGGGAGTGAGACATGTGAAGCATCTATCATGGCTCGAAGCAGCTCCATCTCTGAAGCGGCCGGTTGCTTCGCTCAAGTGCTTCACCATCTCACCCTCCAGACTCAGACCCTCACTCTCAGAACGCCACCTATTGAGCAGTGAACTCACTAGGCATTGTCCCCCTGTAACATATTTTGAATATGGGAATATTCATACAGTGTTATTTAATCAGGGAACAATGAGGGTATTTTTTTTGGCATTTCGGTGGGCTTTGTGGTAATGCACTGATACTAGGTACAGCACAAATTCAATCCCAATAATATCTTCCCATTGACATATCGGGATTTGAACCCGGGTCCATTGGATTACCAATCCAGTGGCATGACCACTCCACCACACCTCCCCTATATATATATATATATATATATATATATATATATATAGTATATATATATATATATATATATATATATATGTGTGTGTAATCTACTGTACTCTTTTATGCTAATATCTGTTGTTGTGAGAGAAGTCTAAAAAATATGTAGGTTTGGAAAGGGTAATAAATATATCCGTAATAATTTAGCCTTTAAATGATACAGTATAGTGATGGTAATACACTCATCAAACATAAGTATAGAAAGGTATTAACTGTCTTGATAGCGTAATGCATAAATGCGCGGAATTTCGGTGTGAGTATCCTAGGTTCGACTCTTTGGAGTGCCACATGTATTTGTTGATTTCATTACTTGAGTTTAGAAGTAAAGTTGTTTGGTGAAAAAATATGAATATAACTATCAATATACCCAATACCCAATATACCCGAATGTTGATAATAATTTACCCTGATAAGTTGTATTGGTAGCGTTAAGTCAATATAACAAAATTATAAAAGATATATCAAATTGTTACGCTGGCCAGCTTGCCAGAATGCACTCGTAACTCGCTAGCGCTCGCCAGGGCAGTGATATGGGCTACAATAATCGTAGAACGATGTTCTTTCTTTCATAGAGTTCATGTTGTCACAGACTGATCAGTGGTGGTCTTTATTCTTGTCTGTGACACTTGGAAGTATTTATATCATTGCTAGAATATAAGATGCATTGTGTGAAGTTGTAAGGAGAAAGAGAGCGAGCAGCGAGGTGGTAGTGTGTGCGTGTGTATGTACGTATGCCTCCCGCGCTCGGAGGAGTCTCCCACGCCCGTGATTGGCCGGCGGCCCTGTCTACGTCATAGGACGCTTGCTCTTCATGACGTAGTCGTCTGTGATTGGCGGCCGCTGTCCTGGGATGGTGGTGCGGGCTCCTGCCCTCGTGTCTCCTTTAGAGCTTGGCGCAGCGTGCTTGGTCCTACATGTCCTTTGCAATCTGTCCCCCATATAACCCCCTGTACTACTTTCTCTCTCTCTGAACTTCTTCGTTTTCATACTTCTCTCTTTATTCAATTACTTATCCCTTCTGGTTCTGCATACGGCTTCCATAGTCGGCCAGTCGTATTACCAGCACCAACTCTCACATTTATGTTTGCACTAGTTTTAGGGATTATTAGTCATAGTCATATGGTAGCCTAGTGTTGGGGTGCTTCTAATTATTGAGCTGTTCTTTCCCATTATTTAATGCTAGACAGTGGAAGGTATCTTTGGTCATTGTCTGAGTTCTGTATGTGGCAAGTCAGAGCCTGTACAACATCGACGAAGCTAGCTAGCCTGTAACCCTTGTGCATATTTTCCTTTGCGAGTGGAGCAGTATACAGGTGAAGGGCTTTTGCCTATACTTATCTGTATGCTTGCTACCTCATTTTGTTGACCTTTGTGGAGCGCCAGGGCAAGACCAGATACTAGAGATCTGGACTTACCAAGAGAGCCTCCAAGTCACTTAACGTAACATAAGGGAAATCTGTTCAAGGGGAGACAGTAGGCTACGAGCATGCTTTCGCTCTGCCTAGTTTCCTAGTACCTTTCATGCCACTGCTAGACTTTATTAGTGAGAAAGACAGCATTGTGTTTATTAACTTTCATTGTGTATGCTTTAGGAATTATTCACGCCTTATTTTAGCCTTGGTTGATGCATAGTGCACAACCCAGTTTGGCTGTTACGTTGGCTAAGGAAGTACTGTTTCTGAGTGGTTATTATTAGTGCTGTCACAGAGTTGTTGCACTCCCTTGTTATATATATGTATCCTACTTATTGGTGTATTTAAGATACACGCTTTGGTGTCCTGCCCCTGCATTATTTCTGTTCTGTATTAACGAGCATCTTAGAGCATCAGACCTTTTCAGAAGATTCCTTATCTGATTGCTGTAGGACTAGACTTCCAGTGTTTTCATAGAGCATTGAAGAGTTTAGTGTTGAGTACAGACTCCCACTAAAGTTAACGTAAGCAATTATTCCTTTATTAAATCTTATATAGTTTATTCAAGCATTGTTATTACTTAAGAGCATTTTCGTAACGTAAGTACTCCTGTTGTGAGTTGGCTTTGCCGTCACCGGAAAGCCTTTGTAGAAGTGCACTAAAACCCAGTTAATTGATACCCCGTTATCCAGTAGATTAACTCTGGAGGGTTTTAAGTGTTTTTGTTCACCGGCGTAATAGTTCGAGGATTTGGAATTAGCGTACCGTTGTAATAGATATAACAAATGGCCATTGTTGCAGATATAGCCTATCATCTAGTCCATTATTAAGTGCCCTTGTTTATTTCGTAGTGCCGGTCGTAACAAATGGCGACCTTAGACCAGAATATAGTGAACTGAATATTGCAGGGTTTTTTTTGAGAAATCTTATTGCCATTTGGGGTTGAATTTATTTCTCGCATTGTTGGCAGTAGACATTGTTTTGAGGATACATAGAACTTGTTGGAGTTATTGGTGACCTAGTATTGCACTCAAGAACGTCTTCGAATATTTTTTGGTGAATAAAGCTGCGCAAGAGTTTGGCTACTTTTGTCTTGACTGAGAATTTTTTTGGTTGACTCCATCATGTCACTGGACGGGTCTAAGCATAGTGAGGGCACAGTGCGAGAGGCAGGCGAGGAGGTGGAGAAGGTAGAGTTGGTAAGCGGCGTTCGGGTGGTGAACAATGAGGAGGATGCTCGGATATTTTTGGAGGAGCCTGTGTCAGCGGATCGTGTGTCGGGGCTAGACCGGTACGGACTGCAGTGTGTAGCCACGGTCTTAGGGTTTCCCGGTACTAGCGGTTTGTCGAGAAGTGAGCTGGTTGCCTGTGTGCTGGGTGGGGTGCATGGGGGTTCGGGTGGAGCGGGAGCTGGGGCACCTTCGGCCCAGCCCCCATTCCACTCGACTCCTACCATGGCGCCCCCTCGGGCTCCGGAGCCGGGTACGTTCCCGCAGGCCGATGCCCGCTGGCGGTTGGGTATGCCTCTAGGTGATTTACGGGGTGAGTCCCCAATAGTAGCACCCCCTCCTCAGGGTTTGTCTTCCGAGATGTTGTTTTGGCTCGAGCTCGCCAAACTTGAGCTCGAGCAGCGGCAGCGAGAGGCTGAGCTCAGGCAGCAGCAGCAGCAGCAAGAGGCTGAGCTCAAGTTTGAGTTTGAAAGGTATTGTGCCGATGTTGACCTAGAGAAAACTCGTGTAGAGGTGACGAGGAACCGGGTCACCCAGGGGGGTCGAGCCCATGACCAGTCCCTGTCGCATCTACTTAAGTTGGTTCCAGTGTTTGATGAGTTAGGAGTTACAGAATTTTTTCTCCGGTTCGAGAAAAAGTGCCAGGAGCACCAATGGCCCGAGGAGAAGTGGACAGCCCTTGTTTCTTCACGATTCACGGGGAAAGCACTCAAGGCGTATGATGCTTTGCCCCTAGATTCCTGTGTGAATTACAAGTTGTTGAAAGAGGCTGTCCTGAGAGCGTATGAGCTACAGCCAGAGACCTATAGGCTGAAGTTTAGGGCGGTTCCAAAAAGAAAGGAGACTACTTTCCAGGAACACGCTAGAGAGCTGTCAGATGCATTTGAAAATTGGTTAAGGTCGGAGAAGGCAACTACTTTTGATGCAGTAAAACAACTAGCGTTGCTGGAACAATTTTTTAAATGTACTGGCAGTGACTTGACTCTTAACCTTAAAGAAAAGCAACCAAAAACTCTGCTGAAGGCGGCTGAGCTGGCTGACCTTAGGGTGTCATTGATTCGTGGGTGCGGGTCTGCACAGAGAGCTGAGGCAGGCAACCAGGGGCGTACCACTCCACCCCCCGAATTAATGACACAACAACCAATTATCCATTCAAGAGTACTGTTGCCAATTATGAACCCAAGTCGAAACCCTTCCCGTTTAAGAAAGGCCAGGGCCCTTCCTCACCTCAGAGGAAGTCCAAGAGTAAAGTGGAGTGTTTCAAGTGTCATGAGAAGGGGCATATTGCGCGCTCATGTCCGAGCACACCGCCTACAGCAGTGGTGTCACTAGTGAGCAACATCGGTGTGTCTTTGAGGTCTTCTGCGTTTGCCCGGGGTAATACGTCGGTTGCGGAGTCACAGTCGGTGCAGAAGCAGCAGGAGGGCTCGTCACCCGTCCGTGATGCTTTTTGTGGTCATAGGGGGCACGGCACTGTGAGGTGGGCTGGTGTGAAGCATAGGCTTGAGTTGTTGCGTGATACGGGCGCTTCCCAGATACTTGTTAAGAATTTCACTGGCAAGCCTGTTAACGTGGCTCGGGTTGTGGTGGTTCAAGGCATCAATGCTACGCGGTCTTACCCGCTGGTCAGAATGGGGCTAAAGGTGGACGGTGTGACACGGGAGTTGGATGGGGGTGTGGTGGAGAAGTTGCCAGTTGAGGGGGTCAACCTCCTTCTCGGTAATGACTTTGCGGTGCCCACTTCCGAGGTTACACGCTTAGTCGTTGCCGAGAGGGCGGCCGACACGAGTAGGGAGGGGCAAGAGGGGCTCGAGGTATCTCAGTCTGCTCAGGTGTCACAGCCTAGCACCCAAGCTCTAGACCAGCGGAGGAAGGGTCGGAAGGAGAAAGTCAAGGCTGGTCGGGTTGAGAGTTTGGATCCAGCGACACTCCTTGGTGACTCGGTACTTGACCCAATGATGAGCTCCGGAGTGGCCCCAGAACCTGTCCCCCCTAGGGACATGGTAAGGCGTGATGGCACTCCGCGACAGAGTAGTTCCCAGGTGGAGGAGAGTTGTGGGAACGGGGCTATTGATCTCGAGGACGGGGAGGCATGTCATGTGAACCTGTTATAGGAGTTTGTGAGGCAAGCACCTGAGCAGCCTACTGTCCCTATGTTGGTCTGCAGCGGCCAAGGTAGAGAAGGAGAGGGGGGCAGTGGGGCACAGGTGGAGGAAAGTTGGGATTGTCATGTCTCGGCGGAGCAGTGGGCGGGGGACACGAGTCAGGTGGCTGTGGAATCGCTAGAGCACCTGCCTGAGCAGCAGTGTGCAGCGCTCCAGCACCTGCTCGGTTCATACCCCACTGTTTCTGCCGAGCACCCAGGCCTCACAACTCATGCGGTGCACGATTTTCCGCTGGCAGGTCACTTGAGTGTTAGGAAACCGTTGGCCTCGTTGTTTCAGTGGTTCAAGGTGGGCGACGAGGCTTTGGCATGGTTGTCAGGTCAGGGTCGACCCATGGCTGCTAAGGGTAGTGGTCAGAACCAGAACATTGAGCAGATTGGTGAGGTTGGCTGTGGAGTGGATGCGCCCGGTCGTCGCATAGCCTCCCAGTGCTGCTCTAGTAATATGCAACAGCCCTACCATAGACCGACTATATCTGACCATGTCGCTGAAGGCGGTGATGATGCGCAGGCAGATGTAGTCGCAAGGAATGCGGGGGTGCGCATGTACGGTATCGGCGGGGGAGCATTAGCAATTGTGAACTGTGGGAGTGGCTGCACAGGTGGTACAGATTGTCCCTCTCGTGACCTGGCTGTTCTAGGGACGGAGGTGGAGAAGGAGGGAGGCTATAGTGTAGAAACTGTGGTCTCGGCTTGGTTGTGGGAGGGCAATGAGCATGTTGTTCGTCGAGATAAGTTGCAACCTCTTGTTCCTAAGCGTCAAGAGAAGTTGTTTACTAGGCTGTGGCAGTACATCCGCATGTTTATTGATTCTCCAGGCCTGATGTACGGGGTAGAATCCGACATGGAGGCTGGAGACAGTGCGAAGCTCAAGTTAACTCCCTACCGTATAAATCCTGCTCAACAGCCTGTTGTGAAAGCAGAGCTAGACTACATGTGGAAAAAGGGTCTGAGGGATAAGGGATATCGTGAGTGGTCGTTGCCAGTGAGTTTGCAACCTGAGTTGAGTGGCAAGATCCGTGTGTATGTTGATTGCAAGAGTGTGGGTGCATTATCCCCGACAGACGCCTATCCATTACCCAGAGTCGACGACACCATAGACTGCATCGGGGCTGCCTCATTTATCACGAAGGTAGAACTAGTGAAAGGTTATTGGCAGGTCCCGTTGCCGGAGAGAGCGAAGAGAAGTGCCAGTCTTGTGATGAACTGGGCAGTTTATCAGTGCCAGGTGTTGTTTTGTTGCCGGAACACAAGTTGGATGTGTGGCATGTTAAGGGTACTGATAATGTTTTGGCTGATTGTTTGTCACGGGAGGGTATGTTTGCAGGAGAACCCTTGCCGTTCAGTCAGTGTGTGTTTGAGAGTGGAGAAAAATTAGGCTTGCCCCTGTAGTGCAACGCCGCCAAAAACACTATTAAAAAATATAAAAACCTCACATAAAAACTCTTTCTTTTTGATAGTATATAAGTGCAGTATATCGCAGCAAGCATCTAAGACACTCTGAGTTGTTGTCTTAGTAGGCTAGGCTTGGTGAATTTTGCTCGTTGAGCGTGATATAATTATTATGATGCTATTATATTGGGGAAGTGTAGTGCAGATTTTGTTTTGTAATACAGTGTTTTATGTTTGTGATCGTGCCTTGTTTTCACAATTTGGGAGAGTAGCTGGGTGATGCGGGGTTGGTGAGCATTCTGTCTGGTCAGATGTGGAGTTCACCTGAGGCTGAAACGTCCCACATCTTGGGCGGGGTGTTACGCTGGCCAGCTTGCCAGAATGCACTCGTAACTCGCTAGCGCTCGCCAGGGCAGTGATATGGGCTACAATAATCGTAGAACGATGTTCTTTCTTTCATAGAGTTCATGTTGTCACAGACTGATCAGTGGTGGTCTTTATTCTTGTCTGTGACACTTGGAAGTATATTATATCATTGCTAGAATATAAGATGCATTGTGTGAAGTTGTAAGGAGAAAGAGAGCGAGGTGGTAGTGTGTGCGTGTGTATGTACGTATGCCTCCCGCGCTCGGAGGAGTCTCCCACGCCCGTGATTGGCCGGCGGGCCTGTCTACGTCATAGGACGCTTGCTCTTCATGACGTAGTCGTCTGTGATTGGCGGCCGCTGTCCTGGGACGGTGGTGTGGGCTCCTGCCCTCGTGTCTCCTTCAGAGCTTGGCGCAGCGTGCTTGGTCCTACATGTCCTTTGCAATCTGTCCCCCATATAATCCCCTGTACTACTTTCTCTCTCTCTGAACTTCTTCGTTTTCATACTTCTCTCTTTATTCAATTACTTATCCCTTCTGGTTCTGCATACGACTTCCATAGTCGGCCAGTTGTATTACCAGCACCAGCTCTCACATTTATGTTTGCACTAGTTTTAGGGATTATTAGAGTCATAGTCATACGGTAGCCTAGTGTTGGGGTGCTTCTAATTATTGAGCTGTTCTTTCCCATTATGTAATGCTAGACAGTGGAAGGTATCTTTGGTCGTTGTCTGAGTTATGTATGTGGCAAGTCAGAGCTTGTACAACATCGACGAAGCTAGCTAGCCTGTAACCCTTGTGCATATTTTCCTTTGCGAGTGGAGCAGTATACAGGTGAAGGGCTTTTGCCTATACTTATCTGTATGCTTGCTACCTCATTTTGTTGACCTTTGTGGAGCGCCAGGGCAAGACCAGATACTAGAGATCTGGACTTACCAAGAGAGCCTCCAAGTCACTTAACGTAACATAAGGGAAATCTGTTCTAGGGGAGACAGTAGGCTACGAGCATGCTTTCGCTCTGCCTAGTTTCCTAGTACCTTTCATGCCACTGCTAGACTTTATTAGTGAGAAAGACAGCATTGTGTTTATTAACTTTCATTGTGTATGCTTTAGGAATTATTCACGCCTTATTTTAGCCTTGGTTGATGCATAGTGCACAACCCAGTTTGGCTGTTACGTTGGCTAAGGAAGTACTGTTTCTGAGTGGTTATTATTAGTGCTGTCACAGAGTTGTTGCACTTCCTTGTTATATATATATATATGTATCCTACTTATTGGTGTATTTTAGATACACGCTTTGGTGTCCTGCCCCTGCATTATTTCTGTTCTGTATTAACGAGCATCTTAGAGCATCAGACCTTTTCAGAAGATTCCTTATCTGATTGCTGTAGGACTAGACTTCCAGTGTTTTCATAGAGCATTGAAGAGTTTAGTGTTGAGTACAGACTCCCACTAAAGTTAATGTAAGCAATTATTCCTTTATTAAATCTTATATAGTTTATTCAAGCATTGTTATTACTTAACCTCTGAAGTGCGCATGGGGGGTATGAGACACCACATGATGTATTTGAGCTGTTCCCATCACTAAAATATTTATTTTACCATAAATAGCATTAATACTTATCCATATGCGCCTGTTATAGGTTGATTATAAAGGTATTAACCTGTTACAACAATAAAACAAGTGGAAACAGCGTTTGGATGGTCAAAATCGGCGATACAGGCCAGGAGTTACACAATGTATGGCTGAGGCAACCTCCCAGCCCACCACTTTCCTCCACCTCTGGAGAGAGACTGTCGATCGATACTCTCTCTGTCTCTCTTGCACTCACTTGCTAACAGTGATGACAATGCCCTGCTACCAACTCGCTAATGTTAGCACGAAAATAGACCACAGGAAAAGGGAATAACAGGGAAAATAGGTGATAACTGAAGGAGGGGAGGAAACTGGGGAAGGAGGGGAGGTGGAGGAGTGATATTTGGCATGGCCCAGGGACAAAAGAAAAAAAAAAAAAAAAATCGGTTTTAAATTGATTTTTTTCCCCCTGACTCTTAAGAGTATTCCCGCAGTCTGCCGGGGGAACTCTTAAGAGTGTTCCGGCAGTTCCCGGGTTAAGAGCATTTTCGTAACGTAAGTACTCCTGTTGTGAGTTGGCTTTGCCGTCACCGGAAAGCCTTTGTAGAAGTGCACTAAAACCCAGTTAATTGATACCCCATTATCCAGTAGATTAACTCTGGAGGGTTTTAAGTGTTTTTGTTCACCGGCGTAATAGTTCGAGGGTTTGGAATTAGCGTACCGTTGTAATAGATATAACAAATGGCCATTGTTGCAGATATAGCCTATCATCTAGTCCATTATTAAGTGCCCTTGTTTATTTCGTAGTGCCGGTCGTAACAAAATAATCAAAGGTAAGTCACTCTCAATAATCTAAACTTGACCTGGATAACTTGGCTTATCTTTATTATGCTTTTACTTTATATATCTATTATAATTATATTTTATATGTTATCTACTGTATATATTTTTTCAGCGTAACAATAACAAATCCGAAAAAAATGAATTGGTGTGGACTTCAGCACTCGATAAAAGGTGGGATTTGATTTTCTGTTTAAGGGGGTCACCTGCCTTTTTCCTCTCCTTTTCCCTCTTTCTCTGGCTTGCATCTATTTGGCTCCATTCAGCCTACTGTTTTAAGACGTTTACCCCCATCCAAGTGTCACTATTTTCCTGGCGAGCGGTAGCGATCCAGCATAATTATATATATGTATTTGTTTTGACAGCAAGATCAAGTTATAAATTTTTTCGATAGAAAAATTTCTCCGGCGAAGCCGGATTTCTCCATACAATGCTGGCTCGCCTATCGCTCGCCAGGAAAATTGACACCTGGATGGGGGTCAAGTCTTAAAACAGTAGGCTAAATGGGGCCGAATAGATACAAGCCAGAGAAAGAATGACAAGGAGAGCAAGAGAAAAAAAACAGGTGAACCCCCTTCCTGCTATATAACGGGAAGCCGATATTCCTTTGAATGCGTCCAAAACCATTGAAGTGACGAAAGGATTAACACAAATATACAAACATTATACAATATACTTCCAAGGTTGGCAGGAAATTGAAATGGGTACGCTTTAGCTAAATGATTAACCCTTAGAAGTTACGATGACGCATTTCTTTTCTGTTTTCTGGCTAGACGATTGTATTCAGATTAGGAAGGATATATGGAAGTAAGAGGGGTAAGTGAGATAGTTTTTACCCCTATAATTCCCACAGATCCTTGCTAAACTGGATAAATCGTAAGGCATAATAGCAGTGACACGAACGAGAACAATGTAATCCTGTGTGATAGTTGCCAATATTCATGATTATACTCAGTGTAGATCCACATTTATTTATAATTAAGCAAGTTGGGAATTTTATGAGAGAGAGAGAGAGAGAGAGCGATATAGCTAGATAGAGAGAGAGAGAGAGTTAGAGTTAGAGTTAGTTCTAGCTATGAAGTAAGATATAAGACCACAGCCAGGTAATCACTAGCTGTTGGGTAGTTACAGGTACGGTACTTATAAGAACGTGTAACAACTCTCAACGACGACGATATAGTGGGGTTCCCAGACCCTCAGTTATTTCAAATTGATGCAAAAGTTTTCTTTTTGGTACCAATTTAAAGCTAAGGGTCTCTAGAACAATATTGGTCCGAGTGTACAAGGATTAGACCCAATTTGGAGTCTGGGGGGTGGGGGGGGTTTTGACCCCCCGCGGGCATACGCGAAATATGAAAACTGCTATAAGTCTTGAACGAATTATCCAATCTGAACATATGAGGTACCTATGGCTTCAGGAGGACGAGTACCAACTTCTTGTTCAACCATATTGTCCATAAAAACGATTTTTTTGGCCGATATCGGTGTATATCCATGAAAAGGAAATGTTTTGGGATGTCATTTTTAATTGGCTAAATGTGTGTCTTACAGTTTATCTCTTGTCTTTCCAGGTTCGTGAGGATATGGCTGGGATTACGAAATGGGAGTTGTGTGTTCTCTGCCAAAAACAAACTAAAGAAGGACTTGTCTGTCCTCTTGCGAACCCAGTCTCTGCTCGAAAAGAGGGGGCATACAAAGACATCACCAGTCTTGCAAGTAAATTTAGAGAAGTTGGTGCTGCACCCCATCCAGACGTAGACCTTCCAGATGAAGAGTCCATGCAGAAGAATAATGCATCCTGGCACAAGTCATGTCGCCAGCTGTACAAGGCATCAGCACTTGACCGTGCCAAAGAGCGTTTTTCCCGAGGATGTCCTGCAAGAAAAAGACCCCGGTGGACCAGTGCTGATATCAATCGTCAGTTGTGCATCTTCTGGGGTGGTGAAACATATGCAGCAGACCATTCATTCCAGAAGCTTACTCTCACCAAAGAGATTCATGACAAGGCAGTCACACTGGGAGAGGATCGTATCGTAGCACTCCTTGCAGAAGGCGATCTGGTCGCCATTGAAGCCAAGTACCATCGGAATTGCTACACTGGATTCACCCGCCGTTATGATGCGCTTTGCAAACAAGGCAATGCAATTGAAAACATTGACATTACAGCTGAAAATGAACTGCTCCAATTCATAAAGGAAGAAGTCGCTGGAGGTCATACAGTGTTTGCACTGCAAGATTTGACGGATATGATGCAGGAGAGATTAGAACAAAATGGAATCCAGAAGAGCATAAACAGGACGCGCCTAAAGGAAAGAGTGCTCGAACACTTCCCGAATCTAACAGAGGAGAAAGGTATCCGAGATCGTATTTTCCTAATTTGTTCAAAGACGGCTAGGAAGATCATATCAGATGCAACTCAAACCCCAGAGGAAGAATCACGTACATTACTATTGGCAGCATCTATTCTCCGTAAAGCTGTTTTGGATCATGACACTCCTTTCAGTTTTGATGGTTTATTTCCCAATGGTTGTGAGGAACTATCTGTTCCACAGCGTATGAAGTATTTCTTCCGTCAACTCCTCGCAGGACCAAAATCATCGCCAGCGCAAGACAATTCCAGGAACATCCTCTGCGTAAGTCAGGTTGCCATGCTCAATATGACTTCTCTTTCTGCGAACATGCATTGTGAACCTCCACTTGCAGTGTTCTTGGCCCTCAAATTGCATTCCCAAACACGAAGCAAGAAGTTGGTGCAACTACTACACGAGTATTGTCTGAGTGTGTCATATAAGAAAGTCCTCACTATTGAAGTTAGCTTAACGCAAGCAATCTCTGACCAAATTAAGGACAATAATGATATTGTCTGTCCTACGAATCTACATCAGAATATCTTCACGGCTGCTGCTCTTGACAATCTGGATCATAACCCTACATCCAGAACAGCGAGCTCATCTTTCCATGGTACTGGAATTTCAATTTTTCAGTTTCCTTCATCAGAAAAGCCTGGGGTGAGCCAAGAACCGTTACGCATTGACCCACAGACAAGAGGAGCAGTCTGTAGTGGACCCATCCTTCCTCGTTCGTACACATTTGTACCACCTGTGGGTCGAAATCTTGTCATCCGACCTCCAAGTAAAAGACATGCAGCCAGTGTCAACTAGTTCATTCGGTGAGGAAAAACAGCACGAAGAGGAATGATGACTGCAGTACATGATACCCAACATGTGGATTCTGAGACGGAAATACTTACCCCAGTGATGGGTCTTCATTCCATGCATCTCGACCTGATGCTGTTGGACAAGCACAGAAATGCATTGAAGCACTCTTACCACTTTTTCACGAGAAAGCAGCTACTCCAGAAATGATTCGACATGGGATGGAATTAGTGAAAAAGATAACTGAACACCTCAACCCACAACAAATCCCTGTGCTGGTAGTGGATCAACCACTTTATGACATTGCAAAGAAAATACAATGGACCTTCCCTGAAATTTTTTGGGAAGACAAGTTTGTGGTGATGCTTGGAGGGCTCCACATTGAAATGTCTTTGTGGAACACCATGGGAGATCTCTTGCGTGGTCTGGTTGGCCTAATGCAGATAACAAGAAGGAACTGTTCTCTTTCCTGTCAACAAAGATAGAAGAAGTACACTTCCCAGATGACAAGAATGTGTATATCACTTAAGGTGATCAAGTCTACACTGTTGGGAACACTCCTCCAATGGGCTCTTGCAACCATGAGGAAGCGGACACTCGTGTCCTAGTGCATCTCATCCATGCCCTCCAAACTTCTTCACTTGGGATGGTTCACACTGGGGATACAGACGTGGTCATAATACTTCTGAGCAATTTCCACCACATCATAACTGTGAATCCAGCTGCAAAAGTCTGGATCTCATTCAAAGCAGGAAAGACAACCAGAATGATCTCCCTGAACGCCATTGCCTCGAGCCTGGGAATGACAACGTGTAAAGCCATGGCCCTCTTCCACGCATTCACTGGCTCAGACAGCACGTCATCATTCAAGTTCAAGGGAAAGCGATACTGCTGCAAGTTGAAGGATGACGTACCATCCCTGATGGACGAATTTGAGACAATCACTGACACACCGTTCCAAATATCACCAAAGCTGAAGGATGTGGCCAGGAATTTTGTTTGTAAGCTATACTCCAATGAGTCAACCGACGAGACCGACGTTGATTTCGTCCGCATGAGGGTGTTCTCGCAGAGGACTAGGAATGTAGAGAGAATCCCCCCAACGAGAGATGCTTTGGACCAACATCTCAAAAGAATTATGTACTTGTGTCATTTATATTTCTAGTTTTAAAAAGGTCTGTTTATGAATGAGATTAAGTTTGTAAATCTTTAAGATGTTCTGTATTTTGGTGCTGAAAATATTATGTAACCTGAACTTACGTGTAGATTCTACATATAGTCTAAGATGAGATGAAGTGTAGTTATTCTTATTGGTCGAGATCCAGTCTGTACAATCTGTTTTATCTGTTGTTTCTGTCTAATTTTCTGATTATCAATTTATCATGGCCTAATGGTAAATGGTAATGGTCATTAAACGTGGTGTTCAAGCAGTTGTTCAAACAGATTTGCAAGCCTATGTTCACCAAGTGCTACCTGTGTTTTTTTTTTGTTTTTTTTTTCTATATTCCAACTACTCCCTCTCGGGCATAGGCTGAGAGCCTGTACATTCCACCGCTCAACACGGTAAAGCCCGTGAGGTCTTGTTCCAGTCTGGGGAGTGAGACATGTGAAGCATCCATCATGGCTCGAAGCAGCTCCATCTCTGAAGCGGCTGGTTGCTTCGTTCAAGTGCTTCACCGTCTCACCCTCCAAACTCAGACCCTCACTCTCAGAACGCCACCTATTGAGCAGTGAACTCACTAGGCATTGTCCCCCTGTAACATATTTTGAATATGGGAATATTCATACAGTGTTATTTAATCAGGGAACAATGAGGGTATTTTTTTGGCATTTCGGTGGGCTTTGTGGTAATGCACTGATACTAGGTACAGCACAAATTCAATCCCAATAATATCTTCCCATTGACATATCAGGATTTGAACCCGGGTCCATTGGATTACCAATCCAGTGGCATGACCACTCCACCACACCTCCCCTAGTTTGACCATGTAATGATAAATAAAACAATTCAGTATTATTTTGTAATTGTGTCCAAGTATCACTGAGAAATATCAAAAACATATATCTTTGTGTTATGGATATACACCGATCTCGGCAAATTGTTTGCTTCTATGGACAATATGGCCGGATAAGAAGTTGCTACTCATCCTCTTGAAGCCATAGGTACCTCACATGTTCAGATTGGATAATCCGTTCACGAGTTATAGCAGTTTTCATATTTTGCGTATGCCCGCGGGTGGTCAAACCCCCCCTCCCCCCCCACGCCCCCCAGACTCCAAATTGGGTATAATCCTTGTACACTCGGACCAATATTGTTCTAGAGACCCTTAGCTTTAAATTGGTACCGAAAAGCAAACTTTTGCATCAATTTGAACTGAAAAGGGAAATGTACCCATGACCGGCACCCCACTAATAGGCTTAAGGGGGGTCACAGTTTTTTTTTTATCTTTCTCTCCTTTTCTCTCTTTCTCTGGCTTGTATCCATTCGGCCCCATTCAGCCAACTGTTTTAAGAAGTTTATCCCCATCCAGGTGTTGATTTCTTCTTGGCGAGCGATAGCGATAGTGCAGCAGATAGGTGGAAGAATTGTGTGTTTCATGATACAAGTGTCAAAATTGGCACACACCATAATAAACACAGTCTAATCAAAATTAGCTATAGGGCTATCACAGGTTTACCCTATGTTGGCTTTGGCAGCCCCTTTTCAATTAATCTCCATTAGAGTACTGGAACACAGATATTTACCCCAAACTGTATACTGTGGTAGAGACGTCAAACTAGTCTCAAATGACTCGTCCGGGCAAGGGAAACAACTTATATTCAGAGAATGTTTGGCTAATGTTGACCGTTTGACTTGTACTGGTCCCTGAAGTTTATTATCATGCTACAAATTGGTAAGAATTGTTGCCAATTGCCACTAATTTGTTGAACTACAGGGACCAGTACAAGTCAAATGGACATCTTTTTTATAAACATTGCTCCTGCTCTCTCCTGATTGGCTACAACTCTCCACCTATCCCTTACCACCAAAACCATCATGCTTCCAGCAGCCCCCACCTGCTTTGCTGGCCATGTTAAATGGTTTAACTACAAAAAGGGAATGGGCTTTATCAGCCAACAGGAAGGAGGAGACATCTTTGTACATAGAAGGAGCATATCTCGCCCCAATCCACTCCACGCTCTGCCCTCTCTTGGTGACGGAGAGAGGGTAGAGTTTACCATCAAAAAGGGGAAGAAGGGAATGGAGGCACATCGAGTATCTGGACCCAAGGGTGACTGTGTGAAGGGATCGGTGCATGCCAGGAAGAGGAAGGAGAAGGCAAGAGTAGAGCAGCCATCTTGTGACAAGGACTCAATCATCAAAATCATTGTCACCACAGCCACTGCTCTTGCTGGTGGGGACATCAACCTCCTAAGGGTGTATCTCCCTGCCCTCCTACAAGCTAACAACTTGCCCTCTATTATCATCCCAAACATGCACTCCACGAAAATCACTCGTCCACAGGCTCCCCAACAACGTCCAAGACAGCAGCCACGGAAACGCCTGAACATCTACAAACCAATCAATAGGAGCAGCCTTCCACCACCTCCTCCTGCAGTCTCAGCATCGCCACCTCCATCAGCAGTCAACATCACCGGACCAGTAGCAGCCTCGACTCCAGCACCTGCCACCATTAATCATCCGGTGGCACTCCCCTCCACGTCGTCTGAGTACACTGTGTCCACCATAGGAGAAATAGTCGACGTGGAGACGATCGAGGAAGAAGGAGTCAAGGATGCAGCACCAAGACGAAAAAGACGTCCCCCCCCTGAATCACCTTTTTGGAGAGCCATTTTGGGGGACACCGAAGCAACCCCTGATTCATCCTTTACACCAGAGCAAGTAGAAGGTCTAAGGACCTTCCAAAGTCAGCTGTTCAAGATCAGGAGCTCCAAGAAAAACCCAAAAAGATCGAGAAAGACCTTCAACATGGAAGAATTCGTCAAACACCAACATTAACACCATCGACTTCTTCACCACCACCATCAACACCACCATCTCCTGCCTTTATCTTGCAGCCCCCAGCCCCCTTCTTGGCAAGCCATACTGATCCAGCCCAATACTCAACTCACGCACGTTGGGTCAAGCCCCGACACTCTATTTACTCTCACTTTTACCACTGTCTCTCCTACTTAACCAATAAAAACTTCCCTTCTTTCACCCTCACCCACCTTTTCTATATTCATATCAATTCAAGAAACATTGTCTGAACATTTATTGTTTCCCTTGTTCAGACGAGTCATTTGAGACTAGTTTGACATCTCTACCACAGTATACAGTTTGGGGTAAATATCGGTGTTTCAGTACTCTTATGGAGATTAATTGAAAAGGGGCTGCCAAAGCCAACATAGGCTAAACCTTTGATGGCCCTATAGCTAATTTTGATTATACTGAGTTTATTATTGTGTGTGCCAATTTTGACACTTGTATCAAGAAACACACAATTCCCACATATGTTTCACATATCTGCCCCACTACGAGCCAGCATTATATGGAGAAATACGGCTTTGCCAGAGAAATTTTTCTAACGAAAAATGTACAAATTTAGCTTGCTGTCAAAACAAAAATATATATATGCTGGCATGCTACCGCTCGCCAGGAAAATATTGACACCTGGATGGGGGTAAACGTCTTAAAACAGTAGGCTGAATTGGGCCGATTGGATACAAGCCAAAGAGAGAGGGAGAGACAGAGAACAAACGCGAGGTGGGCTCCCTTAAATTGCAGGCTCGTTATTGCTCACCAGGAACATAATATCGACACATAAATGGCACGATAGGTCTTAAAATTTGCGAGTACATTGAGCAAAAGGTCTAAAAATCGCCCGAATAATAGGGTGACCGTCTTAAAATCTCAAATCTCTCTTTCCTCCTTCACCATTCCTCATACATTCCTTCCCATTCCTTGCTACACTTCTCCCCTTTCCTCCTTCCTTCGCCTCCTCACCCATTCCCTCCCTTCTTACCCATCCTCCCTTCCATCGTTCACAACTTCCCTCACTTTCTACCGTTTAATGAATGGAACGATACCTTATACCTCCCTCCCTTCTTTTCTTCCTCTTTCCCTCCTTTCTTCCTTTCCTTCCTTCCATCCTTCCATCTCCCCTCACCCTCTACCTTTGTTTAATGAATGGAACGATACCTCCCTATATTCCACTACTTTCCTTCTTTCCTTCCTCCCTCCCTCCTTTCTTCCTTTCCTTCCTTCCTTCCTTCTTTCCTTCCTTCCATCCTGCACATCTCCCCTCACCCTCTACCTCTTTTAATGAATGGACCGATACCTCCCTCCCTTCCACTCTTTCACTCCTTTCCTTTCCTTCCATCCTTCCTTCCTTCCTTCCTTCCTTCCTTCCTTCCTGCACATCTCTCCTCATCTTCTACCTAATAAATGGAACGATACCTCCCTTCCACTCTTCCTTCCTTCCTCCCTCCCTTCCTTCTACCCCTCCTTATATTGTTCACTTCTTCCTTCCATCCTTCTTTTCCTCCTTCCATCCTTCACTTCTTCCTTTATCCCCTTCCTTCCTTCCATCCTGCACACGATCTCCCCTCACCCTCTGTATCTATGTTTAATGAATAGAGCGATACGGTGATCCCGTAAGCTGATTTAACTTCCGACGGGCACCAAAACAGAAGAGAGCGAGAGAGAGAGAGAGCGAGAGACAGACAAAAAGAAAGAAAGAAAGAAAGAAAGAGAGAAAGAAAGAAAGAAATAAAGAGAGAGAGAGAGACAGAGAGAGAGAGAGAGAGACAAAAAGAAAGAAAGAGAGAAATAAATAAATAAATAAATAAAGAGAGAGAGAGAGAGAGAGAGAGAGAAAGACAGAAAGAGAGAAAGAGAGAGAGAGAAAGAGGAGAGAAAGAGAAGCAGAGAGAAGGCAAGATATAAAAAAAGAGAAGTGTCTGAGGGAGACATAATATACACACCCATAAACCTCAATATATTTCCTAAACAATCCCGGTGATGCCGGTGGAAGATACAGTAGGCCATAAATTCCCTCAATCCTCTTCTCCTCGCCACCAGAACAATATATTGTCCTTCCCCAAGACCCAATTACGGGGGGTCACCGGCTTTTTTATCAGTCTCTCCTTTTCTCTCTTTCCCTGGCTTGTATCCATTCGGCCCCATTCAGCCAACTGTTTTAAGACGTTTACCCCCATCCAGGTGTCGATTTCTTCGTGGCGAGCGATAGCGAACCAGCATTGTATGGAGAAATCCGGCTTCGCCAGAGACATTTTTCTATCGAAACGTAGAAATTTAGCTTGCTGTCACAACAAATATATATATACTGTATATATGCTGGCTCGTTACCGCTCGCCTGGAAAATATTGACACCTGGATGGGGGTAAACATCTTAAAACAGTAGGCTGAATGGGTCCGAATGGATACAAGCCAAAGAGAGAGGGACAGAAAGAGAAAACAAAAACGAGGTGGGGTCCCTTAATGCATATCCAGTATCGGAAACTAATTAGTGTTTATAAGATAATAAATCGAAGCTCTAAAATTGACGAGAAGAAAATAAAAGCATTATTATTATTATTAGAAATTGCACCTGTGGTTATAAAATGTTGCATGATTATTTTTTTTAAATTAAATTCAAGTGGATGGTTAAATAAACATATCATTGAGGTAGATTGATATTTGTATTTTATCTATTTATTTGAAACATATATATACTGGGTACAACCAATTACATGATGAAACTACAATGGTTAATACTTCAGGGGTTTCTTGACATGTGTGCTACCACATAATTTCGAATAAGGACATTGCATTTACCATACAGATTGTTCTGTACAATCGTGTTGAATACTAATTTTTTTACCTAGCATTGTATTTATAGCTTTGAAATTTATCATCTTGTACAGCCAACTATGACAGTAAATCAATATGGGTTTGAAAGCCGTACATAATCATTTACTCTTTATAGTATATTGATCATAAGACACCTATTTAATATGAGGATAATATATACATCAATTAATCAAAGGTAAATCACTATCAATATACCAAACTTTATTTTATTTACCTTTATTATACCTTTATATGTGTACAGTAGTATTATTAATTCACAACAATAGGTGAGACCCCTTGAAAATTAATTATATTCAATAACTGACATGCCCAATTTCTCTATTTAACTACCCGTCTCAATCTCCACATGACTATTAATTATTTTTCAACAATACACAAATCAACCCTTCATCTTCTCTCAACAATCTTAGTGTATCTTTTTCATCCGAACTTTCATGGAAAGAATATGTTACCACTCTTGCTAAGACAACTTCCCAAAAGTTAGGAGTACTCAACCGTCTTCGTGGGTTCTTCACCCCCGCACAGCTTTTTGCTCTGTATAGAGGCACAATGCACCCATGTATCGAGTATTGTTCGCATATGTGAGAAGGTTCCACCCATACTGCACTTCTCGAAAGAGTAGAGTCAAAAGCATCTCGCCTCATCAACACACTTCCTCTTACTAGTTCTCTACAAACTCTTTCTACACGCCGCAATGTTGCATCTATTTCACTCAACTATCGATATTACAACAATCAGTGTTCTTCAAAGCTCTCTTAGTCCATTGCGGTGAATGCGAGGCACCCGCCTTTCAACACAGTTCCACTCCCATACTGTCCAACTATCCAATCAAAGAATTGGTACATTTTCTGTATTTCTTCTACTCAATTAGTGAACTCTGGAACTCTCTCTCAATTAATCTTTCCTTCATCCATTTGACTTAGACTGCTTTAAACTTAGTGTATATTTTGACCCCAACGTCCCTTGAAATTGGCTCTCTGTCACTCTTGGCTTTGGGGAAGACACTCGTTACAGGCAGCCTGCCTTTTGTCTCCTTCATACACATATAAGACAAACAAATATAAAAAGGTGTGATGGTTCTAACTCATGGTGAGAGGGGTGCTAGGTTAGCTATAAGATCAGGTAAAGCCAGAATCACACCAGCAATTATAGCGGTTAATTGCATCGGAATCTGGTATCCGCTACAAGTTATCAAATAATTGTTATGGACTTTCAGTATATCATCTTTTTAGACTATTTAATTATACTATTCAACACTATTTTCTTAACTAATGCTTGAGAACCTGTAAAAAGCAGTATGTTGAGCCTGTTTTTAAGGTATGACTGGAGCCGGTACACCTGCGTCCTTACACAATCAAATTATCAAACATAATTCTCGGAATCACAGTATTGGAGTACAAAAAATTCAAGTTAAATATATTCCGCTGCATTAAGGGGGATGGTTGTTGTTTTTCTGGCCCCACCTTCTCTCTCATGTTTAACCCATTAGTTTTCACATTTTAAGACGTTTGGTCCATTAGTTTGGCGATTTTAAGACGTTTCGCCAACATTTATTTGTCAATATTTAGACCTTTCGTGTCATTTAGGTGTCGATGTTTTATTGGCGAGAAATAGCGAGCCTGAAATTTAGGAGGAACTGGCCTTCGGCCGGGAAATTGTTCTACCGAAAAAATTACAAATTTATCTAGAAATTGGATCTTGGGGATGTTTTTTAAAGTTTGATGGAAGTCTAGGGAGGAAACTAAAAAAGATCTATATAATATTTACGGTTGTCTGTCTGTCTGTTCTTTATAGGCGGCCGCAGTTTTGGACCTGGGGAGCTGAAACTTTGCATGTGGGTGTCAATTGACCTGGGTCAGGTCATAGAGGGGTCCCCAGGGTGAAAGGGACGGAGAAAATGGGCGCGAAATCGGAAAAATGGCCGTTTGGGGCAGAAGGAGGCCTCCGATCGAAAAGTTGTATGGCAAGAAAGTTGTTCGCAGCCCCCCAAAATGGGGGTACCGATGAGGTCAGATTCAAAATCGGAGGTCATTTAGCGGCCGAAATCGAGGTCGCCGTTTAATGAGGCACAGGGAGGTCAAGGCCGGTGATTATGGTAGTATTGATGATGGTGATTATGGTAGTAGTAGTGGCGGTAGTAGTGATGGTGATTATGGTGATTACCCGGGCAATGCCGGGTACTCCTGCTAGTAATAAATATATACAGTAAATAAATCGAGCAATAAATGAAGCCTTCCCCCTTAACCCCTTCTGTACCGGCGACGTCTTTTCAATTTTGTTCTAGCTATTTTTAGACGATTTTGTATAGTTTAAGAAGGATCTGTGGTAGTACAAGGGGTCAAGGGAGATAGTTTGAATCCTTTTAATTGCTAAAGGCCCCTATTAAATTGAAGACAAACAAATCGTCTAATAGTAGCCAGGACAAAATATAAAATATGTCGCCGGTAAAGAAGGGGTTAACGGTCACAAGCACACCTAACCACCAACAGTAGTCATGTGGTGATGGGCTGGTCTATTAGAGTGAGAACTGAGCAATCTCTGCCATACCCATAGCTTACTCTGACTGTTCCTTTTACTTATATATTTTCTAGATCTCAAGTGACGGCGTCTCTAACGTGGATTGACCTCCCAATCTACCAAGATTGGAAGCCAAAGCGTCACATTTTTCCCTTGCCCCTCAACTTTCTCTTCATAATTGCTGAGGGACACAGGGCCCTGGGTGGGGCTTTGGTTTCCCGGGCATTTCCGCACCCTCCTCAGCTCCCCGCCATGGAGTGGCTTCGGTCACCCAGGCTTTATTGTGGTCGGCGGGGAGGGTTCTGTGGGGGCGCTCGGTTATGGCCTTGGCCTTGCTCGGGGCCTTGGGGCTGTTCGGCCAGGCAGCTTGGGGAACAACAACAACAACAACAACCACCAACAGTACTAGTTTGGTACAGTCCGCCAAATAAGTAATGTCGCGGCACCAACTATATATCGATACTATATAATTGGTATCAGCGCTATCTAAGGTTTAAATCATCGTTCAGAGTGAGATATACAACCATGTTCCTATCGTTACACACCCTATTCAACATCTGACAGACATTTATTCAGCATACAACGAGCAAAACGTAATGGCAGCGGTGGCACGACATATTTGGCCAACTGTACCATCTTATTACCCGCATTTACAGCTATAATAGAGTAAAACAATAAATAGTAATGATATACTAAATAGATAGATAAACAAATATATAAATAGTAATGATATACTAAATAGATAAATAAACAAATATATAAATAGTAATGATATACTAAATAGATATATAAACAAATATATAAATAGTAATGATATACTAAATAGATAAATAAACAAATATATAAATAGTAATGATATACTAAATAGATAAATAAACAAATATATAAATAGTAATGATATACTAAATAGATAAATAAACAAATATATAAATAGTAATGATATACTAAATAAATATATAAATAGTAATGATATACTAAATAAATATATAAACAAATATATAAATAGTAATGATATACTAAATAGATAAATAAACAAATATATAAATAGTAATGATATACTAAATAAATATATAAATAGTAATGATATACTAAATAAATATATAAATAGTAATGATATACTAAATAAATATATAAACAAATATATAAATAGTAATGATATACTAAATAGATATATAAACAAATATATAAATAGTAATGATATACTAAATAGATACATAAACAAATATATAAATAGTAATGATATACTAAATAGATATATAAATAGTAATGATATACTAAATAGATATATAAACAAATATATAAATAGTAATGATATACTAAATAAATATATAAACAAATATATAAATAGTAATGATATACTAAATAAATATATAAACAAATATATAAATAGTAATGATATACTAAATAAATATATAAACAAATATATAAATAGTAATGATATACTAAATAAATATATAAACAAATATATAAATAAAATAAATAAGGTTTTCGGCTGTCACAGAAGACGGGTTAATTTTGTACTGTTTATTTGACGGATATTTTTTACAATGTACCTTGAGGAATATGACGCGATTTATCCGTTTATTCTGGCTATCATTAGACGACTTTATTCAGCTTGTGAAGAATCTTTGGGAGTCAGAGGCATAATTGAGTTGATTTTGACACCTTAGAACTCTAGAGATGTTAAGATGTTCGCTCCATTAGTTTGGCTATTTTATGAAATGTCGCCCCATTCCTGTCAATTAATAACTATAATACCACAGGCTACCTTTCCCCTCCACTACAGTGTCCTTAAGGAAGGATTATTAAGGGCCAAGTACCATTTTCATAATTACATTAGTAATCATTACAATGCTACCCTAGATCTGGTTAACTCCGCGCGTACACACACACACACACACACACACCCGCACACATACTCATACACACGCACACGCACACACACATACCCATATATACACACACACACACACATTATATTTCAAGTTACATAATCGTTGTTTTGCAATGTGCTTTGTTCGTAAGTATATACTCAACAGGTTTGGACCTAATGCAATTGACACCATAAATATACAGCACAACCTGTTTTGTAGGGCTGTTGATTAATCTCACACATTATACTCTTTTGATTTACTGCATTTGGGAACATGTATAACAATGATTGGGAGATTGGGAGGTCAATCCACGGATGAGACGCCGTCACTTGAGATCTAGAAAATATATAAGTAAAAGGAACAGTCAGAGTAAGCTATGGGTATGGCAGAGATCGCTCAGTTCTCACTCTGATAGACCAGCCCATCACCACATAATTATTGTGTATAATGTATATATTGTGTTTGTTACTACCTTTTGATGAGAGAGAGAGAGAGAGAGAGAGAGAGAGAGAGAGAGAGAGAGAGAGAGAGAGAGAGAGCGCGCACCACAACAATAATTGGTGTAACATATATATTCATTGAAAGTTCAGAGATTCAGGATAAATCATCTACTCCATCAGACAGAACAGTTGTATACTTCGTGTATCAGAAATGCAATGATTATGCTTCAGAAACGTGGCCAAATAATGTATATCAAATCGATAAAATGAAACAACAAAATACGAATGATGGGGTGGATGTGTAGGGCTATACTGCAAGATAGAATATCTCGGGAGGAGTTAAGGAATAATTTAGGTATCAGCAAAGATGAATACAAGCAAGCTTTGATGATAAGGGCATGTGAAGAAGAAGGATTATCAACATTGATTGGCAAGATTAAAGTCCGTGAACGTGGAGGGAGCTGCGCCGAGGGGTAGACCTAGACAGATTTGGGAATATGTCATACAATCTAGAAACTCAAAACCTGACAACTGGAGTAGCCATAAATAGGGGTGCCTGTAGCCCCACCAATAGGACTTGAGATTGAAACTGTTCATAGTGTGGACAACTAGATCTCTACAGTTATATATAATTGTATGTAATGGAAACCAAACCGTCAGTATAATAATGCATTAGATTGTAAAGCCCTGAAATATCATGCAAACATACCAATAATAATATAGACGAACAGAGGGTTACAAAGTTGAGTGATCACACACTGATTTCATTTCACCAGATTAAGATGGTCTGATCAGAATTCCGTGGACACAATGTTACCGGACCAGCCAATAAGGCCCTTGTTATCCGTGGATCAGGTGGAGGTGGTCAGTTCATTAGTGGCATTATGGTATATCTTCCACCCTCACAACAATTATGGGGAACAACCTACAGTAGCTGGGACTGAAGAATGTTATTATTGGTTGAGTGACAAGTCCCAGAACCTTCCCAGGCTGACGACACAATCATATTTCCCTACTTTATGTAATGAGCCTAATGAATAGTATTGCATAGTAAAGCAAATCAATGTAGTAGTGTTGTTTATGCAGTTGTTGTCTATAGTAGTGTTGTTTATATAGGAGTTGTCTGTAGCAGTGTTGTTTATGTAGGAGTTGTCTGTAACGGTGTTGTTTATGCAGGAGTTGTCTGTAGTAGTGTTGTTTATGTAGGAGTTGTCTGCAGTAGTGTTGTTTATGCAGTTGTTGTCTATAGTAGTCTTGTTTATGCAGTAGTTGTCTGTAGTAGTGTTGTTTATGTAGGAGTTGTCTGTAGTAGTGGTGTTTATGCAGGAGTTGTCTGTAGTAGTGGTGTTTATGCAGGAGTTATCTGTAGTAGTGGTGTTTATGTAGGAGTTGTCTGTAGTAGTGGTGTTTATGCAGGAGTTGTCTGTAGTAATGTTGTTTATGTAGGAGTTGTCTGTAGTAATGTTGTTTATGCAGGAGTTATCTGTAGTAGTGGTGTTTATGCAGGAGTTGTCTGTAGTAGGTGTTTATGCAGGAGTTGTCTGTAATAGTGGTGTTTATGCAGGAGTTGTCTGTAGTAATGTTGTTTATGCAGGAGTTGTCTGTAGTAATGTTGTTTATGCAGGAGTTGTCTGTAGTAGTGGTGTTTATGCAGGAGTTGTCTGTAGTGGTGTTGTTTGTGGTGATGGTTGTCTGTGGTGTTTTTGTTTGTGGTGGTGACTCTTGTAGTGTTAGGATAGTACGGTATTTGTGGTAGTGATATGGCAATTAAATATAATAAGTAAATATGTGATAGTATGTTTCTAGTTCAGCTAAAACATAGACAACTAAGGTATAAAACATAGACAACTAAGGTATAAAACATAGACAACTAAGGTATAGACAACATCCACAACGGCTGCCAGACAGTCCCTATCAAACATAGACAACTAAGGTATAGACAACATCCACAACGGCTGCCAGACAGTCCCTATCAAACATAGACAACTAAGGTATAGACAACATCCACAACGGCTGCCAGACAGTCCCTATCAAACCACTTCGCTATCTAGCACATAGAAGTATATCATTATTATTATAATAAACCTAACCCAATGTTTCCTTTATTAGTGCGAGAGTAGGGGTGCTTATGTTTACATTGCACTTAAGACCGACATATGGGGAATAAAAGTCATCTATTACGAAAGTAATAAAGACGTGCGGCACTGGAGTTAATGGGTTGATACCGGATTATTATAAAGAAAGTGACAAGAGCAGTTACACTAGATAAACAAAAAGAAAGGAAACCTGGAATGTGAGAGGTCAGAAGAGAAGAGTCACGATGTTTAATGAGTAACGACATAAAGGATAGTAACGAGATGAAATATGTTGGGGTGGGGGGGGGGGGGGACCGGTAGTTCCGCTACGTGTTTGTCTGCTGTGACTGGAACCTCTCCAAGAGATATAAAGAATTATACGAAGAAAATTAATTGTCGAGATATGGCATTACTTAATAAGATAAATATATTTTTCGTCTATTATAATCCTATACAGATGAATATAAGAAGCTTAAATATTACCTTGCTCAGCCATGGTGCGACACATCTATCACCCATCCAGATCACTCAGTTTAGACAACAGTAGTATGGTGGTGGTCAAAGGTTGTGTTGTATAAAGGATATTCTGACCGGGGGCATGGAGAACACGTAGCTCACTGTTGAAGTGTTGTACCATAGATAATGAACATAAATATTTGAGTACAGCTATAAACAAAACATTTAAAGCTATGAATAGGTTCACTCCTAGCATTGCAGTTCTACAAATACATACATTTGCAAAGAAAAAATATATATTACATATCAAATAAATAAGCTTACCAATAAAGCAACCCAATGTTATATTTGCAAGTACCATAGTATATTTAAAACATTTGATCAAGAAAGAAAAAAATGGCATAGACAAGTAGATCTCGTTTAAAAAGTTAATACTGTACATTCAAAATATAAAGTAAGCAATTAGAAGCGGCTTGCATTATAGAGTCTTCAACTAACAGCCCCCATGCCTAGTGTATGTATGTATGTATGTATATACTCCCAGTTTTCCTAGACAGAACCTATTACATGCCTATTACATACATACATTTATAATAGTAGCCTACCATTCATAGAACTTGTGTAAACAACATATTAGTGTATGATTTATACCTAATGCACATTAAAAAGAAGCTTGATATATTTTTTTTAAATATATGGGTAAAATATAATCAAAATAATTACAAAACATTACAATTATTTTCTCAAAGTGAGATAAAACTATAGGCTAAATATATACTAAGGTATTTAAAAAATATTGACTTGAATAGAAAACGTTGAAATTGATGAATGAAAGTGTAAGTAAAAATAGTTGAACATTATTTTAATCAGAGGGTTTTAAAAACAGGGTGAACAACTATTGTCTACCTAAATTCCATAATGGAAGCATATACCACGTCTTGGTTCATGATTCTGTACAAAATATATTCTGGAAGTCAAGACATCCAATTGTTCAGTATCAACATTTACTCCATAATTCGCTTTAAATAGAGTTTTCAATTGATGCCATACAATATCCTTCTTTAATATATTGATAACTGCCCATGAATAAAGTATGTAGCGATCTTTGGACTCGGGTTCCAACCTTCAAACGTTTCACTGGCTGTTACGAAATTTGGTAGTTTAGGTTCGCTCTCTCGTCTCCCACCCCCAGAGAGCTGTCTTCATTTCCAAGTTCCATGTGACCACGAATGCATACTTGTATTCATTTCGAAAAGGAGTATTTTCAGTATTACAGTGTAAATGTTTACCTGGTTGTGTTTATTCATATGATTTTAAACGTAGCAATAATTAACAATGTATTCTATGCCAATAAACTATTTTGAATTTGAATTAAATGTTTACCTTGCATTGGTGTGTAATAAACAGTTGTTGTGTAAAGTAACGATGGCAGTTATGACGTGAATTGCTAGTTACGATTAGTCGAGTGTGTGTGTGTGTGTTGTAATAGACATAATGCTTTACAGTGGGTGACAAATACTTAAAACAGAAGTGTCTGCTTCATGAAATACAACACAACGAACTATGCAATGTAATATTACATGTTATCATCAGGTTATGAAATTCAGGTGTCAAACGGTAATGAGTTATCAGTAGTGATATATGGGGGTATTATGTAATACCACACAAAGTTAAGCTTCGGATGCTAATAGGTTTATATATTCGGTATTAAATTAACAGATTAACTTGCTCATGTAGTAATGTACACCCTATGTGGTGGATTGTGTTCTTTTATTTAATAATTTTCATTTTAGTAAGCGTTGTTTCCACATAGCGATTTTGATAATTTAATTTGACTTTATATTGTCCTTGTCCCAATTTTGGTTTGTTTAGTTTGCAAGTTTTACATTTTAACTAGTAATAAATGTATATAAAACTCTAAAGGGTTAAGGCTATATAAGCATCGCATCGTGATATTACATTTAGCAATCGCTATAGATACCTTTTCGATGTTAGTATTATAGCATCTGATATATTGCAATGTTTACTGTTACGACCGGGACTACGAATAAAACAAGGGCACTTAATGATTGGACTAGTAATAGGGCACTATGCAACAACAGTACGCTAGATCCAAACCCTCGAACTTATATGCCGGCGAACAAAACACCTATACCCTCCAGAGTTAATCTGCGATAACGGGGTATCCTTAACTGGGCATAAATGTACTCTACTTCAGGCTAACCCACACTGGTATAGCCTGATAACAAACAAGATGCAAGTTACGTTAAAATGCATAAAAAGGAATCTATGGAAAGATCAATTAAATCACTGCAAGATTTAATACAATAAAAAGATGCTTCAATACAGTTACTCTAAACAACAATAAACTCTTCACTCCTATCTGAAAGAAAGTGAAGTATAGTCCTACAGCATAGACCTGGAAACTTCTGAAGAAAGTCTGATGCTCATAAGATGCTCGTACTAATCTTGAACTTATATAAAGGCAGGAGGCAGGACACCACACGTGTAAATCGAATACACTAAAAGATAGGACATATAATGTTAACTGACACGAGAATACTATAAATGAGCAACGGTAGCAATGCTCGACACTAAAAGAAGTACTTCCTCATCAACGAAACAGTCTGCTATGGTTGTGTGGCTCAACAACAACCTAGACTAATAAATGCTGTGAATAATAATGCGTACATATCAAAGAGCTTATATTAAATACTAACAAGTGTCTACTCGATTAATAATGTCTAGCTGGCATACTCTAGGTAAGGAACTGGGGTTGAGCAAGACAGGCTCGTAGCTAGCGATGTCCTTAAGACTGCATCCTTTAAGTTACGTTAATTGACTAGGGTGCTCTCTTGATAGATCCAGATCACAAGTATCTGGTTCTATCCTGGCGACCCTCTAAAGACAAGCAAAGAGGCAGCAATGTGTGGAACTGGAACAGGCCAAAACCCTCAGTCAACACAATGCTGCACTCGCAAAGGACGCAACCGAAAAGACAACCCAGGCTACCACAGGACCGGTCGAAGTCGTGTAGGTATAAGCAAACCGTACACACATCGGAGACAATGACTATAGTTACCTTCTCCCAGTCTAGCATTAAATAAAAGAGCAGAAACACTAAATCAATAATGGAGACACACAAAGTTCTTAACCTATACTAACTAAGAACCCTCAAACCTATTCTAAGTACATGTAAATATATCTGAGGACGGCGCATGCAATACAATGGGCCGGCTATGGAAACCGTATGCAGAACCCAAGGGGATAAGTAATTGAATAAAGGCGAGAAGTAATGGAAAAGAAGAAGTTCAGAGAGAGAAACAGTGATAAAGGTGGTGATCGGGGGAGAGTATGCAAAGGGATGTTAGAAGCACGCGCGCCAAGCCTGTCCTGACGAGGACAGCTCCTGTGGACCCTCATGGACGAGGCAAGTTACACAGGAGCCCGCAAAGGCGCGATGGTCGGCCAATCACGGGCCGATACGTCACAAGACAGCAGGTGTCACGTGACACAGCCAGACACGCCGGCCAATGGCGAGCGAGAGGCAGGAATGCACCCGTGACTCAGACCCTCACTACCTTCTCGCTCTGAAAGTCTTTCTCATTCCCACGCTGGTACTATTATCACTACTGTTGATATAAAATATAACCCGTTGTCACAGACGAAAACAAAGACCACCACTGGACTGTCTGTGACAATGCGATTACTAGGAAAGAAAGAACAACATTCTTGGATAACTGTAGCCCATTTCGATGTCCCTGGCGAGCGCTAGTGGCTAACGAGAGGCGATTCTGCCAACGCTGGTAGACGTCACATTACACAGCGTAAGAAGGTTAATAGCATGATATAAAATGGATGAATTATATGTGTGTACCGGTATGTGTTTAATAGTAACTACTATGGATGACGTCTGATGAATCACACACACACACACAACGAAAGCCTGGCCATTCACTGCGGTTTGGTAGTTTCTCTACATTCTTAATTCTTTAATAGCTATCCGTGTTTATTGTTGAAACAGGAGGGAATAACAAAACATGGTATGTTTGTCATTTATATATCATATTCTGTAGTATGAATCGTATCGTAGCATATCAACAGCACAATAATTTTACATGGCTGACTGAGTGAAGCATCTATTGACAAATGATGAGGTTCATTTTTTATCTATAGGAATTTATGTTTATTTGTGTACTAGGTTGTCTGCATTATTTCATATAGATTTGTCTCTCTATTAGTGATGATGGTAGTAGTAGTGATGACGGTGACAATTATTGTAGTGATGATGATAGCAGTAGTGATGATGGTGGTAATATTAGTGATGATGGTAACCCTTCTCAGAGTTGGGTATGCGTTTTGATTTTGGGCGAAACGGCAAATAGCTGGCCTCCTTTGCTGATCCTTTCTGTGTCTCACCAAAACAGAGGGCAACCCCAGTATGCCCTTCTAAACACCTTCTCTCTTTTGCAATACACTACATTACAACGGTTTACATGCTACACTATTGTTTCCAAATGTATATACAACAGAAGTGTGGATACATTTGTTTGTCCCCTGGTAGCCAATCGTCAGATTGCTCTGGACCACGACCTTCTACTCTTACTATCAACTTCTGTAAAATTCGTGGCCTTTCCTCTAACTTCCACTCTGTTGAACACTACTTCTCCTCCAACAAACCTGATCTATTTTTCCTCACTGAAACTCAAGCGTCTGAAATAACTGCCACCAATGCCTTCTCTGTATCCTTCTGATTTGTCTATCCTAATGTTCATGCCAAAGGCATGTCGCTAAAAAGGCAATTTTGTTTTAATTAGCATTTAATTTCTAAGGCTTCAACTGTCATTTATTGATCATATGAATAGACAACATACCTGGACAAATATAATAACCTGTTTAAATACTTTGACGATATTAAGTAGTTACAGTTTGTTTGGCAGCAACATATAAACTACTAATATACAGTAATGGGTGTTTAGTGCCTGGCTGGACCGGGCATGTACAAAGGAAATCAAGCAACAACAGGTCTAGCGACCCCTCTAGGCTGCTTGTCCTCCAAAATACTGAGGATCAAGTGCCCAAACAGTGGTTTAGAGTGGGTAAGGGAAAATTGGAAAGAGAACTACTGCCCTGGAACTAATGTCCGTGGCAGGATTAGGAAGTTAGTAGGGGACAGATGGGTTAGTAACATAACACAGTTATAAGTGATCTTTCGTATATCTGGGAAAAAGAGAATAACGTCTTAGTAATATATATAAGCAATAATCCTTGATGAATCTGAGGGAAAACAAAATAAAGTTATTAATTTACAAACGCAGTCAGTCGCGGGTTTGGTGCAAGATATTTGTCTAGGCGAAGTTTAAAAGAATCAACGGTGCTGCAGTCAATAACGTCTTCGGTAAGCCCATTCCACAAGTCGACAACTCGATTGAAGAAGACATTCTTAGATTCGATTGAGTAAAAAGATTTACCAATAATTTTGCAACCGTTTCCCCGCGTGTAATTAGATTGGTCGATAGTGAAGTATTTACTACTTTGATGATTTTGAACACTTGAATTAAGTCGTCTGTGGGAAGATGGCAGTTAATGTGACGCAAACAAACATATTCCTGGTGCATTGGTAGGTTGGTGGGATGGTAGGTGAGTGTGGTTGGATGGTAGGAGTGTGGTGGGATGGTAGGAGTGTTATGAGGTAAGAGTTAGGGAGGGGAGGAAAGAGAGGGAGGGGAGGGAGATCAAGTCATGACATACTATAGTTCTGGCCTGGCTACCGTTCCATGATTCGTGACACCACCCAGGGCCAGGCCCCCCAGATGATGACCTTCCTCAATTTCCGGCAGTGTCTTAATTACTCTACTAGTTATGGCTTATTGACAGGCAGTTGGAGAGGGAAGGGAGGGAGGAAGGGGAGGAAGGGAAGGGGGGGAACTTAGGGAGTGGTCAAGGTCAGGGATGGGTTAGGTTTAGGGATGGTCAGTTATGGAGGGGATGGTCAGGGTTAGGGATGGTCAGGGTCAGGGATGGGTCAGTGTCAGGGATGGGTCAGGGTTAGGGATGGTCAGTGTCAGGGTCAGTCAGCGATGGGTCAGGGTCCGAGATGGTCAGGGTCAGGGATTGGTCAGTCAGGAATGGTCCAGTTAAGGATGGTCAGGGTCAGGGATGGGTCAGTCAGGAGTGATCAGGGTCAGGCATTACGGTCAGGGATGGGTCAGTAGGGAGTGGTTAGGGTCAGGGATTGGTCAGTCAGGAGGGTCAGGGTCAGGCGTTAGGGTCAGGGATGGGTCAGTCAGGAGGGTCAGGGTCAGGGATGGGTCAGTCAGGAGTGGTCAGGGTCAGGCGTTAGGGTCAGGGATGGGTCGGTCAGGGATGGGTCAGTCAGGAGTGGTCAGGGTCAGGGATGGGTCAGTAGGGAGTGGTCAGGGTCAGGCGTTAGGGTCAGGGATGGGTCAGTCAGGAGGGTCAGGGTCAGGGATGGGTCAGTCAGGATAGGGTCAGGCGTTAGGATCAGGGTCAGTCAGGAGTGGTCAGGGTCAGGGATGGGTCAGTAGGGAGTGGTCAGGGTCAGGGATGGGTCAGTAGGGAGTGGTCAGGGTCAGGGATGGGTCAGGGTCAGGCGTTAGGGTCAGGGATGGGTCAGTCAGGAGTGGTCAGGGTCAGGGATGGGTCAGTAGGGAGTGGTCAGGGTCAGGCGTGGGTCAGTCAGGAGTGGTCAGGGTCAGGCGTTAGGGTCAGGGATGGGTCAGTAGGGAGTGGTCAGGCATGGGTCAGTCAGGAGTGGTCAGGGTCAGTCAGGAGTGGTCATGGTCAGGCATGGGTCAGTCAGGAGTGGTTAGGGTCAGGGATGGGTCAATCGGGAGTGGTCAGGGTCAGGGATGGGTCAGTCAGGGTCAGGGATGGGTCAGTCAGGGTCAGGGATGGGTCAGTAGGGAGTGGTCAGGGTCAGTCAGGAGTGGTCAGGGTCAGTCAGGAGTGGTCAGGGTCAGTCAGGAGTGGTCAGGGTCAGGGATGGGTCAGTCAGGAGTGGTCAGGGTCAGACATGGGTCAGTCAGGAGTGGTCAGGGTCAGGCATGGGTCAGTCAGGAGTGGTAAGGGGTAGGTCAGGGTCGGGGGATGGTCATTGTCGGTGGTAGTCAAGGTCTGGGATAGTCAAAGTCGGGGTTAGTCAAGGTCGGGGTTAGTCAAGGTCTAGGATAGTCATAGTCGGGGTTAGTCAAGGTCGGGGATAGTCATAGTCGGGGTTAGTCAAGGTCGGGGTTAGTCAAGGTCGGGGTTAGTCAAGGTCTGGGATAGTCAAGGTCTGGGATAGTCATAGTCGGGGTTAGTCAAGGTTGGGGTTAGTCAAGGTCGGGGATAGTCATAGTCGGGGTTAGTCATAGTCGGGGTTAGTCAAGGTCGGGGATAGTCATAGTCGGGGTTAGTCAAGGTCGGGGTTAGTCAAGGTCGGGGATAGTCATAGTCAGGGTTAGTCAAGGTCGGGGTTAGTCATAGTCGGGGTTAGTCTCAGAGTAGGTTGTTAGTCAAGGTCTCTAGCACGTATACGATGCGAGTCTACTTGGCTTGTTTTTTTATAGTTATATATGTGTATATGTTATGTTTGATATTACGGTTTATTAATGTATTCATCAATATATACATATATTGTAAAACTTGCAAAATATACAAACCAAAACTAGGACAAAGACAATATAAAGGCAAAATAACTAATCAAAATAGCTATGTGGAAAAAACGCTTAAGCAAAATATAATTATGAAATAATTGAACACAATCCACCACATAAGGTGTACATCACTACATGAGCAAGTTAATATGTTTCCCAAGCCAACTAATCGCACAAATAACAACACACCTTTTCAGTATTATATTCAAATGATATATTACTAGTAAACATAACAGGTTGCAGCAATAAATATCTGGATAACAATATACTATAACATATAACGCAGGAAATACCTTTATATCGTAAATATTTCTGTTCCATGTCCTATATATTTGCAAGGAATACAAAGAGTATTTCTATGTTATTAACAATATATCTTCCCAAGAGCATCTGTTAGCGCTCATGACTTAATAATCCCTCCTTCACATTGCAGAAGTTATGCTTATCAAAATGAATGTATACCCCGATCCTCATCTCTCTGAAACTCCCTTCCTCAGCGTACATTCCCTCCATCTTTCAATCCACAACAGCTTTACCCCTTCTGTACCGCAATGTCTTATACATTTTATTTTGGGTTCTATTAGACGGTTTTATTCAGTTTAAAAAGGCCCTCCAGCAATTAACAGGCTTCAAACAATCTTACACAACACTTTCCACTACCACAGATCCTTCTTAACCCCTTCAGCCCCATGACTCCTTGTTACCTTTGATTCTGGCTAAAATGATATAATTTTAAGCAGTTTAAGAAGGACTTATGTTACTAAGAGGGTTTATTGAGATTGTATTTACTCATTTGAGTCGGAAGGTAGATTACAAACTAAAGAAAATCGTCTAATTGTAACCAAAATATGATGATAATTACATAATGGTGGTGAAGGAGTTAAGCCGCACAGAATCGTCTCAATAAAGCTAGAATAACAAATAATAATACGTCGCCGGTACAAAAGGGGTTAAATCCAGTTACATAGGATTTTTTTTAAGGAAAAACACCATGTTTATGTAAACTATAGATATGGCTTCCAGGGGTTCAACAACAATAATAAAACTAATAATAATAATAATAATAATAATAATAATAATAATGATAAAAATAATAATAATATTAATACTAATAACAATAACAATAATAATAAAAATACTACTACCACTAATAATAATAATAATAGTGTAGGCCGGGTTTCTTCTTGAATTGTTGGTTTGAACAAGGGACTCGCGCTATGGAGTTCACACCGCTCCAGACAAGACAGTCCAGTATATTATTATCAACAACACGATAGTTTAACACATGATTCCTTTTCTTCAATTCACATTTTATTTCTTTTGTTTATAAGATTTTGTTGTTCAATCGCTCATCCGACAGAAAATTGTATCTATGTGTTACTTAATTTATCAACGAGTTTAAAGATTGACAAAAATGTTGTATATTGAAAATCCTAAAATACTTCCTGAAGTAAATATAATATTGGTTAGTTGCTGAGAGAAGAAATATTGTTTTAGCTTAAAATGTATATACTGCTTAACCCACTGAGCCCCAGCGACGCAGCGTTTGCGTCCACAATGTATGTAACGCTAAACCCCAGCGACTCATACGTTGCGTCCTGTCTGGTCCGGTCCCAATTAGTCCGGTCCTATGGCACCTAGAGGGCTCAGATTTGTATGGGAACTGTGTAAGTATCCCATGCACCCATGCCGATGGTTGAAAACTCTCAAAGTCCAACCGCGTGCGCGTGAGCGCGCAAAAACATGTTTTTGGGGGGAAATTGCCTTCAATTTTTTACTCTTGTAAAATCCGTTTTTGGGGGCTCTGTAGGACCATTTTTTGAGCTTTTTGATCGGTTTTTCGTGGTTTTTCCTTCATTCCTAACCCATTCGCTATTGTTTCTGGAATAAAACAAAAAATCAGAATCAGCCGGTCCTGGGTGGTACATTTATAAATATTTAGCTGGTACTCAGCGGGTTAATGTTATTATAACAATACTATGAAAAAGTATAACTTATGACCATTTTATTAAAAACAAGTATTGCCTAACTAAATATATACTGTCTGTTTGTACAATGTGTTCTGGCTATCATAATAATTTGATGGTTGGCTAAAATTAAAAATAAATTAGAGTCGTACTTAAAACACCTTTATGGTCTAATTATAGTAGTCTTTTTAAGTAGTGAATGTCAATAGTTCCGGAAATGTAAATAAGTGTTGAAACTTGTAAAATGTGCACCAATTTTGTTGTAGACTGTGTTCTATTATGGTCACAACATTATACTACACATTTTACTGTTACCAATATTAACATTTACAACGGGTTTGCTGTTCATCATATTCTAACGGTTTAACTTGTGTGCAATAAATGTTGAATGTTTTTGCCACTTATCCCCATGGTCCCTCAACCCCTCCCTGCAATGGCAGACGTCAGATGTGCAGTAGACCAGTCTTGCAATTATAATGTGAATATTATCACATGCTCAGTATGAGAGAGCTGGTTTCATTAGTTACAGACAACACTCATAACTGTGCCATAGCCATTTTAATCAGCCAATCAGCAGATTTCTCTAGACAGTTCTTTGACCCCAGATGTCTGGCTTAAGTGAACATACTATAGGTAACAACAACAGTTAATGTTTACCTCTGTCCCTTCCCTATCTCATATACTGTAACTAATTATATTACGACTCTCTCTCTCTCTCTCTGTTTGTGTGTGTGTGTGTGTATATGTGTGTGACAAAATGTCTGATCACTTCCATGGTTATATTGTAGATATACTTTATGGAAATTAGAGCATCTCAATACCTGCAACATAACAATGGGAGTTGTAAGTATTGGTCTGAGAACAAATATATTTAATATACAGTATACAGTACAGGTATATCTTATTACACAATGTAATTTGAGTGAAAGTGTGTTGCTAGAGATTTTAATCAATGGTTTAATAGTTTGCTAAATTTAAAATATACTTAAAAACAATAGCAAAAGGTAATGATTCTGGCGGTGACTTGAGTCCGGGTCTTCCATTATAGACTCCCACCATATCATCTCGTCCACATCACTCCCTAACGCGCGCATTCAGTACCGGTCACGTACTTTCCGCTATATGCTGGCAACTATTACACGGATTTATTCAGCTTAGGAAGGATGTCTACTCGTTAAAAGATGACAAACTATTTGAAATAATCCTTTTAGTTACCATGTAGCCTTCTTAAACCTCATAAAATCGTATATATGCAGGTGAATATAAACATAATGACGTCGCTGGTACTGTAAGGGCTAACATAATGTGGGTTATATAGTTTAACCTAATACACTATATTCGCAGATGATAATACATTCAGATATGATAGTAAGCTTCTTTTGTATTTAGCTTCGGGAGAAAGAGTAGGATTTACAAGATTAATTGTAGTAGGGTTTTATCCTGTTCATGCCTCGAGATTCCTAATATAAACTAGGCTAATAATGACCATAACATTTAGGTATGCCTTTGCCAGGTTTTGACTCTACTACTAAACCCTTTAACATACTGGGTACTTATAATAAGCTGGATTTAATTGTAGTAGGGTTTTATCCTACAAACTGGGTACTTATAATAAGCTGGATTTAATTGTCGTTCGCCTGACATAAAACATTATAGCACTATTACCATACTGCATAAGTTACCTGTTATAAGGAGATATCTCACAGAAGAAGCCATATACAGTATATGGTGAATTGAACCGTCCAAACTTATTACTAATATTATAATAATATAACAATGTGAAACTCCTATATTCATAGTAATGCTGTTCTGGCAAGGTAGTATCAGTGTTCGATACAGAGAGAGTGGGGAAGAATACGTATGTGTGTGAGTGCGTCAGGAAGCGCCGTGGTGGAGTGTGATTATGTATGGATGCTTTATCCTGGCTGTCCATGGTTCGAATCCTGGTTAGGGTAAACCCATTTTTTTATATAACCCACATCTCATAGTCATACAAACAAAGGCCAAAATTATACTTTACATATTATTTACGTAATGCTATATAGTAACTTGTACAATACAATGACCTTCGCAATAATTTAGTGGCCCCCAGCACAGCCCATTCAGATTATAGAGTTTCACTTTATCACAGTATGATTAAAACATTGTATTAACTTAATATCAACATGCACCATAAATATCAGCTAATGTTAAATTCTCAGTATGTTACAGTGATAAATACTATAGTCTATTCGCTGTATGTAGGCGTGAAATCATGACCTCTAACCTCTGTAACTAAAAAACGACTAGAGTAATCGATCTAATAATTATATCATTTGGAAAGAGTCAGTCAAGGAATAGATGTGGAGACTTACAGCCAATTTGCTCTAGCCCTTTTTGAGTTACATAGGATAGAGGTCATGATATATCGCCAGCTTACAGCGAATAGACTATAGTGTGTCATAGACTAATACAGCTATTATTTAATCTTTGTATCAGATAGTATCTTTGAAACTGATGTATACAATGATGCATTCTTAATTGTTGTGTTATTTATAATTAGCCTAGTTTATTCAGTTTTGTATTATGGTTATAATTAGCCTAGGACCTAGAGGATATATTAAAGTATAACCATGTGAACAATCATTACATTTGATTCAGTAATAACTGAGAAATAAGCGCCGCCCAAACAACAACAACAAGTAACAAAAAGAAGAGCAAGAACAACGTGTAATTTACGTAATTACCGTAAGTGTGTAGAGAAAGGGTGGCCCAAAGGCCTCCTTCAAATGTTGGAGCCTAAGGCCGTTTATATTTACTTATAGAGGCTCCTTAATGATCGCCAGGAAAATAAACGATACTTAATGGGGTAAAACGGCTTTATATAAACAATGTGATAGAGCAAAGTGTCTGATTTTCTTTAAAGTTAACAGGGCGAAGGACACCGCTTTCAGATTTGTGTAATTTGTTGTAACAAATACTCTCTCTCTCTCTCTCCCTCCGTTGATGCTGCAGATCCGACACAATTACCATATAAAATAGCTTCCGACACCGTATTTGTTCTGTAATACTTTGAATGGTAGGGATCACATGTTAAATAACACCGCCTGACGATAACCTAATATATAAACAACGTAAACAAAGAGAGAGAGAAGAATAATGTGTTTAAATGTACTATTGCTATTGGTGTTAAAAAAATAGATGGTTGACGGCCCCGCTCGAGCAGTACTATCTCACAGATGAAGAGTTACTGGCTCAAGTGATATGCTAACCATATTTTTACCTCCGTCGGGAACCAAAGTGATGCGTATTATCTATCTATCTATCTATCTATTGCCTGACGCCGTGATCCCCGAAGGGGTGGCCACGAACGAACCGCCCCCATGCACCTCTGTCCCCAGTCAGTCGACGCCCCTCCCCCCAACCAGCACCGCCTTCGTTCATGTACTTCCTCACTCCATCCTTCCACCTCATATTCGGTCTACCTCTCCCCCTCTGTCCCTCCACCTCGCTCTCATACACCCTCTTAGTCATTCTCTCGCTTTCCATACGTTCCATATGGCCGAACCATCTCAAGTTGTTCCTTTTCACACTTTCCAGCACATCTACCTCCACACCACACCTCCTTCTTACTTCCTCATTAGTCTGTCTATCCCTCCATGTAACTCCGCACGCACTCCTTAAGTAATTCATTTCCACTGCTCTCACTCTTGGTCTGAGTCTCTCAACCAACGTCCATGCTTCGCTTCCGTAAGTCAGTGTCGGGATTACCACACTGTCATGCAAGGACTTCTTCACTTCCATACTGACCACCCTATTTCTTGTTACTGCTTTTAGCGTTCCTACAACCCTCTTCCCCTGTTGTACCCTCTCCCGCACCTCTTCATCCATAGTCCCATCTTTACTCAACACACTGCCCAGATACTTAAAAGAGTTGACGATCTCCATAGCCTGACCGTTCAGCTTCACCTCACACTCTGTGACTTCACCCCTTTCGAAGACCATAACCTTGCTCTTCCCCGTATTTACCTTCAAATTCCGTTTTTCGCACACTGTTTCCAAACTCATTTACCAGACCCTGCAACTCCCATTCATTATCACTCATCAGAACTGTATCATCCGCAAACAGCAGTATAGGTAGCTTCCACTCAATTCCCTCCCTTTTCAGCGATACACCAACATCCACTGCTCTTGATAGTATTTCTTTCATAACTCCATCCATATATACAGTAAACAACCACGGGGACATCACACACCCCTGTTTCAAACCAACATTCAGGTCAAAGAACTCGCTCTGCTCACTCTCCACACGTACTGCCGCCTTTGCACCCTCATACATGCTCTTCACTGCTTTCAGCAACTTGCCCTCTACTCCGTATATTCTAAGTACTTTCCACAAACCTTCTCTATCCACTCTGTCATAGGCCTTCTCCAAGTCCATAAAGGCAACATACACCTTTTGTTTCTTCTCCAGATACTTCTCCACAACACAATTCAGGGTAAAAATCTGATCTACACATCCTCTTCCCTTCCTAAAACCTCCCTGCTCGTCGACCTATCCATTTCTCCGTTCTCACTCTCACTCTCTCAATCACTACCCTACTGTATACCTTCCCTACTACGCTTAGAAGACATATTCCTCGGTGGTTACCACACACTCCTCTTTCCCCTTTGCCCTTATATAGGGGGACTATTATGCCAGTCTTCCAGTCATCGGGTGCACTCCCCTTCTCCCATGCTAGTTTGCACATTTTCCATACCCATTCTATCACTATCTCACCACCATACCTCAACATTTCCCCACACACTCCATCTGTTCCTGGTGCTTTCCCCAACTTCACTCTTTTCATGGCTTCCCACACTTCTGACCTCCTGATCCCCACCTCCTCCTCCACTACTTCTCTTCTTCTCCCTCCCATACCATATCCAGCTATGTTTGCTGGCTCTTCATTCCTTTCATTTAGCAACTCACTGAAGTACTCCCTCCATCTTTCGACTCTCTCTTGCTTCTCGGCTAGCATTCTCCCATTCTATCTTTCACACCCTTACTGTTTCCCTTGCTACCTTCCCTAACTTTCTTGACTTCTTTCCAGAACAGTTTCTTACTCTCCCTCCATTTTACACTCAGATTCCTTCCAAATTCCTCATCTACTCTTCTCTTACTTTCCTTCACTACTCTCTTCACCACCCTCTTACTCTCCACGTACCTCGCTCGTTTCTGTCTCTCGGAATCTTCATTCCCTCTACTACCCAACCACTCTCTATATGCTTCTTCTTTTCTTCCACAGCTATTCTTACCTCTTCTGTCCACCATGCTGTACCTTTCACTCCCCTCCCTCTTCTCCTCACTCCACACACCTCCTCACATGCTGCACAGATCTCATCCTTAAACACCTTGCTCATCTCCTCCACTTCCTCCATAACTTCCAGGTCGAACCCACCTAGTCGTCTTTCCACTGCTCTCCTGTACTCCTCCCTGATTTCCTCCTCCTGCAACCTCTCCACCCTCCTCACCATTCCACCCTCCTCTCGCCTCCCTCCCGCTCTCCTCACCCACTTCTTTTGTATCCTAACCTTAGCTACCACTACATAATGATCAGACAGACCCCCTCCAATACCCTATACACCCTAGCATCCATCACAGATTTCTTCATTCGTTCATCCACACATACATAATCAATCAATGACTTTCGTTCCACCACTGTCTTATCCTTCATCGTCAACATCCGTTTCCACGTGTACCTGTGGATCATTCTGTGTCGGAAGAAGGTGTTGGCTATCCACAGCCTCCTCCCCACACATACGTCCACAAGTGCACTACCATTCCCATTCACCTCTGATGGTACCCCCCACCCTCCCACCACTCCCTCAACTTTCCTATCACCCACCTTACCATTCATATCCCCAATCAGAAATATTCTTTCGTTCTTGTCAAACTTCTCCAGGCACGCCTCCACATTCATCCAGAACTCCTCTTCTTTCTTTCAAGTATATCCTCTGTCGGGGCATACACGCATACAATCACCCACGTTTGTATTCCTACTTTCATTCTCACCCACACAATCCTTGAACCCACAGACCCATACTCTCTTACACATTCCTTCCATTTGCTACTTACAAACATGCACCTTCTCTCGCTGTTCCTTCACTCACTCCAGCATACACACCCATTCCACACTCCCACTCTCTCACATCTGAACCTTTCCATTTGGTCTCTGTCATTCCACATACATCCAGCCTGGCATTCACTAACACTTCCAGAACCTCTCTCTCTTTTGTGCCATCATTCATGCCACTAACATTCCACGTAGCCATTCTCAGAATGTCCGAAGTCATGTCCTTAGTCGGTCGTGGTTCGTCAACGTTGGTTCCGTCCGCATCCGAGGCTGTTCGTTCGTTTTTCCTTGCTTCGATATTTTTTCCGGGTGGGGGTCGCAAGCCCACCGACCCAACCTCTTTAGTCGCCTCTTACGACACGCAGAAGGCACGTGGGGCATATTCTATTCCCTAACCCCCAGGGGGTTAGCGCTCGTTATTTGTGTTAGTCAATATAGTATTATTGCTATAATGAATGTTTGTTATTATTATACTTATGTAAATACAGTATATATATATGTATTAATACTGGCCAATTACATGTATTTCATTAGTGAATGTTGCAAATATTACATTAATATTATCAATATTATATTATTTACCCAATATGTGTACTCATATTTTACTTACCATAGTTTTATATTTATTAGTTTATATATTAATATAAATTATTTCGCATTCCAACTATTCGGTACTATGCACATTCCCTTGTTTCGGTAACTACATAACTAAGATGTCTTTATATAACACTACACTTGCGCTAGATACGTGGTCTTCATATTTCGAAAAACAAAGTATTATTTACAACAAATAATTAGGATAATAATGCATAGCCTCAAAATATCATAGCGAGAGGATAAATGGTTAGCTGTTTGGCCAATTTTAATAACGGTAAACTAATGAAGTTCTTGGCAAATATATTATTAACAAATACTGCTAAATATATATATTTTAATGATTACAAGAATTAAGCTTGCTTGAAAAATACTGATTATTTATTCAAACAAACTTCTGTGTCATATTTTGAGCCCTACTGTTAAAGGCATATAGAAATTACATATATTGTAATCTATTCGTTTATAGAATTATGCCTTGATGATTGCATACAACACCACTCTTAAGGATTGCAAGCATTTGTTCTTATAATTACTCTACTTACCATTTCCGTTGTCATATAAAATCAATCTATACTATATTTATATTATGACATAGTTAATAGTTATGTGACTGCCCGGGTTGATAGTGGTGATATAACGTAGTAACAACCATGGGTGAATAATGTGTGGTTGTTACACTAACATGTTCTACACTCTACAGTATTACTGAAGTAATACGACCCCCCCCCCCCCCTCCCCTCCCGCAATTAGCCATATTCAATTACACCCAACGCCAAGAAAGGAAGCAAATACTACCCTGTATCGTCCAATCTGTTAATAATACATTTATAAACTATTCTCGGTATGGTTTTCGGAACATACGGGCACTGAATGGTGCAAAACGCCTTTATATATCCAAGTTAATGGGGCGAAGGAGACCGCTTTCAGATGTTTGTCATTTGTTACACCAATTTCTGTCTGTCTCTCTCTCTCTCTCTCTCCGTTGATGCAGCAGATCCGACACAATTATCATATAAAATAGCTCGCGACAACGGTTGTATTATGTAATACTTTGATTGGTAGGAATCTCATGATAATTATAACCGCCTGACGTTAGCCTATAATATAAATAACTTTTAAAAAGAGAGAGAGAGAGAGAGAGAGAGAGAGAGAGAGAGAGAGAGAATAATGTGTATAACGTTAGTATCAGTGTTAAATAGATGGGGCCTCGCTTGAGCAGTACTATCTCACAGATGATGAGTTACTGGTTCGAACGACCAGCTCAACCAACTTTTTACCTCCGTCGGGAACCTAAGTGATACGTATTAGCGCACGATATTTGTGTTATTCCTTGCGAATTGACAAGACTACGTCCTCGGCGATGAAAATCGTATGAAATCGCAAATGTGGGAAAGGGGCATTAACGTACAGCGGATTCCAGACGCCGATAGAATTCGCCGATACATTTGCTCGTTGTGATACTGGCATGAAGGAGCAGACGAGTAAGCCTTTAGCCTTTTCCAACACTTATATATGGAGTACAGTGGTGAGCATTAGGGATCCTATAGTTATAAATATAGGATCTCTAGTGAGCATTGACCCCTTCTGTACCGGCGACGTCTATTTCATTTTATTCTAGCTATATTTAGACGACTTTGTGCAGCTTAAGAAGGATCTGTGGTATGTAAAAGTGTTAAGTGAGATAGTTCGAAGCCTTTTAATTCCTGGAGGCCCTTTATAAACTGCATACCATCTTCATAATAGTAGCCTGAATAAAGTTAAAAGGACGGCGCCGGTACACAAGGGGTTACAAATGATACACTCATCACTCATTTGAATCCCTGAACCCTTAAGTGGGCCAACTACGTATTTTTTTCTCTCTCTCTGGGTTGTATCCATTCGGCCCCATTCAGTCTACTGTTTTAAGACGTTAATCCCCATCCAGGTGTCGATGTTTTCCTGGCGAGCGGTAGCGAACCAGCATATTTATACAAATGTTTTAGACAGCAGGTTAAATGTGTACATTTTTCGATAGGAAAATGTTTCCGGCGAAGCCGGATTCCTCCATACAATGCTGGCTCGCTATCGCTCGCCAGGAAGAAATCGACACCTGGATGGGAATAAACGTCTTAAAACAGTAGGCTGAATGGGGCCGAATGGATATAAGCCAGAGAAAGAGGGAAACGGAGAGAAAAAAGCAGGTCACCCCCCTTAACACTATGTGGTCTGGCCTCTTGTGGGTTATCAACTCTGCGTAAGCAGAGTGGTATCGCCCCCCGTATGGTGGTACATGCCGGCCGAAATGTATGTCTGTCTGTCCGTCCGATAACTCCTCCTAGACCGTTCGACGGATTTACACCAAACTTCACACGAACATTCGGTGCGTGAATGCGACTGTAATAAAAAAAAACAAAAAAAACAAAATGTGCAATAGTTATGATTTTAGGTCCAAAATATGGTTCCCCCCCCCCCCTTTCCCCTCAAGACCCCCACTCCCCACCCTGTACTTATTCCCAAGCAATGATGATGGCGTTCTGTGTGATAGTAGATATGATGGTGACAGTACTATAGTAGTAGTGATGATGGTCATAATAATATTCATGATGGTGACATTAGTAATGATGATTGTAAGATGATAATGACAGTATTAGTGATGTTGGTAAGTAGTAGTGATGATGGTGAAAGTGTAGTAATAATGAGAGTAGTAATGATGATGAGAGTAGTAGTGGTGATGGTGAGAGTAGTAGTGATGATTATAATAGTAATAGTGCTGATGATATTAATGATGATAGTGACTAGTAGTGATGATGGTGACCGATCGCAGAGTTGGGTATGCCGTTTTGAATTTGGGCGAAACGGCACGTCTACTTTATAATAGAAGTAGTGCTGATGATATTAATGATGATAGTGACTAGTAGTGATGATGGTGACTGATCGCAGAGTTGGGTATGCCGTTTTGATTTTGGGCAAAACGGGACGTCTACTTTATTATGACTTTTTGTTTAATTACTATTGGGGATTTTGCTTGTGTTTTTTGTTTCATTTTTGAGCAATATACTTTAGTTTGTCCTCTCGGCTAACAAAAATGCCTTCTCAGATTTAATTAAAAACTAAAAATTGCCCATCCAGACCCCCTAACAGCCAAGTGTGTACATTTTTCGGTCGAAGGCCGATTTCTTCTATATATCAGGCTCGCTCTCGCTCCCCCCCCCCAAAAAAAAAAAACAAAAAAAACAAACAAAAAATCGCTGGGGTGAAGTGTCTTAGTATCGCCAAAGTAATGGGGTGAAACCACTTACAATTTCCAAACCAAAGGAGCGAAAAGGGAGGCTCAAATAGAGCACCGTCGGTCTAAACAAGATTATCTCCCGAGGACCAAGATTATATAATGACCAAATCCAGTTAAAAAGTACTTTGTCAATATGGTTGAGCATTTGATTATAGTAGGTTAATAATATCATCTGGTATTGGGCAGAAAAGTGAATCAAATTTAATGTAAGTGTTTATATAGATGCAGCAAAACCTGTTTCCTGCTTGCAAATATTAAACACACACACACAGAGATAGAGACAGATAGATAGAGAGAGAGAGAAAGCGAGAGAGTGAGTGAGTGAGTGGAGAGAGAGTGAGTGAGTGAGTGGAGAGAGAGAATGTGAGTGAGTGAGAGAGAGAGTGAGAGAAAGACTAGAGAGAGAGAGAGAGATAATAGGCAGGAGAAAATATCGGCCAATGAAAGCGGCTTCTCTTCATAGGAAATATCGCTTTACAGTTATCATTCATATCTGCATAATTCTCTTTCATTACACTTCTCTCACTCACTCTATCATTCACTCACTCTTACTCTCTCTCTCTCTCTGGGTTGCGTGTTGGAAGAGTCGAGGATTATGGAGAACTGGGGTAATGGTAGGATGTAAAGGAAGAAGGTGGAGAAGAGGAGGAGGAAGAAGAGGTGGGGGTGGAGGGTTAGGAGGGAGAAGTGGTGGTGGGGGTGGAGGACGTGGAGGAAGAGGTGGTGGTGGGGTGGAGGACGAGGAGGAAGAGGTGGTGGTGGAGGAAGAGTCAGAGGTGGTGAGGGTGGTGGAGGGGGAGGAGGGGGTGAAGAACGAAGAGGTGGTGGTGAGGGTGGGAGTGGAGGACGAGGGGGGAGAGGCGTAGGAATATGTGGAGGTGGTGGAGGAGTACGAAGAGGAAGAGATGGGAGTGGTGATGGTCATAGGAGGAAGAGGAGAAGGAGAAGGAGAAGAAAGTAACGGAGGAAAAATAACCCAGCCTAGCCTAATCTATTCTAACTTAACTCAAATCTAACCAAGCCTAGCCTAATTAAACCTAACCTAACTCAACGCAATCAAGCCTAGTTTAATTTAGCCTAATCTAACCTAACCTAGCCTAATCTAATCTAACCTAAACTAACTTAACCTAACCAAATCCAGCCTAGCCTAACCTAATCAAACCTATGTTACTTGTGAGGTTGGCTGTTTGTGGCGGCCGTTTAGAACTGTGGCCGGTTTGGTCAGCCTCTGAATAATGGTATATCCTTAAAGTTAGTAAGTTGTAGGCCTCTCCTCTCCTCTCCCCTTCCTTCCTTCCTTCCTTCCTTCCTTCCTTCCTTCCTTCCTTCCTTCCTTCCTTGCTTGCTTCCTTGCTTGGCTGGCTGATGCTTGCTTGCGTTCCTTGCTTGCTTTTGCGCTTGCTTGCTTGCTGAGTGATTACTCGCTTCATTCCTTCCTCCTTGTTTTATTTCCTTTAGATTCCTTCCTTCCCTTCTTTCTTCTTTCTTTCCTTCCTTTCCATTGCTTTCTTTTCTTTCTTCTTTCTTTCTTTCTTTCTTCTTTTCTTTTTCGTTCTTTCTTTTCTTTCTTTTTTCTTTCTTCTTTCTTTTCTTTTCTTTTTCTTTCTTTCTTTTTCTTTCTTTCCTTCCTTCTTCCTTTCCTTTCCTTCCTTCCTTCCCTTTCTTTCCTTTCCTGCCTGCCTGCCTGCTGCCTGCCTGCATGCCTGCCCTGCCTGCCTGCCTGCCTGCCTGATGCCTGCATTGCCTGCCTTCCCTTCCTTTCCTTTCCTTCCTTTCCTCCCTTATTTCTCTTTCTTCCTTACTTCCTTCTTCCCCTTTCCTTCCTCTTCCTTCCTCCTCCTTCTCCTTTCCTTTCATTTCCTTTATTTCTTCTTTCTTTCTTTCCTCTCTTACTTCCTCCTACTGTCCTTCCTCCTTTCTTTTCTTGCTTCCTCCTTTCCCTCTTTCCTTTCTTCCTTCCTTCCTTTCCTACTCCCTTCTTTCCTCCCTTTCTTCCATCTTTTATCTCTGATTTAGAGTGAAGAGCAGTATTAGTGAAGCAGAATATAAGAAGAATGAATATTATGGAATGATGGGAAGTAGAGAAACCACTGAAAAAGATGTTAATCAAATAAATATGGTAATGGCGAAACTAATGCTAAAGAAAACAAAAGGGAACCATTACAAACTAGTGATAAAGAAGAAAATAAGAAAAGAAAGATGATTAACAGAAAAAAAACTAGTGATAAAAATGATAATAATAACAAGAAAGATTAAGAACAGAGGAAATATCGATAAAGAAGAAGGTAATAATATAATAAAGATGGTCTTCTCAACGATGCGGTGAAGGATTTTCGGAGAAGAAATCGACTCAGCACAGGACAACCAGGAAGGAGGACCGAAGACAGCGAGGACGGCAATCTACAAAGGAATTAAATACTAATCCGTCAAGAACCGCGAATTTGGATAAAGCTCCACCAACACGACCCAAATTCAAAAACCGTCAGGGATAACGACCGAGGACCGAGGACAGCCATGAATGTAAATGTAGATCCGACCAGAACCAATAATTTGAATAAAGACCGTTCCTTGAATCCCAAATCCAAAACTTTGAATGTTTTCTATGCAAACGCTCGTAGCATACGCAATAAATTTTCAGATTTAGAGGAACTAGTGTTTACAGAAAATTATGATGTGATTGGCATAACAGAATCTTGGCTCAATACACAAGATAGAGACTTTTTAGCAGAGTATTCACTTCCCGGTTATGTAATGTTTGAGAACAGCCGAATAAATAAAAATGGAGGTGGCGTTTTATTTTATATCAAAGAAAGTCTTAACCCGACCCTCGTGTCAAAACTTCAAATTGTGAACGTCGACACATCTTTTGTGCTAATAAAGAATAATAAAGGTACAAAACTAATACTTGCGTTAATATACAGACCTCCAGCTCAATCAGTGCAAACTGACCGAGAAATTTACGAACAAATTGCAGATGTAAGTAACTCACAAGATACCGTAATTTTTGGCGACTTTAATTTACCTGTGACCAAGTGGGGCGATACTCTTACTTCACACTCCGGACATGACTTGTATACGAACTTGCAAGAGAGTTCGCTTTATCAATTTGTTCGAATGCCGACCCGTGGTAATAACGTTCTTGACATTGTACTTGCAACAAAAGAAGAATTGATAGAGAATTTGAATGTTGGTGATGAATTCAGTAACAGCGACCATCGTACGATAACTTTCACTTTAAAGTTTACTAGTAACGAACCAAATAGTAGCATCGAAAAAGTCCCTAATTTCAAGAAAGCAAACTTCCATAAACTTAGAGCTATGTTTAAAGAAACTGACTGGAGCTTTTTAATTAACAATAACGACATAAATACATCTTGGAAGTTATTCGAAACCACTTACCTAAAAGCAGTGCAAGACTGCATACCATCGAAAATACGGCGTCCAGGCCATAATAATAAGCCCAAATGGTGGAATAAAGATATTTCAAACTGCCTGCTTGCTAAAAAATTTGCTAATGATAGATTAAAATCCTCACAAAATGACGAAGAACGGGTGAAATTTTTAGAGCTACGACGCAAAGCCAAAAAGTTAATTAAGCAAAGTAAAAAGACCTTAGAGTTACATATTGCGAATCAAACTAAAACAAACCCGAAAGAATTCTATAGTTATATCAGAAAGAAAAAAGTAGTTACTTCAACTGTTGGACCGTTAGTCGATGAAAAAGGAGAATACACCAAAGACGAAGTACAAATGAGTAATGCCCTCAATACCTTCTTTGCATCAGTTTTTACAACAGAAGACCTCAGTGATATCCCTACACCATCGCCGATTCAGATTGATAATTCAGATGTTCTAAGCAATATCACCGTTACAGAGAGAGAAGTATTGAATTGTTTAGATAAACTCAAGGTAAATAAAACGCCAGGACCTGATACAATCTCGCCTAGAGTTCTAAAGGAAGCTAAGAATGAGCTCTCCAAACCACTGACATTACTATTCAATAAATCCTTGCAGTCTGGAACTATGCCTGATCAGTGGAAGCTAGCCAACGTAACACCGATATTCAAAAAAGGCAGCAAATCCCTACCCAGTAACTATCGTCCAATTAGCTTAACCTCAGTTGTATGTAAAATGCTAGAAACGGTCATACGAGACAGACTCGTAAATCACTTAGAGGAAAATAACATACTTAAAGATACTCAACACGGCTTTCGTAAAAAACGTTCCTGTTTAACAAACCTCTTAGACTTCTTCCACGATATCCTCAACCTCTACGATGAGAGTAAAGCTGTAGATATTATATACCTTGATTTTCAAAAGGCCTTTGACAAAGTTCCCCACAAACGTTTACTGCTAAAACTAAAAGCGCATGGAATACAAGACGATGTGTTGAAATGGATAGAAAATTGGCTCAGCAACAGAAAGCAAAGGGTAGTCATAAACGGTAAGGCATCTAAATGGACCAATGTAAGTAGCGGGGTACCCCAGGGATCGGTACTAGGACCAATTCTCTTTCTAATTTACATCAACGACATAGATGAGGGTCTCACCTGCACAATCTCAAAATTTGCTGACGATACAAAAATTGCAAATAGCGTACTCTCAAAAGAACAAGTTGACGATATGCAACACAATCTAGATAAATTGTCATGTTGGGCCCAAATTTGGCAAATGAGTTTCAATGCGGATAAATGTAAAGTACTACATGTCGGATACCTAAATGAGAAAGCAAACTATTCGATGAATGGCACTCAGCTTAAGAATGTAAACAGAGAAACTGATCTGGGAGTAACAATATCGAGTAACCTAAAACCGAGTCAACAATGTTCAGAAGTTGTTAAGAAGGCAAACAAAATAATTGGCTTTATAGGCAGGTCATTTGAGCATAAATCCAAAGAAGTTATCCTAACCCTTTACAATTCCTTAGTCCGCCCTCTTCTGGAATACTGCGTTCAATCCTGGTGCCCTTATTACCAAAAAGATATAAACAAGCTAGAACGAGTTCAACGTAGAGTTACCAAAATGATACCTAGCCTAAAGAACAAACCATACGAAGAGCGTCTTAGAGAATTAAATCTATTTCCTTTAACCCAGCGCAGATTAAGAGGCGACTTAATTCAAGTGTTCAAAATCATCAAAGGCATCGACAATAGGAACTGTAGTAAGTACTTCACTATTGACCAATCTAATTACACGCGGGGAAACGGTTGCAAAATTATTGGTAAATCTTTTAACTCGCACGAATCTAAGAATTTCTTCTTCAATCGAGTTGTCAACTTGTGGAATGGGCTTCCCCGAGACGTTATAGACTGCAGCACCGTTGATTCATTTAAATTCCGCCTAGACAAATATCTCGCATCAAACCCGCGACTGACTGCGTTTGTAAATGAATAACTTTATCCTCCCCTCAGTTACTAACCCTTATGTCCCCTACTAACTTCCTAGTCCTGCCACGTTAGTGGCAGGGCAGTAGTTCCCTTTCCAATGTTCCCTTACCCACTCTAAACCACTGTTTGGACACTTGATCCTCAGTGTTTTGGAGGACAAGCAACCTAGAAGGGTCACTAGACCTGTTGTTGCTTGATTTCCTTTGTACTCCTTTGTACTCCTATGGTAATAGAGAAACTAATGATAAAGAACACAACATCGAAACATATAAACTAGTGATGCAGATAGAAATAGCAGAAGAAATAGGGGAATAGAAAAACGTGATAAAGACGATGATGATAATAACAAAATAGCGATGGGAAACAGATAAACTATTGATAAAGCTGATAATGATACTAGAAGGACGATGGTAAATAGAGAAACTAGTAATACAGATAAAACCAGAATAAATACGGGAAATAGAGAAGCTAGTAATAACGATAAAACCAGAATAAATACGGGAAATAGAGAAGCTAGTAATAACGATAAAACCAGAATAAATATGGGAAATAGAGAAGCTAGTAATAACGATAAAACCAGAATAAATACGGGAAATAGAGAAGCTAGTAATAACGATAAAACCAGAATAAATACGGGAAATAGAGAAGCTAGTAATAACGATAAAACCAGAATAAATACGGGAAATAGAGAAGCTAGTAATAACGATAAAACCAGAATAAATAGGGGAAATAGAGAAACTAGTAATACAGATAAAACCAGAATAAATATGGGAAATAGAGAAGCTAGTAATAACGATAAAACCAGAATAAATATGGGAAATAGAGAAGCTAGTAATAACGATAAAACCAGAATAAATAGGGGAAATAGAGAATCTAGTTAGTGATAAAGAGAATGATAATAACAGAAGAAAGACGGTCAATATAAACACTAGTAATAAATAAAATAAAAGGAAACACCGATAAACGAGTGATAAAGAAGATATTACTAGAAGAATACAATACAAAAATAGAAAAACGCGATAAAGATGATACTAATAAACGAAAGATGGGAAGAGAGACACTAAAGATGAAAATTACAACATAATAATGATGGGAAATAAAGAAACTAGAATTAAAGATGATAATAATACGAACATAATAACGATGGAAATATAAAGACACGTGCTAAAGATGATACTAATAACAGAAGAAAGATAGGAAATACGAAACTAGGCATAAAGCTGATAATAATAACACAATAAAAGATGGGAATAGACAAACTAGTGCTAAATCAAAGCAAAATAACCGAATAAAGATGGGGTATAGAGAAATATTGATAAAGCTGAGGGTAATGCAAGGAGGAGGATTATGGTGATGGTGGTAGGGGGGGGGGGGGGGAAAGGGGGAGGAGGAGGGAGTATAATGGTCTGTCTTGTTTTAGGGCTTGCTCCTTTCTTCCTTCCTTCTTATTTATCTTCCTTCCTTTCCCTCTCATATCTTCTTTCCTTCCTTCCTCCCTTCATATCTTTCTTCCTTCCTTCATACTTTCCTTCTTTCCTTTCGTCATATCTTTCTTCCTTCCTTCCTTCCCCCCTTCCTTTATTCATATCTTCCTTCCACCAATCTTTATTGCCATCCGTCTCTCTTGATTGACCGCAAAATGTTCGATTCATGCTTTTATCGGCCTTATTTTAACTCATATTTTTATACTCTGTATATTTTAATCTAAGAAACGCTGCTTACATTATCTGTGAGATATGTTAACATAATTATATACAGTATTTATATATATATATATATATATATATATATATATATATATATATATATATATACAGTATATACAGGGTGTCCCAGGAGGAAAGGGCATAACTTTGGGAAATTATAAAACAAGGTATTCTAAGTCTAAAATGTTCTATAACAAAAAGTCCAAATGTCAACCATTAAAAAGATATTGAAAGTTTTATATAGTGTCCTCCCCAGCCTCACTGTAATGGACTCTTCCATGTCAGATAGTTTCCAACTGGTCCAAAGTGAGCTATAATATCTATAATAATTTTGCAACTTACAGAATTATAATATCTTTACAATAACATGGTAAAATAACTGCAGTAAGATGGAGGTGTGGTAGGTACTATACTCTGTGTAACTCACCCTTACCGCCGGCCTGTACAGCAGATATGATACTGCGCCCGTGATTGGCTGGCAATGACATCACTCCCTAGGTATTAAAGAAGGTTCCAGAATTTCCAGAGTTTGTATTATTTGCATTTATCCTTGACGTTACAATTTAGCCAAGTTATTATACTAGAAAGTAGCATACAAACCCCTTTGTTATTTCGCATACAATACACGGAGCATAATATACAGAAACCGCCGAAAATGCAGTGTATAAATATAAAACAATCCACCTCCTGGTGTTACGACCGGGGCTACGAATAAAACAAGGGCACTTAATACTTGGACTAGTAATAGGGCACTATGCAACAACGGTACGCTAGATCCAAACCCTTGAACTTATATGCCGGCAAAAAAAACACCTATACCCTCCAGAGTTAATCTGCGATAACGGGGTATCCTTAACTGGGCATAAATGTACTCTACTTCAGACTAACCCACACTGGTATAGCCTGATAACACACAGGATGCAAGTTACGTTAAAATGCATAAACAAGAATCTAGGGAAAGATCAATTAAATCACTGCAAGATTTAATACAATGAGAAGATGCTTTAATACAGTTACTCTAAACAACAATAAACTCTTCACTCATATCTGAAAGAAAGTGAAGTATAGTCCTACAGCATAGACCTGGAAACTTCTGAAGAAAGTCTGATGCTCATAAGATGCTCGTATCTTAAACTATATAAAGGCAGGAGGCAGGACACCACACGTGTAAATGGAATACACTAAAAGATAGGACATATAATGTTAACTGACACGAGAATACTATAAATGTGCAACGGTAGTAATGCTCGACACTAAAAGAAGTACTTCCTTATCAACGAAACAGTCTACTATGGTTGTGCAACTCAACAACAACCTAGACTAATAAATGCTTGTGAATAATAATGCATACATATCAAAAGAGCTTAGGTCCTAAATAGTGTCTGCTAGGCGAATAAAGTCTAGCTGGGATATCAAGGTTCGGAAACTGTGGCTGAGCAAGACAGGCTCATAGCATAGCGTTGTCCTTAAGGCGGTATGATTAAAGTTACGTTAATGACGGGGATGCTCTCTTGGTAGATCCAGATCTCAAGTATCTGGCTCTACCCTGGCGATCCCTCTAAAGTCAAGCAAAGAGGCAGCACTGTGTTTTTTTTTTTTTTTATAAGGTAGTAGGCTAATGCCCTCTTACAACACGATGCTGCACTCGCAAAAGACACAACCAAAAGGACGACCTAGGCTACCACAGAAACCGTCGAAGTCGTGTAGGTATAAACAAACCGTACACACATCGGTGACAACGACAACAGAAACCTCATCCCAGTCTAGCATTAAATAACCGAGCAGAGCACTACTGATAATGAGGGAGACACAAACAAAGAGTCATCAAACCTCCATAAACTAAGGACACTGAGGGAGACACACACAGAGTCATCAAACCTCCATAGACTAAGAACCCTTATAGCCTATTCTAATACATGTAAATATATATGAGAGCGACGCACACAATACGATGGGCTGATATGAAATCGTGTACAGAACCCAAAGGGAGTGCTGTGACGTTAAAAGATTAGAGGAATGAAAGAAAGGAAGTTGAGTGAGAGAGACAGTATCAGAATGGTGGGGATATGGGGGACAATTGTAAAAAGGAGGTTAGTCGTGTGCGCCCCTGGCCTGCTCTGAGGAAGGCAGCTCCTGGGGACCCCCACGAACACAGGAGCCCACAAAGATGCGGTGGTTGGCCAATCACAGGCCGAGACGTCACAAGGCAGCAGGTGTCACGTGACACAGCCAGACACGCCAGCCAATCAAGGGGCGTGAGAAACCACGCGCGCGAGCCTCCGAGCGAGGGAGGCAGCACATGTATACGCACGCACACACTACCACCACACTGCCTATATTGTTCTCTCTCCTTAACTATATACAATGCACGTTATATTCTATTAATGATATAAAGCACTTCCCGTTATCACAGACGAAAATAAAGACCACCACTGGACTGTCTGTGACAATATGATTGCTAGTAAAGAAAGAACAACATTCTCTGATAACTGTAGCCCACTTCAATGTCCCTGGCGAGCGCTAGTGACTACCGAGAGGCGATTCTGCCAACGCTGGTAGACGTTACACTGGCAACACTGCACTGGCTTGGCGTGATCTTTAAACTCGCAGATATTATCGTATGTGTGTCTGTATGAGCAGATATAACCATTATCTATGCATTTTTACCTTTCGTTACCTTCGTGCTATTGTTCATAAGGTCGCAGAGTATGCTACACAAAAGAATAATAGCCTATCACTTTTGTTGCAGCACTTGCAATATGACAATTGCTTGGTCACTACTGTACCGTACGGGGGTTTCGGACTAAAAGTAACCTTCATTCCCTCCCTGCACATTTTCATATATACACAAGAGCTAGAACGTATTAAGGTGTAAGGTGGGTGATAGGAAAGTTGAGGGAGTGGTGGGAGGGTGGGGGGTACCATCAGAGGTGAATGGGAATGGTAGTGCACTTGTGGACGTATGTGTGGGGAGGAGGCTGTGGATAGCCAACACCTTCTTCCGACACAGAATGATCCACAGGTACACGTGGAAACGGATGTTGACGATGAAGGATAAGACAGTGGTGGAACGAAAGTCATTGATTGATTATGTATGTGTGGATGAACGAATGAAGAAATCTGTGATGGATGCTAGGGTGTATAGGGGTATTGGAGGGGGTCTGTCTGATCATTATGTAGTGGTGGCTAAGGTTAGGATACAAAAGAAGTGGGTGAGGAGAGCGGGAGGGAGGCGAGAGGAGGGTGGAATGGTGAGGAGGGTGGAGAGGTTGCAGGAGGAGGAAGTCAGGGAGTAGTACAGGAGAGCAGTGGAAAGACGACTAGGTGGGTTCGACCTGGAAGTTATGGAGGAAGTGGAGGAGATGAGCAAGGTGTTTAAGGATGAGATCTGTGCAGCATGTGAGGAGGTGTGTGGAGTGATGAGAAGAGGGAGGGGAGTGAAAGGTACAGCATGGTGGACAGAAGAGGTAAGAATAGCTGTGGAAGAAAAGAAGAAAGCATATAGAGAGTGGTTGGGTAGTAGAGGGAATGAAGATTCCGAGAGACAGAAACGAGCGAGGTACGTGGAGAGTAAGAGGGTGGTGAAGAGAGTAGTGAAGGAAAGTAAGAGAAGAGTAGATGAGGAATTTGGAAGGAATCTGAGTGTAAAATGGAGGGAGAGTAAGAAACTGTTCTGGAAAGAAGTCAAGAAAGTTAGGGAAGGTAGCAAGGGAAACAGTAAGGGTGTGAAAGATAAGAATGGGAGAATGCTAGCCGAGAAGCAAGAGAGAGTCGAAAGATGGAGGGAGTACTTCAGTGAGTTGCTAAATGTAAGGAATGAAGAGCCAGCAAACATAGCTGGATATGGTATGGGAGGGAGAAGAAGAGAAGTAGTGGAGGAGGAGGTGGGGATCAGGAGGTCAGAAGTGTGGGAAGCCATGAAAAGAGTGAAGTTGGGGAAAGCACCAGGAACAGATGGAGTGTGTGGGGAAATGTTGAGGTATGGTGGTGAGATAGTGATAGAATGGGTATGGAAAATGTGCAAACTAGCATGGGAGAAGGGGAGTGCACCCGATGACTGGAAGACTGGCATAATAGTCCCCCTATATAAGGGCAAAGGGGAAAGAGGAGTGTGTGGAAAACCACCGAGGAATATGTCTTCTAAGCGTAGTAGGGAAGGTATACAGTAGGGTAGTGATTGAGAGAGTGAGAGTGAGAACGGAGAAATGGATAGGCGACGAGCAGGGAGGTTTTAGGAAGGGAAGAGGATGTGTAGATCAGATTTTTACCCTGAATTGTGTTGTGGAGAAGTATCTGGAGAAGAAACAAAAGGTGTATGTTGCCTTTATGGGCTTGGAGAAGGCCTATGACAGAGTGGATAGAGAAGGTTTGTGGAAAGTACTTAGAATATACGGAGTAGAGGGCAAGTTGCTGAAAGCAGTGAAGAGCATGTATGAAGGTGCAAAGGCGGCAGTACGTGTGGAGAGTGAGCAGAGCGAGTTCTTTGACCTGAATGTTGGTTTGAAACAGGGGTGTGTGATGTCCCCGTGGTTGTTTACTGTATATATGGATGGAGTCATGAAAGAAATACTATCAAGAGCAGTGGATGTTGGTGTATCGCTGAAAAGGGAGGGAATTGAGTGGAAGCTCCCTATACTGCTGTTTGCGGATGATACAGTTCTGATGAGTGATAATGAATGGGAGTTGCAAGGTCTGGTAAATGAGTTTGGAACAGTGTGCGAAAAACGGAATTTGAAGGTAAATACGGGGAAGAGCAAGGTTATGGTCTTCGAAAGGGGTGAAGTCACAGAGTGTGAGGTGAAGCTGAACGGTCAGGCTATGGAGATCGTCAACTCTTTTAAGTATCTGGGCAGTGTGTTGAGTAAAGATGGGACTATGGATGAAGAGGTGCGGGAGAGGGCACAACAGGGGAAGAGGGTTGTAGGAACGCTAAAAGCAGTAACAAGAAATAGGGTGGTCAGTATGGAAGTGAAGAAGTCCTTGCATGACAGTGTGGTAATCCCGACACTGACTTACGGAAGCGAAGCATGGACGTTGGTTGAGAGACTCAGACCAAGAGTGAGAGCAGTGGAAATGAATTACTTAAGGAGTGCATGCGGAGTTACATGGAGGGATAGACAGACTAATGAGGAAGTAAGAAGGAGGTGTGGTGTGGAGGTAGATGTGCTGAAAAGTGTGAAAAGGAACAACTTGAGATGGTTCGGCCATATGGAACGTATGGAAAGAGAGAGAATGACTAAGAGGGTGTACGAGAGTGAGGTGGAGGGACAGAGGGGGAGAGGTAGACCGAATATGAGGTGGAAGGATGGAGTGAGGAACTACATGAACGAAGATGGTGCTGGTTGGGGGGAGGGGCGTCGACTGACTGGGGACAGAGGTGCATGGGGGCGGTTCGTTCGTGGCCACCCCTTCGGGGATCACGGCGTCAGGCAATAGACAGATAGATAGATAGAACGTATTCCAATGATATATCCTTGAAAGCAGAGGAATAGACCTTTCCAATGGCACCTGAATCATGTCTGTACGACCACTGGTTGCTGTGCAATGATAATGCACAGGTGGCGCTAAATCGGTAAATAATAGCGCGTTTTAGCGGTTTCCGCTATTCCCAAGTCTGTAAGGGAGTTGGAGACGTTGTCACGTCTCCCACTGCCACTTAGTGATGGCTCAGACATGATGGGGGCTGCACGGGACGGTCTCTCACTGCTTATACTTGCTTTCCTGCCTCCCAGTCCTTGTTTAGCATACTCTGCGACCTTAAGATATATATGAACAATAGCACGAAGGTAAAAATGCATAGATAATGGTTATATCTGCACATACAGACACACATACGATAATATCTGCGAGTTTACAGATCACGCCAGGCCAGTGCAGTGTTGCCAGGAGGTAGATTGTTATATATTTATACACTGCATTTTCGGCGGTTTCTGTATATTATGCTCGGTGTGTTGTATGCGAAATAACAAAGGGGTTTGTATGCTACTTTCTAGTATAATAACTTGGCTAAATTGTAACCACAACGTCAAGGATAAGTGCAAATAATACAAACTCTGGAAATTCTGGAACCTTCTTTAATACCTAGGGAGTGATGTCATTGCCAGCCAATTACGGGCGCGGTATCATATCTGCTGTACAGGCCGGCGGCAAGGGTGAGATACACAGAGCATAGGACAGCTAGGCCACCCTTATGGGGAAATACTTAAGAAAATGCCATTTTCAACATGCAATATCTCTTTACTGGTTGAGATTTGGAATATTTCTTATAGAACATTTTAGGCTTAGAATATTTTGTTTTATCATTTCCCAAAGTTATGCCCTTTCCTCCTGAGACACCCTGCATATATATATATATATATATATATATATATATATATATATATATATATATATTATATAGTGGCATTAGATTCTCCTCGGGGGAAGCGGAGTCTTATAAGGGCAAGCAACACCAAGGAGAACACGAACATCTTATTTTTCTAACGTTTCGACATTAGCATACGTTATCATCAGACCTAAAGCAATAAGAAATTAATTGTATTAATAAATTATGTTGACGTTTAAAGCACATATATCTAATTAATATTTAAAATATCATAACAAAGTTAGAAATCGCAAACAGAGGGAAAAGAAAAACAGTTAAACTAAGTATAAACTACGTGTAGATAGTGTATGATACAAGATACACAATACCATAAACAACATAATAGGTTGGTGGAGAAGTCGTGGGTGCCCAAGGTGGGCTTAAGGTGGTGAGTGAGGAGGGACTCTGCAATTAAACGGGTGGTGTCACCAGAACAGCTGAAAATTACTGAAATTTTTTTGTTTGTTTTTTTGTTTTATTAAGGAATGGACTAAAAGCTTACAATGGTCTCGAATGGCTGAAAAGGGTGGTTTTGAAATGGGAAGTCCAGTTCTACAAGATCGACCCTGGTGCTCCGCAACCATCGTGCCGTTTTGATTGGCGACCTATATAAGTTGCATTACAGCAGCTACATTTATATAGATAAACAATAGAGGATTGCAGAACATCCGGGATATGATCTTTGAATTTGAAGTGATGTGACAAGGTATTGGAAGGTTTGAATATTATTCCGAGGGACACTTGGGGATAGAAGCAACGAATCAATTTTGTGATTTTATGGCGTATCGAGTAACTTAATGGTCCTAAAAACGGTATAGTAAAAAAATATTATTGCCTCTATAGCAGTCGGTACGGGGCCGGGCTCGGGACTTGGATGAGTTTGTTTAATTATTTATCAAAACAGTTTTCAATTAATGAAATAGGGAAACCATTTGAATGTAAAATCTGTTTGAGATATTCGATTTCATTGTGAAAAGACAAATATTAGGAACAAATGTGGTATGCACGGGTGACTAATGTTAAAATAATATTTCGTTTGTACTGCATCGGGATAGATGAATTACATTTTGCAATTAAACCAGTGAAGGTCGGGTTCCTGTATATTGAAGTGTTAAATGAGTTGAGTGTTCTGCTAATGTTTATGTCTAGGAAGGAGAGTTTAAGATTTGTTTCAGTGTCGGAAGTGAAATTTATGTTTTCATATTGTGAATTTAGATAAGCTAAATATTTAGGAACGTGATCGGGAGACTGGAATAAAACGAATGTGTCATCTACAGTATGTATCGTCTGTAGAGCAAAAGTTTTAATTCTAAAGGTTTCTAGCAATACAATTTAGCAGGCCTATGAAGAGATGTTGAATGGATACTTTTACGGCAATAACAGAAATAGTCAGAATTTCAAGTTTTGTTCAAGCCTAAATACCCTCTGACCCCCTTAACCCTTTCTGCAATGGAGACGTCTGCTTTATTTAATTTCAGGTACATTAACACGATTTTATGAAGCTTAGGAAGGATATATGGTAGAAAAAAGGATGAATTGGGATAATCTGTAGCGTTTTAATGGGTAGACGTACATATTGTACATCCTAAGTCAAATACCAACGTCTAATTGTTGCCAGAATATAATGAAAAGGACGTCATCGGAACTGAATGGGTTAAAACATGTGCCTTAATTCAAGCCATTTAGCACATGGATCGAACACAGTGAGTACATAATATGTGAGCGTTCCAATTGGCTGTCCTCTCCCCACATGTATCCAAGTCAATGTCATATCGCTTATTGGTAACATCCTATTAGTGTACTTGTATCATTGTACTAGGCTGATAACGACCCTTCCACACGCTCACAACCACATGGAAGTAATGCTAAACAACTACAATGCTCATACAACAACTATGCTCCACCACCACAAACCCTTAAGGGTTTTTCTTCTGTACCCCTTTCTCCCTCATGATTAGCCCTATTAGTTTTGAGATTATAAGACGTTCAGCCCATTAGTTTGGCGATATTACGATCTAACGCCCCATTTCGTTGTCAATTATATGACCTTTAGTGCCATTTAGGTGTCGATTTTTTCCTGGTGAGCGATAGCTAGCCTGTAATTTGGGAAGAACCGGCCTTTGGCCGATACATTTTTCAAACGAATGTACACATTTATACTGAAGGGTCTTGGGCGTGGTTTTCTTTTTGGCTTGATGAAGGTCTGTGAAGAAGAGAGTACAAAGGAGTACAAAGGAAATAAAGCAACAACAGATCTAGTGACCCTTCTAAGCTGCTTGTCCTCCAAAACACTGAGGATCAAGTGTCCAAACAGTGGTTTAGAGTGGGTAAGGGAACATTGGAAAGGGAACTACTGCCCTGGAACTAATGTCCGTGGCAGGATTAGGAAGTTAGTAGGGGACAGATGGGTTAGTAACTGAGGGGGGAAAAAAATAAAGTTATTAATTTACAAACGCAGTCAGTCGTGGGTTTGATGCGAGATATTTGTCTAAGCGGAGTTAAATGAATCAACGGTGCTGCAGTCTATAACGTCTCGGGGAAGCCCATTCCACAAGTTGACAACTCGATTGAAGAAGAAATTCTTAGATTCGTGTGAGTTAAAAGATTTACCAATAATTTTGCAACCGTTTCCCCGCGTGTAATTAGATTGGTCGATAGTGAAGTACTTGCTACAGTTCATATTGTCGATGCCTTTGATAATTTTGAACACTTGAATTAAGTCATCTCTTAATCTGCGCTGGGTTAAAGGAAATATATTTAATTCTCTAAGACGCTCTTCGTATGGTTTGTTCTTTAGGCTAGGTATCATTTTGGTAACTCTACGTTGAACTCGTTCTAGCTTGTTTATATCTTTTTGGTAATAAGGGCGCCAGGATTGAACGCAGTATTCCAGAAGAGGGCGGACTAAGGAATTGTAAGGGGTTAGGATAACTTCTTTGGATTTATGCTCAAATGACCTGCCTATAAAGCCAATTATTTTGTTTGCCTTCTTAACAACTTCTGAACATTGTTGACTCGGTTTTAGGTTACTCGATATTGTTACTCCCAGATCGGTTTCTCTGTTTACATTCTTAAGCTGAGTGCCATTCATCGAATAGTTTGCCTTCTCATTTAGGTATCCGATATGTAGTACTTTACATTTATCCGCATTGAAACTCATTTGCCAAATTTGGGCCCAACATGACAATTTATCTAGATTGTGTTGCATATCGTCAACTTGTTCTTTTGAGAGTACGCTATTTGCAATTTTTGTATCGTCAGCAAATTTTGAGATTGTACAGGTGAGACCCTCATCTATGTCGTTGATGTAAATTAGAAAGAGAATTGGTCCTAGTACCGATCCCTGGGGTATCCCGCTACTTACATTGGTCCATTTAGATGCCTTACCGTTTATGACTACTCTTTGCTTTCTGTCGCTGAGCCAATTTTCTATCCATTTCAACACACCGTCTTGTATTCCATGCGCTTTTAGTTTTAGCAGTAAACGTTTGTGGGGAACTTTGTCAAAGGCCTTTTGAAAATCAAGGTATATAATATCTACAGCTTTACTCTCATCGTAGAGGTTGAGGATATGTGGAAGAAGTCTAAGAGGTTTGTTAAACAGGATTTTTTTTTACGAAAGCCGGGTTGAGTATCTTTAAGTAAGTTATTTGCCTCTAAGTGATTTACGAGTCTGTCTCGTATGACCGTTTCTAGCATTTTACATACAATTGAGGTTAAGCTAATTGGACGATAGTTACTGGGTAGGGATTTGCTGCCTTTTTTGAATATCGGTGTTACGTTGGCTAGCTTCCAATGATCAGGCATAGTTCCAGACTGCAAGGATTTATTGAATAGTAATGTCAGTGGTTTGGAGAGCTCATTCTTAGCTTCCTTTAGAACTCTAGGCGAGATTGTATCAGGTCCAGGCGTTTTATTTACCTTGAGTTTATCTAAACAATTCAATACTTCTCTCTCTGTAATGGTGATATTGCTTAGAACATCTGAATTATCAATATGAATCGGCGATGGTGTAGGGATATCACTGAGGTCTTCGTTTGTAAAAACTGATGCAAAGAAGGTATTGAGGGCATTACTCATTTGTACTTCGTCTTTGGTGTATTCTCCATTTTCATCGACTAACGGTCCAACAGTTGAAGTAACTACTTTTTTCTTTCTGATATAACTATAGAATTCTTTCGGGTTTGTTTTACTTTGATTCGCAACATGTAACTCCAGGGTCTTTTTACTATGCTTAATTAACTTTTTGGCTTTGCGTCGTAGCTCTACAAATTTCACCCGTTCTTCGTCATTTTGTGAGGATTTTAATCTATCATTAGCAAATTTTTTAGCAAGCAGACAGTCTGAAATATCTTTATTCCACCATTTGGGCTTATCATTATGGCCTGGACGCCGTATTTTCGATGGTATGCAGTCTTGCACTGCTTTAAGGTAAGTGGTTGTGAAACACTCCCAAGATGTATTTATGTCGTTATTGTTAGTCAGAAAGCTCCAGTCAGTTTCTTTAAGCTTTGATTTAAGTTTATGAAAATTTGCTTTCTTGAAATTAGGGACTTTCTCAATGCTGCTATTTGATTTGTTACTAGTAAACTTTAAAGTGAAAGTTATCGTACGATGGTCGCTGTTACTGAATTCATCACCAACATTCAAATTCTCTATTAATTCTTCTTTTGTTGCGAGTACAAGGTCAAGCACATTATTACCACGGGGTCGGTCGGAGATTGTACAAATTGAAAAAGTGAACTCTCTTGCAAGTTAGCATAGAGGTCGTGTCCAGAGTGTGAAGTAAGAATATCACCCCATTTAGTCACGGGTAAGTTGAAATCGCCAAGAATTACGGTATCTTGTATGTTAGTTATTTCTGCAATTTGTTCATAAATTTAACTGTCAGTTTGCACTGATTGAGCTGGGGTCTGTATAATATAGCTAGTGTTATTTTAGTTCCTCGTTTATTATTTAATAGTACGTAAGATATGTCTATATTCGCAATTTGAGGTTTTGACATTAAGACGGGATTAAGACTTTCCTTTATAAAAAACAGAACTCCTCCTCCATTTCTATTGATCCGACTTTTCTCAAACATTGTATAACCAGGAAGCGTATATTCGGCTAAAAAGAGAGAGAGAGAGAGAGAGAGAGAGAGACATTAACTGTGCATGTGACACAAGCACCAAGGTGAGATACAGTCTGGTTCAGAATGTTTGTGTCCCCCCTCCAGGCATTGACCATAACCTGTATATTTGATGACGTGATAGACAAGGAACCCATGTCTGTACGGTATCCAATAGGTGGCTCTTCCTACCTTAGCTCTCCATAGATGGCACACAATACTGCCTGCTGCCACTTTGTCTGGCATTATACAAACAAGTCATGGCAAGAAAAGAGAGAGAGAAATACCCAGTTCTTAACATAATCATCAATTACAAACCCCAATGTACTTGAATAAACTAATGAAAGCATATGGTCCTCCCGGGATTCGAACTCGGGACACCACACCCTGAACATAAGCACCTAAACCATTACACCACCAAAACAGTTAGATAGATAGATAGATATATCGATAGATAGATAGAGGGAGAGAGAGAGAGGGAGAGAGAGAGAGCTGCGGTACATAACCACTTGATGTTCTGAATCTGTGTTGAGGCACTTTACATGGCCAGGCGTTATACAGTCGTGTGTGTGTGTTCACTTGCTTGTTCGTCAAGGGGAATCCACGCAATACGAGCTAAGCTCATTATTATCGCGTCTCCTTAACTGGTGTGTGTGTGTGTGTGTGTGTGTGTGTGTGTGTGATCCCTTACAGTTGCCTTCATAGAAACTCGCTAGGCTTTCTCGGAAGGTTGAGGTGGGGTGGTGGTGGTGAGGGTGGTGGTGGTTAGGGTGGAAGTGAGGGAATGTTGATGGTGGTGGTGAGGGAGTGCTGGTAATATTTTGGTGGTGATATTATACAGTTCATAATTATTGTAGTTCCCTTGTTGTTGTTGTTGGTGGTGGTGGTGGAAGTGATGGTGGTAGGAAGGAGTGGTGGTAGTGGTAGGAAGGAGTGCTGGTAGTGTTAGGAAGGAGTGGTGGTAGTGTTAGGAAGGAGTGGTGGTAGTGGTAGGTAGAAGTGGTGGTAGGAAGGAATGGTGGTAGCAAGGAGTGGTGGTAGTGGTAGGAAGGAGTGTTGGTAGTGCTAGGAAGGAGCGGTGGTGGTGGTGGTGGTGTGGTAAAGGTAGAATAAGAGGGGTGATAGTGGTGTTGGTAGTAGTAGTAGTAGTAGTAAGTGTGGTCATGGTGGTCGTATTCATTTCAATTCAAAATATTTTATTGTCATGAACGTTTAACTTACAAAACAGGCAATACATATAAACAAATAAATGCAGTTCATGACAAAGAGGGCTGGATACCTGCTGGTGTATTCGAGAATGGCTAATAAGTCGTAGGCGTGTGCATAAACCTTTTAACCGTCTTGGTGGCGTAATGGTTAGACTTAGAGTGTTTACAAATCTGTGTGTGATAACCCAGGTTCGAATCCCGGTAGATAACATATATGTTTTCATTAATTTCATTGAGGTGATTGGTGTTGTGGTGAAATTAATAAAATATAGAATATACTGTATGCCCTCACGGTAATTTACATCAATATATTTATGACAACGGGAAAGTGTTAGTAAAAAGAAGAAACAAATAATAATTACACATTAAACTATGCTATCACATAGTAGTAGTAGAGTAAGTGTGATGATGGTGGTAGTAGTGTAGGAATAGTGGTGATGGTAGTAGTAGTTGTAGTAGTGGTGGTGGTGTTGGTGTGGTAATAGTGGTGGTGATGGTAGTAGTGTAGGTGTGGTGGTGATGGTAGTAGTAGTGGTGGTGGTGTTGGTGTTGGTGTGGTAATAGTGGTGGTGTGACTGTCAACTGATCGCGTGACATACATGTGTGTGTGTGTGTGTGTGTGTGAACGGGAGGTATGACGCACTATATACTTGTCTTTCTTTTATTTCTAACTGGATGTACACCAGAGAGAGAGAGAGAAGGGAGTGTGTGTGAGAGAGAGAGTGAGCTTGAGAGAGAGTTCATATTTTGTGATAAGTGATTATACATGTTCGAGGAGGTTGTGTGTATGTGTATACGTGCGTGAATGTATTAACCCTATTTGGTACGATGGAGGTCATTTTAGAGCTTACCTGTTTCACTCCATTAGTATGGAGATCATAAGACGTTTTACCTCATTCAGGCGTCTCTTATTTCTGAGCGAGCGATAACGAGCCTGTAACTTAAATGGAATCGGCCTTCGGGCGGGACATCTATCTATCGAAAAATGTACAAATTTAGCTTGAAGTGGGTATGGGTGGGATTTTTTTTAGTTCGAAGGAAGCCTGAGAAGGCGATTTTGTTAGCCTAGGGGACAAACTAAAATTTATTGCTCGAAAATGACGAAAGAAAGCAAACTCCTCAATAATATCTATCTACAGTATACTGTATATCCATCCATCTATCTATCCACCTTTTTTTTTCTATGTGGATGAGGGAGACAAAAGGCAAAACTGCCTGTGACGAGTGCCTCCCCCAGAGTTAAAGGAGTGACAGGGCCAAAATCAAGGAACGTTCGAGCCAAAATGTTTGGACACACGGAGTTTGAAACAATATAAGTCATAGGATGAGGGAAAGATGGATTCAGGGAGAGAGTTCCAGAGCTTAGCTGCTGTTGAATAGAAGAATGATTGGGAGTAACGTTTCTGTTATACCGAGGGAAAATCAAGCCGCCCACGGTAACCAGCCACCCGCAGACCTCGGGAAATACCAGGGCGCCCCCAGCCGACCTCCACACCAGAACCGGACACACATCTACAGCCAGGGTCATCGGCGACAGACTCAACCCAAAACCAACCCCGTACGGCACAGAATCACCAGAGGCATCGTCGACCATTGGGGCCACACAATAACAAAGCCCATCCTTCAACCATTCTCTCTCAAGCAGAACGGGGTAGGTATAGAAAAGTCCCCCCGAAGACAGGAGTACCCCCCCCCCCCAACACTGAGCGGGAACTACATCTTGGAGTACTAGAGGGCGGTCACACTGCCTCATATCTCCAGGAGTGATGTCACCACCACCAGCCGACCCAGGGTTGGCCGACAGCCATGTCAACCCCGCCAATCAGGAAGGAGCATTACCTGTAGAGTGGACTTGGGAGGGGATATGGACACAAATACTGAGGGCCCTACCGTTGCTATCCCCCCTCCCCCCATAACCAGAACGACAAGGAATTATGTCAATGCTAGGGAAGGTCAAGGGTGCCCTTTTTCCATGTAGCCAACCCAGGCCTAGGAAGATCTAAGGAGTGAACATGTACTCAGACCAGGTTAGGAAAGGTATCTCACCTTCCTCCTGAGCTGAGTGTCCATGACCTCCCTAGGTGCTCCAAAGCCCAAAGTCTCAGTGTGGTAGAAACAAGGAGTATTCAATATCTGCTGGTCCCTTGGTCAGTCTCACTGCCGAAGCCATTTGTTGTTGGACATAAAAGTACTTAAGTATCTCGGTCAGCCTCACTGCTGAGATTATTCGTGGTCTGTCTATCAGGCCCTCTCTTAACGTAACTTGCATTCGATTAGTCGTGATTCCAAGTCAAACCTTCAGTACGCTATCAGAATTAATATCGCCGTCTTATGAGTAGATTGTCACATGTCGGAATGACCACTCAGTCATCTGGCCACTGCCTACTCATAGATAGCTAAACTCTGCTTTACCTTGTATCTTCTTCGAGTCCAGCTAGAAACCCTGTTCATTCTAGCCACACGAGCATCATTCTTGATTATTTAACATATATCATCCTTGTCTAATTCTGTATATGTTGTGTATCTATTATTGTCCTAGAACTGAATTGTACAGGTATATATAATAAAGTTGACACCTAATTACTAGCATTTGACCTTGCTACGGGTAACCACCTTAACCCTTGTCTAGCGGGGGTGGAATTAAGTCGGGCTAGAGAAGAAAGGACTATGTGGCGGGGCCCGACTTAAGTCTGTGTGCAATTTTTGAGCAATAATGGCTCTGAGAGAGAGACGAGCGGTGGGAGGAGCATAGGTCAGCTCATGACCGCTCGGTACGGGTCCCGCGCGCCTACTGACGTCTACTCCACACACATCCACCCTCCTTCCCTCGCTACACAGGGAATTATGTAAGGATATTACCGTATTTTAGGGTTTTTGCACTCGCCTTGCACGATCGTTGCAAGAGAACGCGTGGTCGTAGGAGGATGGTTCTGGTGTCATTGGAAACCTCAATTAACGCCCTTTCAGGGATACATAATTGAATTACGCTCTGGCTCTTGTTTATGCATGAAAAAGAGCACGGAAACAAGGTCGTTTAGGGTAAAAAAAAACTGCTTGGCGGGTAGTAGAAGTTACTGACGGGCCTGCTCGTAATATAAGGCGTTAAAGGTGAACCCCAGGTAAATAAACTGCCTGATATTGTTGTTATGTCATGTCGGGACTCTTATGCCCTATATCTCCATTCACAATAAATATAATAAATGTGTGAAAACCTGATTCGACTACTCACTCCAATGCCTCTCCCTTTAGCAGTTTAAGACACCCATACATACAGTATAGTTTACACAGCCCGAACTCCTCCTCATCTATAACTAGGGCTGGTATCTTAGTTTCACTCTTGAGTTGGAAAGTTGTACATAGTAGGAGTGGGATTGTGTTGCAAGACGGGTACTACATACCCTACGTAGAGGAGGTAGTATGCACTGAGAGAGCTCTGAGGAACACTGATTATTATAGTAGCGATAGAATAGCGAGAGAGATGCAACATTGCGGCGAAGAGAGAGAGATTGCAGAATCGGCTATCTAAGTCTATCTACCTATCAAATTGATTGTCATATTATTTTCTACTTGTAGTATATACCGTATATACAGTATCTATTTCGATTTTTTTGATAATGTATACAATCTTAACCATGAATAATGTTTGTAGAATCTAAACCAAGTATTCACACCAGGGTGTCCCAAAATATATGTGCCAAACTTCAGGATATGTTAAAACAGATTATTCTAAGCATAAAACGTTTTATAACAAACATTCTAAATCTCAACCGTTTAAGAGATATTGAAAGTTTTATATAGTGTCCTCCCCCGCATGCATCGCTGTAATGGACTCTTCCATGTTAAATAGTTCCCAGCAAGTCCAAAGTGAGCTAAGATGTCTGTAATCATTTTGAAACTAACAGAATTAGTCTAGTCTATAATATCTTGAAATAAAATAGTAAAATATTTGCAGTTAGATGGGTTTGTGGCAAGCTCAAGGACAGCTTGGCCAGCCTTATGAGGAAATACTGAAGAAAATGCAATTTTCAACAGGCAATATCTATGTAATTAGTCAAATTTGGAATTTTACTTATAGAACATTTAATGCTTAGAATATTTTTCTTAACCTAATCCTGAAGTTTGGCATGTCTATTTCAGGACACCCTGTATCTGAAACATTTGTGAAGGATTTAAACCGAGAGTAACGTACCAATAACTTAGAGTTAAATAGATAAACAGAGACATACATATATATATATTAGATATATAGATACCAGTACTCTTAAAGATAGGAAGAAATAATGGCAAACTTATACACTGGCAACTATTCAAATAATCAGCCAAAGGAGACAAAGATAGATAGATTTTTTTCTTCTTCTATATTTCAACTACTCCCTCTCGGGCATAGGCTGAGAGCGTGTACATTCAACCGTTCTATATTGAACGGTGAAGCCCATGAGGTCTTGTTCCAATCTAGGGGGTGACACATGTAAAACACTTTTTAGCTGCAACCAGCCCCTGCCATTTTGCCTTCGCAGGATGCATGGGACTCAGTTGCTCACTCACGGCTCGAAGCAGCCCCATCTCTGAAGCTGACTCGCTCCAGTGCTTCACTGTCTCACCTCCTAGACTCGGACCCTAACTCTCAGAACGCCACCTATTGAGATAGATAGATAGAGTGAATGACTGAGTGTGTGAGAGGGAAGAGAAAGAGAGACACGAGTTATGAATAAGGAAAGGTACAAGTAGCTGATAGAGAGAGAGAGAGAGAGAGAGAGACATGAATGTGGAAGGTCAAAGTGCATCAGGTTTCACCATCGATCATGCACTACCTGGTGCTACCTCTATCTCTAACTCTAACTCTCTAACTCTCTCTCTCTCTCTCTCTTTCTGTTACCTGTCCCTTTCTTATTCAAAACCTGCTTCTTTCCCTCTCATAATCACACTGCCAAATTCACACTTATACTCTCTCTATCTCTCTCTCTCTCTCTCTCTCTCTCTCTCTCTCTCTCTCTCTCTCTCACACACACACACACACACACACACACACACACACATATTCTCCATTTTCATGTTTTTTCTCTCTCCCAGCTTCATGATACGCATGCCAAGATATTAGTTTTTCGTCCGGAATGAGTATCTACAATATTTCGTTCGTGCACATTCGGCCATGTCGGAGTGACGGCCACATTCATTAAGGTAGCCCACCTAGCTTGTTTTCTCTTTTTCTCCCTCTCTCTTTGGCTTGTATCCATTCGGCCCCATTCGGCCCCATTCAGCCTACTGTTTTAAGACATTTACCCCCATCCAGGTGTCAATATTTTTCTGGCGAGCGGTAGCGAGCCAGCATATACTGTATATATTCATGTTTTACAGCAAGCTAAATTTGTAAATTTTTCGATAGAAAAAATTTCTCCGGCAAAGCCGGATTTCTCCATATAATGCTGGCTCGCTATCGCTCGCCAGAAAAAAATCGACTCCTGGATGGGGATAAACGTCTTAAAACAGTTGGCTGAATGGGCACCAAATGGATACAAGTCAGAGAAAGAGAGAAAAGGAGAGACAGATAAAAAAAAAAAGGTAACCCCCCCTTAACATTATCTACACTTCTAAAAAAGGTAACCCCCCCTTAACATTATCTACACTTCTAAAAAAGGTAACCCCCCTTAACATTATCTACACTTCTCAAAAGGTAACCCCCCCTTAACATTATCTACACTTCTCAAAAGGTAACCCCCCTTAACATTATCTACACTTCTCAAAAGGTAACCCCCCCTTAACATTATCTACACTTCTCAAAAGGTAACCCCCCCTTAACATTATCTACACTTCTAAAAAAGGTAACCCCCCTTAACATTATCTACACTTCTAAAAAAGGTAACCCCCCTTAACATTATCTACACTTCTCAAAAGGTAACACCCCCTTAACATTATCTACACTTCTCAAAAGGTAACCCCCCCTTAACATTATCTACACTTCTCAAAAGGTAACCCCCCCTTAACATTATCTACACTTCTCAAAAGGTAACCCCCCCTTAACATTATCTACACTTCTCAAAAGGTAACCCCCCTTAACATTATCTACACTTCTCAAAAGGTAACCCCCCCTTAACATTATCTACACTTCTCAAAAGGTAACCCCCCTTAACATTATCTACACTTCTCAAAAAAAGCAAGGTTATAAAAGAGGTGTTGACAAAATGTATATTCAATCATTGGGTATTTTGAGGCCCATTAGTTGGGCGATTTCAAGATCTTTCGCCCCATTTCTTTGTCAATATTAAGAAGTTTTGTGTCATTTAGGTGTCCATTATTTCCTGGCGAGCGATAGCAAGCCTGTAATTTAAATCGGCCGGGAAATTTTCTATCAAAAAGTGTACAAATTTATCTTGAAGGAGAGTCTTGGGCAGGTGTTCTTTAAGCTTGATGGAGGTCTAGGGAGGAAAATAATATGATAATATAAATATACATACATGAGCAAATAAATACGCCCATCCCCCCTTAATGGTGACTTAGCAATCTGTCCTTGTTTAAGATGAGTATTACCTCCACTATACCTCTAAATTGGTAGATTATTATGAACACTAATTAACCTTCTCAGGTAGATACTCATACACATTATCTCTGTACCGGTATATCCTTTCCCTGCTCTCTTACGCATACAGAGAGAGAGAGAGAGAGAGAGAGAGAGAGAGAGTGTGTAAAAGTAAAAGTACAAAATGTTTATTGCCAATAAGAAAATACAATACATGTGTGTGTGTGTGTGTGTGTGTGTGTGTGTGTGTGTGTGTGTGTGTGTGTGTGTGTGTAGGGAACAACTGCTGACCGTGACTGTACACCTTATCTCTCCTCCACCCATTTATGCTATCCTTTTCTTCCAGTATATTATGATTTTCGCCCTTGTTCATGTTATAATATTATCTATCTATCTATCTATCTATCTATCCATTGCCGGACGCCTTATCCTCGCCTTTATGAGGGTGGCCATACACAAAACGCCCCCAAGCGGACTGTGTTAATTTCAATCACACAGTTAACAAAGGAAGATCCAAAAAGTTAATGTATATGTTTGTCTGTTTGTCTGTCTACCTGTATGTTTGTTTGTTTATATAAAGTTATATTTCTGTCTGCCTGTCTGTCGGTTTGTTTGTCAGTCTACCTGTCTGTCTGTTTGTCTGCCTGTCTACCTGTATGTCTGTTTGTCTACCTGTCTGTCTGTTTGTCTACATGTTAGAGAGATAGAAACATAGCCTAGAACAAATTAAGACCGAATGTAGTGAAAAACTGAAAATAAGAGTTGAGATGGCACAAGACACGGGGGCTTCAAATTGGTTCACTTCATTACCAATAAAGGAAAAAGGCTTCAGCTTAAATAAACAAGAATTCAATGATGCCGTAGCCTTGAGGTATGGTTGGCCAGTTTCGAACCTGCCGCTGAAATGTGCATGTGCTGAAATAAACAACTCAGACCACTGTATGACCTGTAAGAAAGGAGGATTCATCTGTATCCGGCATGATGAAGTACGAGACATCACTGCACAAATGCTGGACGAGGTGTGCCATGATGTCAGAATCGAACCGGAACTTCTGCCTATGGACGGACAGAGCTTGGCCCACAATACTGCAAATACTTCAAATGCAGCAAGAGTGGACGTAAGTGCTCGAGGTTTTTGGACGAGGGGACAACGGGCTTTTTTCGACATCAGAATCTTCAACCCAAGAGCACAAACATATCGTGAGCGAGGACTCAAGGCGGCATACTTAAAAAACGAAAGTGAGAAAAAACGCGCTTATGAAGAAAGAATTTTGAACAGGGATCAAGGAAGCTTTACTCCTCTGGTCTTCTCATCGTCGGGAGGAATGGGACCTTCTGCAAGTGTCTTCTATGCCAGATTAGCTGAACAAATATCGGAGAAAAAGCGCCAGCATAGAAGCCAAGTCATAACTTGGATGAGATGCCGGTTCTCTTTCTCTCTTCTCAGGTCTGTACTCCTATGTCTCAGGGGTACAAGGTCCTCCTCGCTACAGAGGACAAGAATGAGAGACTTGGACTTTGAAATGGTCGTGGCGGAGGGCCGCATTGGGGAACAACTATGTTGATTGTAGGGAGGTACTGGTACAATAAGATAAACTATAAAGTAACTAGAATAAGATAGATTGTACACCACTTTGTGTTTGTCTACCTGTTTGTCTGCATGTCTACCTGGTTGTCTGTTTGTCTACCTGTCTGTTTGTCTACCTGTCTGTCTGTTTGTCTACCTGTGTGTATGTTTGTCTGCCTGTCTAACTGTCTGTCTGTTTGTGTGCCTATCTGGCTGTGTCTGCCTGCCTACCTGTCTGGCTGTTTGTATACCTGTCTGGCTGTGTGTCTACCTGTCTGGCTGTGTGTCTACCTTTCTGGATTTTGTCAACCTGCCTGGCTGTTTGTCTACCTGCCTGGCTGTTTTTCTACCTGTCTGGCTGTTTGTCTACCTGTCTGGCTGTGTGTATAATTGTCTGGCTGTGTGTATAATTGTCTGGCTGTGTGTATACATGTCTGGCTGTTTGTATACATGTCTGGCTGTTTGTATACATGTCTGGCTGTGTGTATAATTGTCTGGCTGTATGTATAATTGTCTGGCTGTGTATATACATGTCTGGCTGTTTGTATACATGTCTGGCTGTTTGTATACCTGTCTGGCTGTTTGTATACCTGTCTGGCTGTGTGTATAATTGTCTGGCTGTGTGTATAATTGTCTGGCTGTGTGTATAATTGTCTGGCTGTGTGTATACCTGTCAGGCTGTTTGTATACCTGTCTGGCTGTTTGTATACATGTCTGGCTGTTTTTATACCTGTCTGGTTGTTTGTCTACCTGTCTGGCTGTTTGTATACCTGTCAGGTTGTTTGTATACCTGTCAGGTTGTTTGTATACCTGTCAGGTTGTTTGTATACCTGTCAGGTTGTTTGTATACCTGTCAGGTTGTGTGTATACATGTCAGGCTGTTTGTCTACCTGTCTGGCAAGTTGTCTACCTGTCTGGCTGTTTGTCTACCTGTCTGGCTGTTTGTATACCTGTCTGGTGTTTGTATACATGTCTGTCTGTTTGTATACATGTCTGGCTGTTTGTCTACCTGTCTGGCTGTTTGTCTACCTGTCTGGCTGTTTGTATACCTGTCTGGCTGTTTGTCTACCTGTCTGGTTGTTTGTATACATGTCTGGCTGTTTGTATACATGTTTGGTTGTTTGTATACATGTCAGGCTGTTTGTATACCTGTTTGGTTGTTTGTCTACCTGTCAGGTTGTTTGTGTACCTGTCTGGCTGTTTGTCTACCTGTCTGACTGTTTGTCTACCTGTCTGGCTGTTTGTATACCTGTATGTCTGTTTGTCTACCTGTCTGGTTGTTTGTATACATGTCTGGCTGTTTGTATACCTGTCAGGTTGTTTGTCTACCTGTCTGGCTGTTTGTCTGGCTGTTTGTCTACCTGTCTGGCTGTTTGTCTACCTGTCTGGTTGTTTGTATAATTGTCTGGCTGTTTGTCTACCTGTCAGGCTGTTTGTCTACCTGTCTGGCTGTTTGTCTACCTGTCTGGCTGTTTGTATACCTGTCTGGTTGTTTGTATACATGTCTGGCTGTTTGTATACATGTCTGGCTGTTTGTATACATGTCTGGTTGTTTGTATACATGTTAAGCTGTTTGTATACATGTCTGGCTGTTTGTATACCTGTCAGGTTGTTTGTCTACCTGTCTGGCTGTTTGTCTACCTGTCTGGCTGTTTGTATACCTGTCTGGCTGTTTGTATACCTGTCTGGCTGTTTGTATACCTTTCTGGCTGTTTGTCTACCTGTCTGGCTGTTTGTCTACCTGTCTGGCTGTTTGTATACCTGTCTGGTTGTTTGTATACATGTCTGTCTGTTTGTATACATATCTGGCTGTTTGTCTACCTGTCTGGCTGTTTGTCTACCTGTCTGGCTGTTTGTATACCTGTTTGGCTGTTTGTATACCTGTCTGGCTGTTTGTATAAGTGTCTGGCTGTTTCTCTGCCTGTCTACCTGTCTGGTTGTTTGTCTGCCTGTCTACCTGTCAGTATGTTTGTCTACCTGTCTCTATGATTGTCTGCCTGCCTACCAATCTGGTTGTTTGTCTGCCTGTCTACCAGTCTGGTTGTTTGTCTGCCTGTCTACCTGTCTGTATGTTTGTCTGCCTACCTACCAGTCTGGTTGTTTGTCTGCCTGTCTACCTGGCTGTATGTTTGTCTGCCTGTCTACCTGTCTGTATGTATGTCTGCCTGTCTACCTGTCCGTATGTTTGTCTGCCTGTCTACCTGTCTGGTTGTTTGTCTGCCTGCCTACCTGTCTGGCTGTTTGTCTGCCTGCCTACCTATCTGGCTGTGGGTCTGCCTGTCTACCTGTCTGGCTGTGTGTCTGCCTGTCTACCTGTCTGGCTGTTTGTCTCCCTGTCTGTCTGGCTGGCTGTTTGTCTGCTTGTCTACCTGTCTGGCTGTTTGTCAGCCTGTCTACCTGTCTGAATGTTTGTCTGCCTGTCTGGCTGTTTGTCTACCTGTCTGCCTGACCACCTGGCTGGCTGTTTTCTCTGCCTGTCTACCTGTCTAGCTGTATGTCAGTGTACCTGTCTGGTTGTTTGTCAGTGTACCTGTCTGGCTGTTTGTCTGCCTGTCTACCTGTCTGGCTGTTTGTCAGTGTACCTGTCTGGTTGTTTGTCAGTGTACCTGTCTGGTTGTTTGTCAGTGTACCTGTCTGGCTGTTTGTCTGCCTGTCTACCTGTCTGGCTGTTTGTCAGTGTACCTGTCTGGTTGTTTGTCTACCTGTCTGGCTGTTTGTCAGTGTACCTGTCTGGTTGTTTGCCTGCCTATCTACCTGTCTGGCTGTTTGTCTGCCTGTCTACCTGTGTGTCAGTCTACCTGGCTGGCTGTTTACCTGTCCGGCTGTTTATCAGTCAACCTGTCTGTCTGGCTGTTTACCTGTCTGTCTGTATGTTTACCTGTCTACCTGTCTGTTTGTCTGCCTGTCTACCTGCCCGGCTGTTTGTCAATCTACTTGTATTTCTGGCTGTTTGTCAGTCTATCTGTCTGTCTGGCTGTTTATCTGTCTACCTGTCTGTGTGTCTGCCTGTCTACCTGTCTGGCTGTTTTTTCAGTCTACCTGTCTGTCTGTTTACCTGTCTACCTGTTTGTTTGTCTGTCTACCTATCTGTCTACCTGTCTGCCAGCCTGCCTGTGTGTCTGTCTACCTGCCTGCCTTGTTTGTCTCTTTTTCTCAATCTGTCTATACATCTATCTATTTATCTAGCGCTCTACCTACATATTAATCTATATATCTATCTATATATCTATATATCTTTCTATCTATCCATCTATTTATCTATATATATCTATCTATCTATCTACCTAGCTATCACTCTCACTCTCTCCACAATCTTAAACAAAACAAAAATTGTGTGACATTGTTAGCATTGTGATATACAGTAATTGTGTCACCATGGGTCCCGATATAGTATTGTGGGGTGGGATCATTGTTCTGTGTGTGTGTGTGTGTGTGTGTGTGTGTGTGTGTGTGTGTGTGTGTGTGTGTGTGTGTGTCTCCGCTGGCTTTTTATGCGTAAATAAACAGCAGGGCGCATTGTCTTTATTACATGCTATCCAGGTATGCCATTTATTTTTATGTTAACAAGTTATGATGGTGTCATATATTCCCATCCTAAAGCCGGTGTTCACGCGAGCATTTTAGTGGTGGATGTATCGGAGTCACAGTATCCGAGTCAAAATGTAGCTATATACAGAATCGAGTCTACTATTTGATAATTTTCCCTTTCATTATGACTATTTTGTATCTTAAAGCTACTAATAATAATAATAATAATAATAATAATAGTTCTTAAAGCTAGCGCATGCTAAGCTAGCTAAGGATAGCTCAATAAGGCCGATTAGGCGTATTTCCATTGGGGTCCTGTACTACTACCCCATCCCTTTGCTCATGAGGGATGGTAACGACTCAGTGCTTGTGAAAAATCTTTAATGCGCCGAGCGTGGGCGCGAACCCGGGCCTTCTGGGTGGAAGTCCGAGACGCTAGTCACTACACCAAGCGAGCCGCTAATCGTGTACTGTCCAATTCATTATACGAATTAACAGAACAGAAAACATATATATTCCGAAGCTAGCTTGTAGCAGATACAAGGTTCTGATATATGTATCCGATAGACATGCTAGTGTGATGCTGGCTTAACCCTCAAGCCCCCACACATCCTGCAGCCCACGAACACCCCTCCTCTGCGGGCCCATAACAGAAATAAACCCCCACATATCCTGCAGCCCGTGAACACCCCTCCTCTGCGGGCCCATGACAGAAATAAACCCCCACATATCTTGCAGCCCGTGAACACCCCTCCTCTGCGGGCCCATGACAGAAATAAACCCCCACATATCTTGCAGCCCGTGAACACCCCTCCTCTGCGGGCCCATGACAGAAATAAACCCCCACATATCTTGCAGCCCGTGATCACCCCTCCTCTGCGGGAACATGACAGAAATAAACCGTATTATTGGCCACACGTTCACCTAATACAGAACCAATTTTAACCCTTTCAGTAAACATGGCGTCTTTTCCAGTATATATTTTACTAGCACATGACGATTTTACCCAGCTTAGGAAATAATCAGAGGGGTAAAAATCGATCTCCATTAACCCTCTATACTCCCACATACACTTCCTAAACTTAATATAATCGTCTGATAGTTTCCAGGTGAAATGATAAGACTGCGTCATGGTATAGCCTACTGAACAAGTTAACCCTCTCCGACATATGACGCGATTTTGAGCCTATTGGGGATACTTTAAAGCCTTTGTTACCATCAGGGGTATTTAGAAACCTTTAGTTTAGTTACTTCAACCTCTGCAGTTGTCTTTGAGTTAGCTGTGGGCAGAAAACTAATTTTGGAGAGGCAATTATAAGAGTGAGAGAACTCTATTTCTTATTGCTAATCAGGCAACCTCAGCGTCATATGAGCGTGAAAGGGTTAAGTCGTATTAACCAAAGTTGGTCCGAGGAAGGGCATATTGACCTCCCATATTTCATAAGAACATAAGATTCCACTCCATTAGTTTGGAGATTTGAAGACGTTAGTCCCCATTAGTTTGCTGATAATAATACGCTTCACCCCATTTAGGTGTAGATTTTTTTGTGTGCGACCGATAGTGTGGAACTTGGAAGAAACTGGCCTTAGGCGGTCTAGGAGTGTATTTTGTGGTTTAAAGGAAGTCTGGGAAGGCATTAAGGAGAGATTTCCACTTGAGGGATTTTTTTCTTGACCCCTTTCTCCCTCATGTTTAGCCCCATTGCTTTTCTAATTTTAAGACGTTCGCCCCATTATTTTGACGATTTTAAGAACTTTCGACCCATTTCTGTCAATTTTAAGACCTTTCGTGCCATTTAGGTGGCAATTTTATCCTGGCGAGCGATAGCGAGCCTGTAATATAAGAGTAACCGGCTTTCAGCCGAGAAATTTTTCTACCGAAAAATGTACAAATTTATCTTGAAAGAGGGTCAAGGGGGTGAAATTTTAAGATTGCTGGAGGAGTAGAAAACAAACTAAAAACCTCCCCTTAAGTTAGCCTAGGGGACAAACTGAAACACATTGATCGAAAATGGTAACAACAAAGCAAAATCTTCAATAACAATCCAACCGACTGGGAGGGTGAATTAGGCACGTGTACAATAAGATAGTGATGGGTCTGAAACAGCTACGTTTTCGTACCTGTTTAACCCCATTAGTTTTTGAGGTTTTTATACGTTAGGCCCATTAGTTTGGCGATTTTGACACCTTTCGCCCCATTTCGTTGTCAATTTTAAGACCTTTCGTGCCATTTAAGTGTTGATTTTTTCCTGCCGAGCATTAGCGAGCCTGTAATTTTAAGAGGGACCGGTCTTCGGCCGTGACATTTTTCTACCGAAAAATGTACAAATGTTATCTTGAAAGGGGGTCTAGGGTTTTTTTTTCTAAGCTTGATGGAGGTCTAGCGAGGAAAGTTAAAAATATATAAGTCAATTAATCAATAGACCAAAAAACCAGCCCCTAGTCCCATTAAGTTAGATGTTTTTATGTAGTGTAAGAATTAACTTTGTTATTCAGGCGGTTTATTGAGATCGTATTTGCCCCTTTGACTCCTACAAGTAGATTATATGCTGAAGAACAGATGAAAAGGTGAAAATTACGTCATCGTGTTGAAAGGGTTAAGGAGAGCTTTTTTTCTGAACCCCCTTCTCTCTCGTGCTTAGCCCCATTAGTTTGGCGATTTTAAGACCTTTCGTGCCATTTAGGTGTCGATATTTTCCTGGCGAGCGAAAGCGTGCCTATAATATAAGAGGAACCGGCCAAACCAAAAAATGTACAAATTTATCTCGAAGGGGGGGTCTTGGGGGTATTTTTTAAAGGTTGACAGAGGTCTTAGGAGGAAACTAAAAATAATACAAAATAAATGAACAAATAAATACATTTATACACAAATCTCCCCTTCAGCCAGTAGCACACGAGAGCTTTTATAGTCAATTCTGGACGGTCAACTTTTTGTCCGGCAACATATTGGGATAGTTTGCACTAGTATTGGAAACTAGACTGATGAGAGATGAACTTAAGTGACAAAACTATTATTTAAGTTAATCACATAAGCTGCCAGACCAGTGATGAACATAACAATTGATAGAGAATGAAATAAAAACACGCGTCTAACCCTATCAGCACGATCACTTATTTTCTTCTTATTTTGATTGCAAGTAGACGATTTTCTTTAGCTTGTAATCTACATCTAGGACTTAAACGGATAAATACTATCCCAATAAACCATCTACATGCCATAGGTACTTATAAAACAGCATCAAATCGTCTAACATTAGCCAGAAAAATGTACTGTGGAGTTAGCCCTCTCACGCACAGGACGCGATGTGTGCCCTTTCTGGGATACTTAAAGGTGTCATGGTGCTGAAGGGGTTAAAGGTGTCATGGTGCTGAAGGGGTTAAAGGTGTCATGGTGCTGAAGGGGTTAAAGGTGTCATGGTGCTGAAGGGGTTAAAGGTGTCATGGTGCTGAAGGGGTTAAAGGTGTCATGGTGCTGAAGGGGTTAAAGGTGTCATGGTGCTGAAGGAGTTAAAGGTGTCATGGTGCTGAAGGGGTTAAAGGTGTCATGGTGCTGAAGGAGTTAAAGGTGTCATGGTGATGAAGGGGTTAAAGGTGTCATGGTGCTGAAGGGGTTAAAGGTGTCATGGTGCTGAAGGAGTTAAAGGTGTCATGGTGCTGAAGGGGTTAAAGGTGTCATGGTGCTGAAGGAGTTAAAGGTGTCATGGTGATGAAGGGGTTAAAGGTGTCATGGTGCTGAAGGGGTTAAAGGTGTCATGGTGCTGAATGAGTTAAAGGTGTCATGGTGCTGAAGGGGTTAAAGGTGTCATGGTGCTGAAGGGGTTAAAGGTGTCATGGTGCTAAAGGGGTTAAAGGTGTCATGGTGCTGAAGGGGTTAAAGGTGTCATGGTGCTGAAGGGGTTAACAGCTTTTGTGACCATCAGAGGTGTTTAGAGACCATTAGTTTAGTTACTTCAACCTGTGAGCTGTGGGCAGAAAACAAATTTTGGAGAGGTCATTATGAGATTGAGAGAACTCTATTTCTGAATGCTAATCGGCAACCCCCGAGTCAAGAGGATAGCGAGAGGGTTAAGGGGAGACAGACCGGTTTTTTGGACCCCCTTCTCCCTAATGTTTAGCCCAACTAGTTTTGAGATATTAAGACGGTGGTTCCATTAGTTTGGGGATTTTATGACCTTTCACCCCATTTCTTTGTCAATATTTTAGGACCCTTCGTGCCATTTAGGTGTCGATTTTTTCCTGGCGAGCGATAACGAGCCTGTATTTTTAAGAGGAATCGGCCTTTGGCCGGGACATTTTTCTACCGAAAAATGTACAAATCTATCTTAAAGGGGGGTCTAGGGGGTGTTTTTCTAAGCTTGATGGAGGTCTAGGGAGGAAACTAATAAAATATATGAATAAATGAATTAATAGACCGAACAAACAGCCACTGTCCCCTTAATATATCATCTGTCTCGTTCAGGTTGCATATAATTCACCGTTAACCCCTTCAGTACTGGTGCCGTCCTTTTAATTTTATTCTGGATACTAGTAGACGATTTTATTCAGTTAAAAAAGGGCCTACCGCAATTACCAGGCTTGAAACTATCTCACTTAACCTTATTTACCACCACAGATCAATCTTTAACTGCACATAATCGTCTAAATATAGCTAGAATATGATTAAAAAGACGTCGTCGGTACAGAAAGGGTTAAGGGGAGATTTTTAGTTTGTTCCCTGGACCTCCATCAAGCTTAAAACTACACCCCCTAGACGCCCTTTCAAGATAAATTTGTAATTTTTTCGGTAGAAAAAATGACCCGGCAGAAGACCGGTTCCTCTTAAATTACAAGCTCGCTATCGCACGCTAGGAAAAAATCAACACCTAAATGGCACGAAAGGTCTTAAAATTGACAGAAAGGGGGAGAAAGTTCTTAAAATCGCCAAACTATTGGGGCGAACGTCCTAAAATCTAAAAACAAAACAATGGGTCTACACATGAGGGAGCAATCTATCTATCTATCTATCTATATGCTCAGGCCCAATCCCCATTTTGGGGGTAGCCGACTCAAGACAGAGCAAGAACAGGGAAAACACAAAAAGAACACAAAACAACAAATAAACACAGATAAAAAGCACCAACGCACACACATCCAGGTCACCCAGGAGAAGACCCAGAGACCAGGGTCACAAAGGTCGCTCCAGCACTCCCCGGGCCCCCGACCACCCGGAGAGGTTCCGATCTCGGCAGGCAGACATGCAGCGGAGCCAAAGCCACAAGCCCTCGCACCACACTTCCAGGCGCACCCTTCATATTAATCGTCTCAAAGCAAAGGGTCGAGAAAAAAAATATCCCTCAAGTGGAAATTTCCCCTTAACCCATTCAGTACCGGTGAAATTATTTCAATATATTCTGGCAACTATTAAGCAATTCTATTCAGCTTAGGAAGCACGTCTAATAAGACTATCTCACTTAACCCTTCTGATTACAATAGATCCTTCTATTTAGCACAAATTCGTCTAAATATAGCTAGAACAAAATACAAAAGACGTCACCGGTATTGAAGGAGTTAATGCTGTAAGTGTATTATATTCTTCTTGATCCCTCCACTGCTCGGTGTACGAAATAAATAAATAAAGTAGGTGTGCAGTTTTCGCATTACCAAAAAAAGAAAACAAAAATGCATACGCAACTCTGCAACCTATAATTCTGCAAGTAGTATTGAATCTCTTAGGTAAAATAGGTTTATATACAGCATATACAGTATACTGTATACAGTATATATATATATATATATATATATATATATATATATATATATATGAAAGAAATGGTGACCATAATCTGTGACCTTTACCATTCACCTTGACCTTTAAATAACAAAAACAACAAATTTGGACAATCTTTGCATTGACCAACCAAATTTGCCAGCAAAATTTGGTGACGATACGTAAGTACAGTTCTGTCGGTTTAATTTCATACTGGATACTAAGACGATTTTATTTAGTTTATGAAGGTCCTCCATAAAATTAGCAGGCTTTCAACTATCTTAACCCTTTTTACTACCACAGATCCTTCATAAGCTCCACAAAATCGTCTAATTATAGCTAGAATACAATAAAAAAGACGTCACCGGGACACAAAGGGTTAAACAGTCTAGGAAGAGTTGAAAGACAAATATCAACACTCTTCTTTTGTTCTTTGACCTTGACCTTTAACCATAAGTATTATAATATATATATACATGTATATATGATTGAAATATATGATATTTAAGTAAAATGCAACTAACAGTCGTCAGCTTATCAAGATTTTTTTGTTTTTATGATGAAGGGTAACTTATGACCTTGGCCTGTGACCTTGACCTTTATGTAGGATTATGTTTGCTTCCTCTGATGTAACTCTAGAAAATCAAATAAGTGTGTCAAATTTCATTAAAGATCATCAGTTAGTTTCAGAGGTATCAAAGGAATAGTTGACCTTGACCTTGACCTTTGACCTTCATCTTGACCTTCATGATGTCTAAAAATTTAACATTTTAAGTTTACCTTAATGCACAAGTGTCTCAACGAATGTTGTGAAGTTTACATGAATAGTAGACATTAACATATTGACCTTATATTTGACGTTGACCTGTGAACTTGACCTATCAAATGGAATTCTGTTTATTCTTGTATGACCTTGCTGTAGGCATTCCGAATATGCATTATATGCCGAATGAGAATCTTACATTAAATAAGAAATACTAGTAAAAATCATATATCGACCTTTAACCTTGACCTGTGACCTTGACCTTCGACCTTAGAATTTCTTATCAAGGATTTAGTTAGCTTAACAGCAATGTTCGTATTAACTAGCATTATGAATATGGTGTAGCCTAATTCGTATAAAAAACTTATTGATTACAAATAGTGATCATATACTGTGACCTTGAACTTTGACCTTTGACTAAAAGTAAAATACATATATTTGGATGGTCGTCGCATTGACCAACTGAATTTGCCTGTATAATTTTATGACAATACATTAAACAATCAAGGAGGAGTTTAGGGAAAATGACAAATACTCTTATTTTGACCTTGACCTCTGACCTTACCCATTACAATGTTTAAGTCTATCTATCTATCTATTGCCTGACGCCGTGATCCCCGAAGGGGTGGCCACGAACGAACCGCCCCCATGCACCTCTGTCCCCAGTCAGTCGACGCCCCTCCCCCCAACCAGCACCGCCTTCGTTCATGTACTTCATCACTCCATCCTTCCACCTCATATTCGGTCTACCTCTCCCCCTCTGTCCCTCCACCTCGCTCTCGTACACCCTCTTAGTCATTCTCTCGCTTTCCATACGTTCCATATGGCCGAACCATCTCAAGTTGTTCCTTTTCACACTTTCCAGCACATCTACCTCCACACCACACCTCCTTCTTACTTCCTCATTAGTCTGTCTATCCCTCCATGTAACTCCGCACGCACTCCTTAAGTAATTCATTTCCACTGCTCTCACTCTTGGTCTGAGTCTCTCAACCAACGTCCATGCTTCGCTTCCGTAAGTCAGTGTCGGGATTACCACACTGTCATGCAAGGACTTCTTCACTTCCATACTGACCACCCTATTTCTTGTTACTGCTTTTAGCGTTCCTACAACCCTCTTCCCCTGTTGTACCCTCTCCCGCACCTCTTCATCCATAGTCCCATCTTTACTCAACACACTGCCCAGATACTTAGAAGAGTTGACGATCTCCATAGCCTGACCGTTCAGCTTCACTTCACACTCTGTGACTTCACCCCTTTCGAAGACCATAACCTTGCTCTTCCCCGTATTTACCTTCAAATTCCGTTTTTCGCACACTGTTCCAAACTCATTTACCAGACCCTGCAACTCCCATTCATTATCACTCATCAGAACTGTATCATCCGCAAACAGCAGTATAGGTAGCTTCCACTCAATTCCCTCCCTTTTCAGCGATACACCAACATCCACTGCTCTTGATAGTATTTCTTTCATAACTCCATCCATATATACAGTAAACAACCACGGGTGTTTAAGTGAAATGTTATATATATTAGGCTATATTTAAGTAATAAGCCATAACACAGCCAGTTTTCTAAAATTTGAGTAATCTCTTTTAATAAATAATAAAAGTTGACCTTTGACCTTGACCTGTGATCTTTATGTAGGAGTACATTTTAGTTTGCATTGACATTGCCCATGAACATCAAATACACATGCCTAATTTCATTAAAACACATCAGTTAGTTTCATAAATATTAATAGAATAGTTGACCTTGACCTTTGACCTTTATCTTGACCTTTATATGTCTCAACATTTATTATGTTCCATTTCACTTAAAGTGCAGCTATCTCACCAAATATTGTGAAGTTTGCATGAAAAGCACAGAAAATAGCATATTGACCTTGACCTGTGACCGTGACCTTTCATATGGAATATAATAATTTATTGTATGACCTTGGCCTAGATATTCCGAATATACATGGTAAGCCTAGTGAGAATATAACAGTTAGTATGAGATATACTAGTACAAATACTATTTTGACCTTTGACCTTGAACTTTGGCCTTGCCCTTTAGATTATTTATCTAAAATGTGTGAAATACGATATCAATGTTACCAGTAATGTGTAAAGTGAAAATTAAGACATTTGAATAAAAACAAAAACTAAATAGTATTAGTTGACCTTTCACTATGACTTGTGACCTTGACCTTTATGTAAGAGTACAAAATTGTTTTCCTTGACATTGCCCAGGAAAATCAAATAAGCATGACTAATTTCATTAAAACCCATCAGTTAGTTTCATATGTATTTATAGAATAGTTGACCTTGACCTTTGACCTTCATGATATGTCTCAAAATTTATTATTTCTCTTATCATTTAAAGTGCAACTATATCGCCAAATTTTGTGAAGTTTGCATGAAAAGTAATGAAATTAGCATATTGACCTTCTATTTGACCTTGACCTGTGAACTTGACCTTTCATATGAAATTGTTTAGTTTCTTGTATGACCTTGCCCTAAGTATTCCGAATATACATTGTCAGTTTAGTGAGAATCTAACAGTTAATATAAGAAATACTAGTAAAGCAAATATTTTGACCTTTGACCTTATCCTTCGGAATATTTATCTAAAATTTGGTCAATAGGATATCGACGTTACCAGTAACTTGTATAATGAAAATGAAGAAATTTGAGTAAAAACTAAGACACATGATATATTGACCTTATTTTTAATCTTGGCCTTTGACCTTAACCTTTAAGATAAATTGAAAATTTCTTTTTGACTGACCTTCGCATTGACCAAATGAATATACCTGTGAAATTTGGTGAAAATCCATCGAACGGTCTAGGAGGAGTTACCGGACGGGCGACGGCCGACAGACGACGACGATGACGGACGACGACGACGGACAGGCTGAATTGTGGTGCACAGTATACGGGCGGGACCTGTGTGTGCGATACCACTCTGCTTCGCAGAGTTGATAAACAAACTAAATAAATAAATAAACGAAATATAATAAATAAGTAAATATATAAATAAAGTAGGTGTGCAGTTTTCGCATTACCAAAAAAAAAAAAAAATGCATACGCAACTCTGCGACCTATAATTCTGCAAGTAGTATTGAATCTCTTAGGTAAAATAGGTTTATATACAGCATATACAGTATACTGTATACAGTATATATATATATATATATATATTATATATATATATATACAGTATATATATATATATATATATATATATATATATATATATGAAAGAAATGGTGACCATAATCTGTGACCTTTACCATTCACCTTGACCTTTGAATAACAAAAACAACAAATGTGGTCAATCTTTGCATTGACCAACCAAATTTGCCAGCAAAATTTGGTGACGATACGTAACCCCCGTTCAGTACAGTTCTGTCGGTTTCATTTCATACTGGATACTAAGACGATTTTATTTAGTTTATGAAGGTCCTCCATAAAATTAGCAGGCTTTCAACTATCTTAACCCTTTTTACTACCACAGACCCTTCATAAGCTCCACAAAATCGTCTAATTATAGCTAGAATACAATAAAAAAGACGTCACCGGGACACAAAGGGTTAAACAGTCTAGGAAGAGTTGAAAGACAAATATCAACACTCTTCTTTTGTTCTTTGACCTTGACCTTTAACCTTAAGTATTATAATATATATATATATGATTGAAATATATGATATTTAAGTAAAATGCAACTAACAGTCGTCAGCTTATCGAGATTTTTTTGTTTTTATGATGAAGGGTAACTTATGACCTTGGCCTGTGACCTTGACCTTAATGTAGGATTATATTTTTGTTTCCTTTGATGTAACTCTAGAAAATCAAATAAGTGTGTCAAATTTCATTAAAGATCATCAGTTAGTTTCAGAGGTATCAAAGGAATAGTTGACCTTGACCTTTGACCTTCATCTTGACCTTCATGATGTCGAAAAATTTAACATTTTAATTTGACCTTAATGCACAAGTGTCTCAACGAATATTGTGAAGTTTACATGAATAGTAAAGACATTAGCATATTGACCTTATATTTGACGTTGACCTGTGAACTTGACCTAGCAAATGGAATTATGTTTATTCTTGTATGACCTTGCTGTAGGCATTCCGAATATGCATTATATGCCGAATGAGAATCTTACATTAAATAAGAAATACTAGTAAAAATCATATATAGACCTTTAACCTTGACCTGTGACCTTGACCTTCGACCTTAGAATTTCTTATCAAGGATTTAGTTAGCTTAACAGCAATGTTCGTATTAACTAGCATTATGAATATGGTGTAGCCTAATTCGTATAAAAAACTTATTGATTACAAATAGTGATCATATACTGTGACCTTGAACTTTGACCTTTGACTAAAAGTAAAATACATATATTTGGATGGTCATCGCATTGACCAACTGAATTTGCCTGTATAATTTTATGACAATACATTAAACAATCAAGGAGGAGTTTAGGGAAAATGACAAATACTCTTATTTTGACCTTGACCTCTGACCTTAACCATTTCAATGTGTTTGTGAAATTTTATATATATTAGGCTATATTTAAGTAATAAAGCCATAACACAGCCAGTTTTCTAAAATTTGAGTAATCTCTTTTAATAAATAATATAAGTTGACCTTTGACCTTGACCTGTGATCTTTATGTAGTACATTTTAGTTTGCATTGACATTGCCCATGAACATCAAATACGCGTGCCTACTTTCATTAAAACATCAGTTAGTTTCATAAATATTAATAGAATAGTTGACCTTGACCTTTGACTTTTATCTTGACCTTTATGTCTCAACATTTATTATTTTCCTTTTTACTTAAAGTGCAGCTATCTCACCAAATATTGTGAAGTTTGCATGAAAAGTACAGAAAATAGCATATTGACCTTGACCTGTGACTGACCTTTCATATGGAATATAATAATTTATTGTATGACCTTGGCCTAGGTATTCCGAATATACATGGTAAGCCTAGTGAGAATATAAGTTAGTACGAGAAATACTAGTAAAAATACTATTTTGACCTTTGACCTTGAACTTTAGATTATTTATCTAAAATGTGTGAAATACGATATCAATGTTACCAGTAACTTGTAAAGTAAAAATTAAGACATTTGAATAAAAACTAAAAATAAATAGTATAAGTTGACCTTTCACTATGACTTGTGACCTTGACCTTTATGTAAGAGTACAATTTTTTTTCCTTGACATTGCCCAGGAAAATCAAATAAGCATGACTAATTTCATTAAAACCCATCAGTTAGTTTCATATGTATTTATAGAATAGTTGACCTTGACCTTCATGATATGTGTCTCAAAATGTAATATTTCCCTTATCATTTAAAGTGCAACTATATCGCCAAATTTTGTGAAGTTTGCATGAAAAGTAATGAAATTAGCATATTGACCTTATATTTGACCTTGACCTGTGAACTTGACCTTTCATATGAAATTTTTTAGTTTAGAATGGCAGAAAAGGAAGGATTTGAAAGAGGTCGGTTAGTTCTAAATGACCTACCCCGATGCTCCGAGATCCTGGCGGTGAGATGTCTCTTGGACTGACCAATATAAGTCGTATTGCATCGACTACATTTAAAGTACACCTTTTTTATATATATATATATATATATATATACCGGTATATATATAATGTATGTATATATATATATATATATATATATATATATATATATATATATATATATATATTGTTACGTATCTTGATCCTCAAGTGGTTAACTTGATGAATCTAGATAGCTCAGAGATATATATTAAGGTATCAGTCAGCTGAAGGCAAAACAAAAGTAAAATCTAATAAAATTATTTCCTGTTGTTGCTTCCTTTCCTTTTGGATCTTAGGACGTGGTATCCTTTATTGACTGATACTCTTTCATTATGAAAAAATACTGAAACTAATTAAAGTCATGTAGTATTTATAAAGAATTATTATTTAACCGAAGCTTAGTAGGCTATGGTTATGAACCATATTATGGTTATATCTAAAGAAGGACTATTAATTCTATAAAAAGTATTGAAAGATAAATATTAAAGTAAGAATATTTCTGTCTCTTACCCTTTTTTAAATGAATAGATAGTTTTCTTATATGTCCTTTTATTTATATTTAATGTAGTTATTATTCTTGGTTCTTGTCTTACGTTAATAGTATTATATTATTATTATCATCAGGATTAATATCAAAGTCACATAAAAAGTTAGATATATATTTAATAATTAGTTAAATGTATTTCTTAACCACGTAACATTGAAGTTTGATTATGAGTAAAATAAGTTACAGGATCGCTTCATAGATTCGATTCAGGTCTCACTCAAATTATATGAAAAGCAAAAATAATATTTTGAAGCTAAAATAATTTTCTTCAGCTTAGGAAATCACTAGAAGTAACATTAAAACAGCCATGTTAGTCGAAGGCGATATTACTAATAAGAGACAATAGTATCACCGTACTAAGCACCGTTAAGCAATGTAAGCTTAATTAAAAGAAAATGAAAGAACTCGTAAGTCTTAATATAAAACAATAGTATTACTTTTATCATAACCCAATTACTTGAAGAGTTGCTTTAGTCCACAAGTTAGTCAACTAAAATAGTTAAGCACATAATAGTAGCGGTAACGTTAATTTTTCCCAATCAAATTGTTAAGTACATAATAGTAGCGTTAACGTTAATTCCCAATCAAATAGTTAAGTACATAATAGTAGCGTTAACGTTAATTCCCAATCAAATATCTTACTAACCAACATAACGTAAGTGTTTACACCGAACACACTTAACACACACTTATATAATCTGACTGACAGTCACAATCCCATTATAATACTTCACCCCGTCTTCCTCCAGCTGCAAGTTCACCTTCCCCAACTCCAAATGAGACTGATTTGAATGCCCACTACTCGGGTCTTATATACTAAACAATGATGGTGTAGGAACGAATCAGGAGGCGGGTGATGGTGCGCGCCCCAATCACAGCTCCTCGAGTTGCGTAAGAGGTGCGTGGTCCAATGGAGTCTCCTGGCATCGAATCATCGTCATAGCGTCGGGTCATCGAAGTAGTTTGCAGGGTCCCCTATGACGCACGCAGGTGTGAAGGCTTGTTTGCTGGTACGCGGGTGAGCTGGTTTCCCACTCGCTGGTTCGCTCGCTAGTCTGCTTCGCCGCCTGGGTAGTTTGGCACTCCTTCAACTCTTAATTCTAACCCTTAAATAAACATACAGGGCTCCGTATGTCAACCCTCCCCCCTAGAAAAGAGTTTAAGGAGTATAGTACATAATATTAAACATAATACATAAATAGATTCACCACCAGATTGGCAACAGCAAGATTATAATGAGGATATAATAAGGATATCACCCAAAGTAGGCAACGTCTCCAGGTACCACATCAGAACATAGCCGGAACGTACCTGGAGCGCTATTCGAACTGCAAGGCATCTCACAGCTGAAGGCTTGACAGCGCACTACTAAAGCATGATATTTACCTCGCTACAAGGGAGAGCTAATTGCCAAAATCCTCTATTTAAATTTATCTTACTGCTGTATGAGGCCAACCTGGTAAATGTAATCTTTGATCCATGGCAGTGGGTAGGTATCGTTCTTTGTGACAGCATTAACTTGCCTATAGTCCATACATAACCTATGGCTCCCGTCTGGCTTTGGCACAAATATGACCGGACTACTCCACTGGCTTAAGGCCCTTGTGATCAGCTCGTTTGATAACATATAGTCAAGCTCGACCTGCAGTATACTCCTGCGTTGAGGTGAGACACGGTAGGGGGATAGTTTAATGGGAGTTGCATCCCCTACGTCGATGTCGTGCACGGCCAAAGAAGTGAGCCCTGGAGTATCACGGAACACACTGGGAGACTGAGATAAAACAGAGATTAGTTGGTTCGCTTGATCAGAGGGAAGATGACCTAGTTTAGATGGTAATTCCCCCCAAGCTACTGAGTTATACTGAAAGTTGGATAGGCTACATGACAAGTCAAAATCTGCATGGATACCTTCAGGCTCTGGAACAGTCTGTTGCGGGTCAGTAAGAGAACTGAAGACTTCGTCCGCACCAGGCTGTCCACAGGTCCTGACATTCACTGCCACAGTGGGAGAATCTGGAGGAGAGGAATCAGGGGACCTATGGTAGGGTTTCAACATATTTATATGGAATACTTGCGTGGGCTTTCTCCTGTCTGGGGTAGTTACTAGATAATCGGTAATGCTCACCCTCCGAATGATCTTATATGGGCCCCTGAACTTGGCAGATAAAGGTTGGCCAAAAAGGGGGAGCAGGACCAAAACCTCATCACCGGGCTGAAACTCCCTTTCACGGGCTTTTCTGTCATACCAGTTCTTCATGGAGCTTTTAGCCACTGTCAAGTTTTGAGCGGCAAACTCACATGAGGATCTCAGCCAGGTTTTGAAATCTGAAACATACTTGAGGAGGTTTTGGTTCCCCTCCTGGCCAACTAGGCTATCCTGCAATAGTTGCAAAGGACCTCTTACCTGGTGACCGAAAACTAGCTCATTAGGGGAAAAACCCAGGGATTCAGTTGGAACCTCACGAGTAGCAAATAAAAGAAAAGGTACCCCCTTATCCCACTCAACTCCGGTCTCTGTACAATACTTACGTAACATTCCCTTTAATGTCTGATGATATCGTTCGAGAACCCCTTGACTCTCTGGGTGGTAGGTGCTCGACTTAACATGCTCGATACCCAACTCCTTCAGGGACTGCTGGAAAATGTTAGAGGTAAAATTAGTTCCTTGATCACTTTGCACCTCATGGGGGAAACCCATTCTGGTGAAGAATTTGAGCAGTTCCTTGATGACAGTTGGAGCAGAGGTAGTCCTTAAGGGTATAGCCTCTGGGTAGCGAGTTGCCATGTCCATAATAGTTAATAAATAAATGTTACCTTGGGAAGTCTTAGGCAATGGGCCTACAATGTCCACTACCACCCGAGTAAAAGGATTCTCGAAGACGGGCAAGGGCACCAGAGGATGTACAGGCACCTTCTGATTGGGTTTTCCTGTCATCTGGCAAGTGTGACACACTCTACAAAACTATTCTGTCTCTTACCCTTTTTGCAGTGAAAGTGGGCCATTTATTTATATTTAATGTAGTTATTATTCTTGGTTCTTGTCTTACGTTAATAGTATTATATTATTATTATCATCAGGATTAATATCAAAGTCACATAAAAAGTTAGATATATATTTAATAATTAGTTAAATGTATTTCTTAACCACGTAACATTGAAGTTTGATTATGAGTAAAATACGTTACAGGATCGCTTCATAGATTCGATTCAGGTCTCACTCAAATTATATGAAAAGCAAAAATAATATTTTGAAGCTAAAAGAATTTTCTTCAGCTTAGGAAATCACTAGAAGTAACATTAAAACAGCCATGTTAGTCGAAGGCGATATTACTAATAAGAGACAATAGTATCACCGTACTAAGCACCGTTAAGCAATGTAAGCTTAATTAAAAGAAAATGAAAGAACTCGTAAGTCTTAATATAAAACAATAGTATTACTTTTATCATAACCCAATTACTTGAAGAGTTGCTTTAGTCCACAAGTTAGTCAACTAAAATAGTTAAGCACATAATAGTAGCGGTAACGTTAATTTTTCCCAATCAAATTGTTAAGTACATAATAGTAGCGTTAACGTTTATTCCCAATCAAATAGTTAAGTACATAATAGTAGCGTTAACGTTAATTCCCAATCAAATATCTTACTAACCAACATAACGTAAGTGTTTACACCGAACACACTTAACACACTTATATAATCTGACTGACAGTCACAATCCCATTATAATACTTCACCCCGTCTTCCTCCAGCTGCAAGTTCACCTTCCCCAACTCCAAATGAGACTGATTTGAATGCCCACTACTCGGGTCTTATATACTAAACAATGATGGTGTAGGAACGAATCAGGAGGCGGGTGATGGTGCGCGCCCCAATCACAGCTCCTCAAGTTGCGTAAGAGGTGCGTGGTCCAATGGAGTCTCCTGGCGTCGAATCATCGTCATAGCGTCGGGTCATCGAAGTAGTTTGCAGGGTCCCCTATGACGCACGCAGGTGTGAAGGCTCGTTTGCTGGTACGCGGGCGAGCTGGTTTCCCACTCGCTGGTTCGCTCGCTAGTCTGCTTCGCCGCCTGGGTAGTTTGGCACTCCTTCAACTCTTAATTCTAACCCTTAAATAAACATACAGGGCTCCGTATGTCAACCCTCCCCCCTAGAAAAGAGTTTAAGGAGTATAGTACATAATATTAAACATAATACATAAATAGATTCACCACCAGATTGGCAACAGCAAGATTATAATGAGGATATAATAAGGATATCACCCAAAGTAGGCAACGTCTCCAGGTACCACATCAGAACATAGCCGGAACGTACCTGGAGCGCTATTCGAACTGCAAGGCATCTCACAGCTGAAGGCTTGACAGCGCACTACTAAAGCATGATATTTACCTCGCTACAAGGGAGAGCTAATTGCCAAAATCCTCTATTTAAATTTATCTTACTGCTGTATGAGGCCAACCTGGTAAATGTAATCTTTGATCCGTGGCAGTGGGTAGGTATCGTTCTTTGTGACAGCATTAACTTGCCTATAGTCCATACATAACCTATGGCTCCCGTCTGGCTTTGGCACAAGTATGACCGGACTACTCCACTGGCTTAAGGCCCTTGTGATCAGCTCGTTTGATAACATATAGTCAAGCTCGACCTGCAGTATACTCCTGCGTTGAGGTGAGACACGGTAGGGGGATAGTTTAATGGGAGTTGCATCCCCTACGTCGATGTCGTGCACGGCCAAAGAAGTGAGCCCTGGAGTATCACGGAACACACTGGGAGACTGAGATAAAACAGAGATTAGTTGGTTCGCTTGATCAGAGGGAAGATGACCTAGTTTAGATGGTAATTCCCCCCAAGCTACTGAGTTATACTGAAAGTTGGATAGGCTACATGACAAGTCAAAGTCTGCATGGATACCTTCAGGCTCTGGAACAGTCTGTTGCGGGTCAGTAAGAGAACTGAAGACTTCGTCCGCACCAGGCTGTCCACAGGTCCTGACATTCACTGCCACAGTGGGAGAATCTGGAGGAGAGGAATCAGGGGACCTATGGTAGGGTTTCAACATATTTATATGGAATACTTGCGTGGGCTTTCTCCTGTCTGGGGTAGTTACTAGATAATCGGTAATGCTCACCCTCCGAATGATCTTATATGGGCCCCTGAACTTGGCAGATAAAGGTTGGCCAAAAAGGGGGAGCAGGACCAAAACTCATCACCGGGCTGAAACTCCCTTTCACGGGCTTTTCTGTCATACCAGTTCTTCATGGAGCTTTTAGCCACTGTCAAGTTTTGAGCGGCAAACTCACATGAGGATCTCAACCAGGTTTTGAAATCTGAAACATACTTGAGGAGGTTTTGGTTCCCCTCCTGGCCAACTAGGCTATCCTGCAATAGTTGCAAAGGACCTCTTACCTGGTGACCGAAAACTAGCTCATTAGGGGAAAAACCCAGGGATTCAGTTGGAACCTCACGGGTAGCAAATAAAAGAAAAGGTACCCCCTTATCCCACTCAACTCCGGTCTCTGTACAATACTTACGTAACATTCCCTTTAATGTCTGATGATATCGTTCGAGAACCCCTTGACTCTCTGGGTGGTAGGTGCTCGACTTAACATGCTCGATACCCAACTCCTTCAGGGACTGCTGGAAAATGTTAGAGGTAAAATTAGTTCCTTGATCACTTTGCACCTCATGGGGGAAACCCATTCTGGTGAAGAATTTGAGCAGTTCCTTGATGACAGTTGGAGCAGAGGTAGTCCTTAAGGGTATAGCCTCTGGGTAGCGAGTTGCCATGTCCATAATAGTTAATAAATAAATGTTACCTTGGGAAGTCTTAGGCAATGGGCCTACAATGTCCACTACCACCCGAGTAAAAGGATTCTCGAAGACGGGCAAGGGCACCAGAGGATGTACAGGCACCTTCTGATTGGGTTTTCCTGTCATCTGGCAAGTGTGACACACTCTACAAAACTCCACTACATCTGCACGCATTCCTGGCCAGTGAAAGTGGGCTCTGATTCTGTCTAGTGTTTTTCTCACACCTAGGTGTCCTGCCAATGGTATACAATGTGCCATTTCCAAGATATCTCTACGACAAGGTTTGGGGACTACTACTTGATGGACGTCCCAGGCCCCGTCATCGATTGGTCTGTGTGGTGGTCTCCATCTACGCCACAATACTCCTCCTTTGAGGTAGAAACATTCACCACCCTCCTTCTCACATTCCTCTTCACTCACGGACCTGGCAGCTAACTCCTTGCATTCACTATCATCTCTCTGTAGCTCTACCAGGCCACTAGGACAATTGAAGGGGTTTCATGGTCATCGTTAGGGTCAAGATGAGCCATAAAGGTGTCAGATAAATCCATCACCAGGCACAGTTGGAGCGTCATTCACACTCTCATCATCCCTTTCATCAACTCTTACATTCGGTACATTTCTGTCTGAGGGACCTGCTACTTGAGACATTGAACGTGTGACAGCACACACAGGGAAAACTGTTGGCATCTCCTTTTCGAGCTCACCGGTTAGTGGCTCGTTAACAGGGGAAAGTGACAAAATGGGGTCTGGTCGGACCTTCTCACCTGCTACATCATTCCCCAAAAGGAGTGTTACCCCGGGCACAGGGATATCTTGGGACCTACACAAAGCTATGGTGGCCTCACCCTGTAGTAACTCACATTCAATTTCGCCTTTTACCAAGTATGCATAAAATTGGCCTCCAGCACCTCTCATTACAACTGGTTCGCCGGGTGGGCACTCAGCGTAAGGATTCACCATGAGGGTGCTAGTAGAACCTGTGTCTCTCAGAATTTTTACCTCATGCATACAACCATTTAATCTCACGTTGCCAGATGAAATAAAGGGACGGTAACTGTCCTGCACTGATGGTGAAATTATTATTGGCTTAACCCTAGTGGGTTGCACCACACATGCTACTACACCCCTGTCTAGATGATTTACGTTAGCTGCTAGGTACTCCTTCTGTTGGGAGTCCTGTACTAAAGGAACTTTTGGTGCTAGGTACTCCTTCTGTCGGGAGTCCTGCATTAAGGGAACATTTGGTGCTAGGTACTCCTTCTGTCGGGAGCCCTGCATTAAAGGCACATATGGAATTTGAGATACGGCGGCGACTGTCTGCCCCGATCTCTCGGTTTTCTCCTTGGCCCAGCACTGATAAGCTAGGTGGCATCTCATGCCACAAAAAGTACATACTTTAGGGGATACGGGAACGTTCCCTCTTTGAGCATTACTATTAATTTGGGCCCCACCTCTGTTACCATTGCCCTGAGTCACATTTTTAGTTGGGGGAACAATTCTATTTTGGCTAGCTGGGAAAGACGATACAGGCTTGTGACTGGGTCTGTCAGATTTGTGATTGGGATACTTAAAATTAGAACTAGAATTATCGTAGGGCTTCTTTCCACGAAATTTGTTGTTGAGCACGTATGTGTCAGCCATGTCAGCGGCGTCGGCAAGACAATCTACCTTTTTCCCCTTTAAATGATAGGATACAGAAGAATCAATTTTCCATAGGAAATTTTCTAACAGGACCAACTCCTTCAGATCGTTGTAGCTTGTGACTTTCTTACTCTTGACCCAATGATTGAAAGTTTTAGTCATTGTCCTGGCAAATACCTTATGGGTTTCTTTTACTTTCTTCTGTTTTTTACGGAAAGATTGCCTGTAAGCCTCAGGCTGCAATTGATAGGTTTTTAAGATAGCTTCTTTGAGATTGTCATAATCCTGCCTAACCTCTGCTACTTCTGACAAATACGTGGCTCGAGCCTGCCCTGTCAAAACGGTTTGTAACATAAAAGGCCATTGATCTCTTGTCCACTTCATACCTCCAGCAACTTCCTCAAACAAAACAAAGAAATCCTGCACATTATCCTCAGTGAAAGGTGGAATGACACTAGTCATAGTCAATCCCAGAGGGGGAGCAATTACGGGAGCATTTGTATCGACATTTAGTTGAGCTATACGATATTGATATTCACATTTTATGCTGGTTTCTTCGGTATTTGCTTTTATTCTGGCTAGTTCTATTTTTAGTTTGGCTTGTTCTAGTTCGAATATTTGATCACCGGTCAAACCAGGTGGCAATTGTTCATCAAGTTGGCTAGGTTTACTCGGGATCCCATCAACTGCTCCGTCTCCCTCCTCGCCTTCTACAGGGAACAGGTGGGTTTTTATGGTCTGAGCCACCTCTACTTTGGACATGTTTGAGACAGTTAATTGGAGATGTGAGGCAAGCACTTCCAGTTCGGTTTTTGACAGACAGTCAATATCAGGGGCTGTGGGTTCTGATTTTATGAAAACTCGAGCATCTTCGTCATTAATTAGATGAGGCGAGGTCGCCACTCTTCTGTTACGTATCTTGATCCTCAAGTGGTTAACTTGATGAATCTAGATAGCACAGAGATATATATTAAGGTATCAGTCAGCTGAAGGCAAAACAAAAGTAAAATCTAATAAAATTATTTCCTGTTGTTGCTTCCTTTCCTTTTCGATCTTAGGACTTGGTATCCTTTATTGACTGATACTCTTTAATTATGAAAAAATACTGAAACTAATTAAAGGCATGTAGTATTTATAAAGAATTATTATTTAACCGAAGCTTAGTAGGCTATGGTTATGAACCGAATAAGTTATATCTAAAGAAGGACTATTAATTCTATAAAAAGTCTTTAAAGATAAATATTAAAGTAAGAATATTTCTGTCTCTTACCCTTTTTTAAATGAATAGTTTTCTTATATCATGCCCTTTTATTTATATTTAATGTAGTTATTATTCTTGGTTCTTGTCTTACGTTAATAGTATTATATTATTATTATCATCAGGATTAATATCAAAGTCACATAAAAAGTTAGATATATAATTATTTAATAATTAGTTAAATGTATTTCTTAACCACGTAACATTGAAGTTTGATTATGAGTAAAATAAGTTACAGGATCGCTTCATAGATTCGATTCAGGTCTCACTCAAATAATATGAAAAGCAAAAATAATATTTTGAAGCTAAAAGAATTTTCTTCAGCTTAGGAAATCACTAGAAGTAACATTAAAACAGCCATGTTAGTCGAAGGCGATATTACTAATAAGAGACAATAGTATCACCGTACTAAGCACCGTTAAGCAATGTAAGCTTAATTCAAAGAAAATGAAAGAACTCGTAAGTCTTAATATAAAACAATAGTATTACTTTTATCATAACCCAATTACTTGAAGAGTTGCTTTACTCCACAAGTTAGTCAACTAAAATAGTTAAGCACATAATAGTAGCATTAACGTTAATTTTTCCCAATCAAATAGTTAAGTACATAATAGTAGCGTTAACGTTAATTCCCAATCAAATATCTTACTAACCAACATAACGTAAGTGTTTACACCGAACACACTTAACACACACTTATATAATCTAACTGACAGTCACAATCCCATTATAATACTTCACCCCGTCTTCCTCCAGCTGCAAGTTCACCTTCCCCAACTCCAAATGAGACTGATTTGAATGCCCACTACTCGGGTCTTATATACTAAACAATGATGGTGTAGGAACGAATCAGGAGGCGGGTGATGGTGCGCGCCCCAATCACAGCTCCTCGAGTTGCGTAAGAGGTGCGTGGTCCAATGGAGTCTCCTGGCGTCGATCATACGTCATAGCGTCGGGTCATCGAAGTAGTTTGCAGGGTCCCCTATGACGCACGCAGGTGTGAAGGCTTGTTTGCTGGTATGCGGGCAAGCTGGTTTCCCACTCGCTGGTTCGCTCGCTAGTCTGCTTCGCCGCCTGGGTAGTTTGGCACTCCTTCAAATCCTAATTCTAACCCTTAAATAAACATACAGGGCTCCGTATATCAGAATATATATATAAAACAAGAATAATAATAATAAAATAAAAATAATAATACGAATAAGAATATTAATATTTTTATATGCACAAATATTCTTTCTCTCTCTCTCCCTCTCTCACACACACACACACACACACACACACACACACACACACACACACACTCTCTCTCTCTCTCTCTGAATATCAGGTAATATCCTTAACCCTATCTATTTCATGGGGTGGTACTTATTAATTTCCCCTGTATCGCTCTATTACTTTGGCGATGTTAAGACTTTTGCCCCATTCAGGCGTCGATTTCTTCTTGTCGACCATTAGCGAACCGACATTTGGACCAGCCATTTCTCTACCGAAAACTGTATACATCTATCTGCAAGGGTGATCGAGGGTGTCATAGGCCTATATTTGGCTTGAAGAGAGTCTGGGAAGCTGTATTTTACTTCTAGGGGGAGGGGGAAAACATGCTAAAAAATAAATAAATAAATAAATACAAAACTACAAAACCCCACCCACTTCACCCCTTTTAAGACGTCAGATAAGCTTGTGTTAAGTTTGCACAGTCACAGTCAACAAAGTCAAGCCAGGGGTTAAATTCTTGCACAAAGTTCAGTTTTGGATTAGAGAGAGAGAGAGAGAGAATTAGAACACCAGAAGAGATAGTACTAAGCAAGAGACATTCGGCGTTATTTATATGACCCCTTATTTGCAATAGGTCAAAGAATGTAACAAGTTGAAGTTATGCATTATATATATATTGAGCAAAAACACAGTACAGATGATAGGGTATGAGAGAGAGAGAGAGAGAGAGAGAGTGATATATATATATATATAGAGAGAGAGAGAGATCAAGTATTTGTATGGGCAGCCGTACATTATATACCCAATTCACTAGCATTTTCATCAATTAAAAATCCTCATACTTTATATACCGGTATATTAATTAGGGGGTCATCTGCTTCTTTTATCTTTCTCTCTTTCTGTGGCTTGTATCCATTCGGCCCCATTCAGCCAACTGTTTTAAGACGTTTATCCCCATCTAGGTGTCGATTTCTTCCTGGCGAGCGAAAGCGAGCCAGCATTGTATGGAGAACTCCGGCTTCGCCAGACATTTTTCTATCGAAAAATGTACAAATTTAGCTTGCTGTCAAAAAATATATATATATATGCTGGCTCGCTACCGCTCGCCAGGAAATTATTGACACCTGGATGGGGATAAACATCTTAAAACAGTAGGCTGAATGGGGCCGAATGGATACAAGCCAAAGAGAGAGAGGGAGAGAAAGAGACAAACAGCGAGGTGGGCTCCCTTAACACTATCTGGTACAACGTCTTGGAAGTTTATGATGCTATATTATTATTGAGCTTTGTAAATGTCTGTGCCATTTTCGAGTAATGTATTTTTAGTTTGCCTCCTAGACTAAAAAGAAAAACTATATTTTGGGGAGGTAGAAAAATATCGGGTTCATCTCGCTATCACTCGCCCAGAATAAATCGATACCTGAATGGGGCGAAGGGTCTTATAACCGCCAAACTAATGCGGTGTAATATATTAAATTATCCAAACTAATACAGTGAAACGAAACAGGGAACGTAAAAAAAACCCACACAAAAACAAAAATAGACCCGACCTCACGCCAGATAGGGTTAAATATCGTGGCTACAGCTTTATTTTATTTTTTATTTTCTGCCCCCCTTCACCCTCATGGTTAGCCCCATTAGTTTAAATATTATAAGACGTTTGTCCCATTAATTTGGCTTTTTTAAGACCTTTCGTCCAATTCCTTTGTCAAGTGTAGGATCTTTCGTGCCATTTAGGTGTCGAGTTTTACCTGGCGAGTGATAGGGAGCCTGCAATTAAGGAAACACTGGTACCCCCCCCCCCACACACTCACACACAGTTAAGGTAGAATATGTATTGTACTGTACCCAGGTTTAAGAAACACTCTGTAGACTTTCAGCCTCAGGGCTGCGATGAACAATAAAACCGAAAATCGACACACGAACACAAAAATCTCCTTAAGGTGGATTTCCACAACTTTTCCCCACAACTATCATGACCACCCTTACTTCATACTTGCCAAAACTAGTGATATATATATATATATATATATATATATTAAAACAACTAAAATAGAAAAGGTTGTCAGATAAATTACAGCTGATTGCTGGATTGCTGGATTGCTGGATTGCTGGAAAAGGCCTCTGCGTGAGAGCGGGTTTACACGAGCACTCTTTCCCACAACTGTTATCGGCAACTAGGATCCGGCAGCTTCTGATTTATATTGTGTGTTATATTTGTTTCTAGCTAGACTTAGACGATATTATGCAGCTTAGGAAGGATCTGTGGTAGTGTAAAAAGGTTGGCTAAGATAGTTTGAAGACATTATTGCTAGAAGTCCTTCCTAAGCTGAATAAAATCGTTTAAAAGTTGCCTGAATATGATGAAAAGAACGTCCCTGGCACTGAATGGGTTAATCATTATTGAGGATTTTGCTGGCTTTTGGCATATTTGTCTGTTCGCTAGGCTAACAAAAATTCCTTCGCATAAAAATGCTCACCCAGACCCCTTTCAAGCTAAATTTGTTCATATTTCGATATGTCCCGGCCAAAGGCCAATTCCTTTTAAGCTACAGGCTGGCTATCGCTCGCTTAGAAAAAATCGATACCTGAATGGGGTGAATTAAGCGCCTTACTATCGCCAAACTAATCGGGTGAAACGGCTTCAAATCTCCAAGCTAATGGAGCAAAACTGGCGAGGTAACAAACAAAAAACAGCCCTCGGACCAAATAGTGTTTCCTTGTTAACGTAGGCAAACTACAACCTCTTGGTCTACCACAAACGAGTTAGGGCTCGTATTAAGAGACTAGTGATCGCCGGGGGAACGACAAGCTGGGTATTACTGGCAGTTGCGGAAGTTTGCTTGGCCGCGGGGAGAGAGAGAGAGAGAGAGAGAGAGAGAGAGGGGGGGGGGGGGAAGAATGTGTGTGGGGAGGACTGCGTGTGTATATACCTGTATATATACGTGTGAGTGTTAGTGTTTGTATATGTACGGGGGAGTGTGTGTGTGTGTGTGTCTTCAAATTGAATACAAAGATATGAATTTGTCTCAAGTAATATGGTGATATAGTATTCTAGTTATTATTTTGGATTATATAAAACATAATTCGGATTTATGTCATTACGTATTCAAATGTTAAATAAAAATCCGCTTTTTACTTGCAGGAATAATGTCTGAGATGAACAAAATCGCCTATACACACGTTTATATTTTATTAGATTGTATTCAGAGAGGGTTCATGAGTTACAGAAAATAGTCCAGTGGTAACCAATCTAGAATGAACAACTCGTTATCAAATTGCAATGCTTTATATGCTTAAGGGGAGGCAGACCGTTTTTCTGGACCCCCTTCTCCCTAATGTTTAGCCCCACTAGTTTTGAGATTATAAGACGTTCGGCCCATTAGTTTGGTGATTTTAACACCTTTCGCCCCATTTCACTGTCAATTTTAGGACCTTTCGTGCCATTTAGGTGTCGACTTTTTTCCTGGCAAGCGACAGCCAGCCTGCAATTTTAGAAGGAACCGGCCTTCGGCCGGGAAATTTTTCTACCGAAAAATGTACAAATTTATCTTGAAGGGGGGTCTAGGGTGTGTTTTTCTAAGCTTGATGGAGGTCTCTGGAGGAAACTAAACAAATATATGAATACATTAATTAATAGACCAAAGAAACGGCCAGTCTCCCCTTAAGCTATTACACATGCTATACATTAACCCTATCTGGTACGAGGATGGTCTTTTGGCTCATCCTGGATTCACACCATTAGTGTATTTTCTGCCCTCCCCCCCCCCCCCCCCCTCTAAGTTGAAAGAGTGACAGAGATCGAAATTCCAGGTACAGTCGTCGGAATAAGCTTTTTCCTTTAATCTGGTTACCCTTAAACAATTTTGTTAAGCCTATATTCTACCTCCTTATATAATTCAAAGGAGTAAATAGTATCTCAAACCACTATCTAAAATTCTAAATAACATTGGTCCTTCGTAAGGGAGCCCATCTCGCTTTGTTCTCTTTCTCTCCCTCTCTCTTTGGCTTGTATCCATTCGGCCCCATTCAGCCTACTGGTTTACGACGTTTACCCCCATCCAGGTGCCAATATTTTCCTGGCGAGCGGTAGCGAGCCAGCATATATATATTTTTGTTTTGACAGCAAGCTAAATTTGTACTTTTTTCGATAGAAAAATTTCTCCGGCGAAGCCGGATTCTTCCATACAATGCTGGCTCGCTATCACTCGCCAGGAAAAAATCGACACCTGGATGGGGATAAACGTCTTAAATAATGCTACATAATAACTAAATAAATTATATATATATATATATATAATAGAGAGAGAGAGAGAGAGGGAGAGACATCAATAGATAAATAAACCCCGCATCCAGTCCCCCCCCCCCCCCCATGGTAAATCTATAAATGTCCTGGGCAGAAAAATTACCGGTTTCCAATAAATTGCAGGCTTGCAATCGCTCGCCTACAAGAAATCGACACCTGATTGGGACAAAACGTCTTATAACCACCAAACGATCATAAGGCGAAAACATCTTATAATCGTCAAACTATTGAAATGCAGGAGAATTAAAACAAAATATATAATAATAATAATAATAATAAAATAAAATATAATACAATGATACAATAATTTAATCAAAATCATCCTTGAACATAATTATAAAAGGTTAAGAGCCGCAATAATACCTGCCCTGTTGCTAAATGGTGTCTTGTTATCTACATACAAGCAGTATTTATATTTGTTATTGTCAGTTTCTCCGGAGTTCCAGGAAACGAACGGCGGCTGGCACTCCGAGTAAAGTTCAGGTCTGGGGGAAGAGTAAAAGTGGTGTGCGCGTGTGTGTGTGTGTGTGTGTGTGTGTGTGTTTGTAAGAGTGTGTGTGTGTAAGAGTGTGTGTGTGTGTGTGTGTGTGTGTTTGTAAGAGTGTGAGTGTGAGTGTGTGTGTGTGTGTGTTTGTAAAAGAGTGCTTGTGTTTGTGTGTAAGAGTGTGTCTGTGTGTGTGTAAGAGAGTGTGTGTGTGTGTGTGTAAGAGTGTGTGTGTGTAAGAGTGTGTGCGTGTGTTTAAGAGTGTGTGTGTGTGTGTGTGTTCTTACACACACAGTGTGTGTGTGTGTGTGTGCGTGTATGTTTGTGTGTGTGTAAGGGTTTGTGTGTAAGGGCGTGGGGGGGGGGGTGGAAGTGTGTGTATGTGTGTGTGCGTGTAAGGGAATGTGTGTGTGTGTGTGTAAGGGTGTGTATGTGTTTGTGTAATAATAATAATAATAATAATAATAAACGGTTTATTAAAGAATGGCAGCCTCATGAGCTGAAAATACACATTTTACAATTTAGTGGATGAACATGAGATGTACAGATATGAGGATGGTAAGCTTAGTTTACAAACAAAATAAATAAATACAATAATGATGCATGTGCAGAATACAAATTATCATAAAATAACCATGAGAGTAAGTGATATACAGTACATATACACATTTATTTACTTACTCATATACAGAACATACGTATATACACGTACGTGCGCACATACATATACATACATATATAGGAACATAAGAACATGCAGAAGTGTGCACATGTCCGTATACACAAACGCTCACGTATGCACACAAACATACATACATACAGAAACTGTTTTGGTAAGGTCAGGTAAAGAGGGTGCAGGTAATACAATGGGAGGTTAATCCTCGGTAGTGTAGGTGTGTGTGTGTGTGTGTGTGTGTGTGTGTGTGTGTGTGTGTGTGTGTGTGTGACAGAAGGCGAAATATGGAAGAGCTGGGCGTTCTATTGTTAAGGGTGGAAATACATGGATGAAGATACGCGAACACTTAATAATAGATAATGCTTATGCATAGATTTATAATCAGAAGTTGCGCTAGTGAGCAATATGTTCTCGCTCATATGTACGTATATTTATATACATATGTGCATATGACCATATAATATATAAATACACGTACAGTACATATATATTATATACCTTATATTCTCAACCGGGCTCGAACCATTGACAGCACGTACACACAGACATACATATACATAAATATATGCACATTACATGCATATATGCTCTTCTCTTATCCTACCTGATACTCTCAGCCGGGCTCGAACCACAAACAGTATACACTATACACATATATATACATAAATAACGCATACATACATACACATATACGCACACATACATACACATATACTGCACATACATAGATACATATATACACATATACATAAACAAACTCAAGCAAATACATACATAATTATATTCTAATACACACACGCACACACACTTATGCATATATTATTAAAGGTGGGCGCGTATATATGGTGTGACAGACCGTTATTACACATTTACTAATAATATTAACAATGGTTGGGATAGGACTATTTTTATATCTGTCAGTTCTTGCTCTTATTGGTTGGAGTGTGTTGAAATGACGAGCTGCACGTGTAGGTCTAGGGGCGTCTGGTGGAAGTAAGTTTCTGTGTCGTGGGTGAACAAGCAGCTTAGATGCAAACTGTTTGAGTGTGTTGTAGTGGTGGGTTGAAAGTGCAGGTATGCTAAGGGTGGTGAGAGCTTCCTCGTACCCTGGATATGTGCCACCCAGGATGATCCTGCATGCCCTCCTCTGAACTCTCTCCAGTTGACGTTGTTATGTTAGGGTTAGAGAGGAGGACCAGGCGGGAGAGGCGTAGGTGAGCTTAGGGAGTATGAAGGTGTTATATATACTCTTCAGCTCATTCTCCGGCGCCCCCAGGGATCTCAACCGCCTTAGCATAAATAACTTGTAAGTGGCGGTCCTGACTGTGGTAGTTACATGTTTCTTCCAGTTCAGTTTGTTGTCCACAGTGATTCCGAGGAGTTTGGTGGACTCAACAAGCTGAAGGGGATGAGGACCAATTGTGACAGTGGGTGGAGGAAGGTCGGTAACGGTGTAAAGGGTGTGTGTGTGTGTGTGTGTGTGTGTGTGTGTGTGTGTGTGTGTGTGCGTGTATGTTTGTGTAAGGGTGTGTATGTGTGTGTGTAAGGGTGTGTGTGTAAGGGCGTGGGGGGGAGGGTGGAAGTGTGTGTATGTGTGTGTGCGTGTAAGGGTATGTGTGTGTGTGTGTAAGGGTGTGTATGTGTTTGTGTGTAAGGGTGTGTGTGTGTCAGGCTGTGTGTGTTACATGTCTGGCTGCATACTGTATAATTATGTGTCTGTGTGTGTGCATGTCTGTGTGTGTGCATGTCTGTGTGTGTGCATGTATGTGTGTTCTGGCGACTGTTTGCATAATTATTACCGCCTCAACAAATATCGACACAATTAGCAATGGTTAAGGGGGGGTCACCTGCTTTATTTATCTTTCTCTCCTTTTCTTTCTTTCCCTGGCTTGTATCCATTCGGCCCCATTCAGCCAACTGTTTTAAGACGTTTATCCCTATCAAGGTGTCGATTTCTTCCTGGCGAGCGATAGCGAGCCAGCATTGTACGGAGAAATCCGGCTTCGCCGGATTTTGTTTTCTATCGAAAAATGTACAAATTTAGCTTGCTGTCAACACAAAATTATATATATGCTGGCTCGCTACCGCTTGCCAGGAAAATATTGACACCTGGATGGGGGTAAACGTCTTAAAACAGTAGGTTGAATGGGGTCGAATGGCTACAAGCCAAAGCGAGAGGGAGAGAAAGAGAAAAAAGCGAGGTGGGCTCCCTTAAAGTACCTGTTTCTAATACAACTATATTATTTCCAGGCGTTCACAGATTATCAATGCCCCAGAATATTGGCGGTAAACGCGCTCGTGTGATGTACAGTCGGCCAAATAAGTGATGTGTCGGCACCCAGTATATTTTGATCAATTATTGGTATCAGCAATATATAAACTTGATTTCTTCTTTTCGAGTGAGACATACAAACATGTTCCTACACATGCCCACCCTATTCAACATCTGACAGACATTAATACAGCACAGAGCGAACCAAACGTAATGACAGCTGAGATATGACTTACTAGTGCTACCGTACAGTCAAAATTATAAGTTAGTCGAAAACCTTGAAGACCATGTGTGTGAAATCTAGAAAAAGGGACATTAATTTCACACTAACTCAACACAATCTAGAGAGAGGGCTATTATTTCGACCCTAACTTAATGCAATCTAGAGAGAGGAACATTATATCGACACTACTCAACACGATCTAGAGAGAGGGACATTAATTCCACACTAACTCAACACAATCTAGAGAGAGGGACATTAACTCGACCCTCCTAGTACGAGCCACAAATATAATAATATGTCACGGGCTGTTAGAAACGAACACTGTCAAGGGATAGTGATCGTAACTTAACCCTATTTGGGTCGGGGAGGAGGGAGGAGGGGTGTCATTTTTGGATTTCCTCCGGTTATGCTCCATTAATTAGGAGATTATAAGACGTTTCATCCCATTAGTTTGACGATAATAAGACGTTTCACCGTATTACTTTGACGATAAGAAGACGCTTTAACCCATTCAAGACTTTATTGGACTTCCCCCGGTTTTGCTCCATTAATTTGGAGATTTTAGGACGTTTCACCCCATTAGTTTGGTGATAAGAAGACGTTTCACCTTATTACTTTGACGATAAGAAGACGCTTTACCCTATACAAGTGTCGATTATGTTGTGGTCGAGCTATAGCAAGCCTGTAACTTAGTAGAAATCGGCCTTCGCCCGGGCAAATTTTCTATCGAAAAAAATATAAATCTAGCTTGAAATGGGTCTTATAATCACCAACATAATAGGGTGAAACGGCTTTTAATTTAGTGAAACTAATGGGGCAAAACAGGCCCTCCATGTGTTAGCTACGGTTTAAACTTAAATTTTCTAGAGGTGTTTCCTAAGCTTAGGCTTAGCGTCCACCACCAGTATTAATAAATACCTGTATATAATATAACACTGTATACCTGTATATAATATAACACTCTGTATATAATACCTGTATATAATATAACACTCTGTATATAATACCTGTATATAATATAACACTCTGTATATAATACCTGTATATAATATAACACTCTGTATATAATACCTGTATATAATATAACACTCTGTATATACCTGTATATAATATAACACTCTGTATATAATACCTGTATATAATATAACACTCTGTATATAATACCTGTATATAATATAACACTCTGTATATAATACCTGTATATAATATAACACTCTGTATATAATACCTGTATATAATATAACACTCTGTATAATACCTGTATATAATATAACACTCTGTATAATACCTGTATATAATATAACACTCTGTATATAATACCTGTATATAACACTGTATACCTGTATATAATATAACACTCTGTATATAATACCTGTATATAATATAACACTCTGTATATAATACCTGTATAATATAACACTCTGTATATAATACCTGTATATAATATAACACTGTATATAATACCTGTATATAATAACACTCTGTATAATACCTGTATATAATATAACACTCTGTATATAATACCTGTATATAATATAACACTGTATATAATACCTGTATATAATAACACTGTATACCTGTATATAATATAACACTCTGTATATAATACCTGTATATAATATAACACTCTGTATATAATACCTGTATATAATATAACACTCTGTATATAATACCTGTATATAATATAACACTCTGTATATAATACCTGTATATAATATAACACTCTGTATATAATACCTGTATATAATATAACACTCTGTATATAATACCTGTATATAATATAACACTCTGTATATAATACCTGTATATAATATAACACTCTGTATATAATACCTGTATATAATATAACACTCTGTATATAATACCTGTATAATATAACACTCTGTATATAATACCTGTATATAATATAACACTCTGTATATAATACCTGTATATAATATAACACTCTGTATATAATACCTGTAATAACACTCTGTATATAATACCTGTATATAATATAACACTCTGTATATAATACCTGTATATAATATAACACTCTGTATATAATACCTGTATATAATATAACACTGTATATAATACCTGTATATAATATAACACTGTATACCTGTATATAATATAACACTCTGTATATAATACCTGTATATAATATAACACTCTGTATATAATACCTGTATATAATATAACTCTGTATATAATACCTGTATATAATATAACACTCTGTATATAATACCTGTATATAATATAACACTCTGTATATAATACCTGTATATAATATAACACTCTGTATATAATACCTGTATATAATATAACACTCTGTATATAATACCTGTATAATATAACACTCTGTATATAATACCTGTATATAATATAACACTCTGTATATAATACCTGTATATAATATAACACTCTGTATATAATACCTGTATATAATATAACACTGTATACCTGTATATAATATAACACTCTGTATATAATACCTGTATATAATATAACACTCTGTATATAATACCTGTATATAATATAACACTCTGTATATAATACCTGTATATAATATAACACTCTGTATATAATACCTGTATATAATAAACACTCTGTATATAATACCTGTATATAATATAACACTCTGTATATAATACCTGTATAATATAACACTCTGTATAATACCTGTATATAATATAACACTCTGTATATAATACCTGTATATAATATAACACTCTGTATATAATACCTGTATATAATATAACACTCTGTATATAATACCTGTATAATATAACACTCTGTATATAATACCTGTATATAATATAACACTCTGTATATATACCTGTATATAATAACACTCGGTATATAATACTTGAATATAAAATAACACTCTGTATATAATACCTGTATAATATAACACTCTGTATATAATACCTGTATATAATATAACACTGTATACCTGTATATAATATAACACTCTGTATATAATACCTGTATATAATATAACACTCTGTATATAATACCTGTATATAATATAACACTCTGTATATAATACCTGTATATAATATAACACTCTGTATATAATACCTGTATATAATATAACACTCTGTATAATACCTGTATATAATAACACTCTGTATATAATACCTGTATATAATATAACACTCTGTATATAATACCTGTATATAATATAACACTCTGTATATAATACCTGTATATAATATAACACTGTCTGGAGAAGGTAAAATATTGTGGTCTGTCGCTTAGAATAAAAGCGCGGCTTAACAACACAATTGGAATACAATACAGTATTTTGCATATCGTATATAGCTAATCTATATACTACAATCTTGGCAGCATGGCTACTTGCAAATAACAAACATCCAAATATGCATAATAGGATTGCCATTTACACCGGCATTCTTGCATAAGAGATAAATATAATTATATTGGTGCACTTTAAACTTATACCTTATATTCGCATTTTTTTTTTTTTTTTTTTTTTTTTTTATGTGAATGAGGGAGGCAAAAGGCAGAACTGCCTATAGCGAGTGCCTCCCCCATAGTTGAAAGAGTGACAGGGCCAAAATAAAGGGACGTTCGAGCCAAAATGCCTGGTCACACGGAGTTTGAAGCAATTTAAGTCATAGGAAGAGGGAAAGACTGATTCTGGGAGAGAGTTCCAGAGCTCAGCTGTTGAGTAGAAGAAAGACTGAGAGTAACGCTTCACTCTCGGGTTGGAGAGTTGCACAGAGTAGGGGTGGGATTGAGTTGCAAGACGGGTACCACGTGACCTACGTAAAGGAGGTGGTATACACTGGGAAAGCTCTGAGGAACACTGATTATTATAGTAGCAATAGAATAGCGAGAGAGATGCAACATTGCGGCGGAGAGAGAAAGATTGCAGAGAGTTGGTGAGTGGACGGGAGTTAATGATACGAAAGGCCTTCCTTTCAACTTTGTCTAGGAGAGCGGTGTGAGAGGAACCTCCCCACACATGTGAACAATACTCAATACAAGGACGCACTATGCCCCTGTACAGAGCAAGAAGCTGTGCAGGGGAAAAGAACCCCTAAGGCGGTTGAGCACACCCAGCTTCTGGGAGGCTGCCTTAGCAAGACTGGTAATATGGTCGTTCCAACTGAGAGCAGAAGAAAAAGAGACACCAAGAATATTGAGAGAAGATGAAGGATTGATTTTTGTATTGTTGAAGAATAAGGGATAGTCCGCTGGGAGTTCCTTACGGGTAGATAGATGGAGACATTGGGTTTTGGAAGCAGTACAATGACTTTAAAGCGACGTTACACGATCACTTTTTCCGGCAATTTTCTAGGAGCAAGATTTGTCTACCAATATATTGAGGCTATTGTTCATTGGGATCGGGAACTAGACTGAAATTATAGTATATCTGGTGGCGTAAGATAGGCGTATTTATTTGCTTATTGTTATATTTTTTTATTATTTTTTTAGTTTCTTCCCTAGACCTCTATCAACCTGCAAAACATACCCCCTAGGCCCCGCTTCATGATACATTTGTATATTTTTCGGTAGAAAAATGTCCCGGCCTCTTAAAATTACAAAATCAATTTTCAATTATATACATATCCATTCTGTGACTAAAAAACAATGGAATATTTGTATCAGTACAGTGGTCAGAATATGAACTTGGATTAGTCCCTTTAAGATTATACCGAATTTTGATAGATTTTTCTGTTTAGCATTGTACAATTTTATGAAGCTTGGGAAGGATCTGTGGAAATTGGTAGGGTAAAAAGTATCTCATGCAATTAACCCTCCGACTTCCATATACCCTTTCTATTCTCCATAAAATCGTCTAATAATAACCAGAAAACAGGAAAAAAAAAAAAAATCATATCTTGAAACTAACCCTCTGACTTCCACATGCCCTTCCTAGCTTTGGAAAAATCGTCTAATAATAGCCAGAAAACAGAAAAGAAATGCGTAATATTATCTTGAAACTAACGCTCGGACTTTCATATGCCCTTCCTACTCTCAAGAAAATCGTCTAATAATAGCCAGAAAACAGGAAAGACATGTGTAATATTATCTTTGAATTAACCCTCTGACTTTCACATATACCCTTCCTATCTATCTATCTATCTATCTATATGCTCAGGCCCAATCCCCATTTTGGGGGTAGCCGACTCAAGACAGAGCAAGAACAGGGAAAACACAAAAACAACATAAAACAACAAATAAACACAGATAAAAAGCACAAACTCACACACATCCAGGTCACCCAGGAGAAAACCCAGAGACCAGGGTTACCAAGGTCTCTCCAGCACTCCCCCGGCCCCCGACCACCCGGAGAGGTTCCGATCTCGGCAGGCAGACATGCAGCGGAGCCAAAGCCACAAGCCCTCCCACCACACTTCCAGGCGCACCCTTCATATTAATCGTCTCCCCGGGCCAGGCGCCTGATGGACTATTATCTAGTCCAACTTGCGCCCGACCCCTTACTCCAAATGACCACGTGTTCACTTAACTATTCACAAGCATTCTCCATTCACTCCTGTCCACCACCACTTCCCCTGCCTGATCTATAGTCATTCCTCTATCATCCAAAGCCTTTCTTACACAGTCTCTCCATCTCAATGGGGGTCTTCCTGCCCTTCTATCTCCCCTTGTACCTGACTCACATATTCTCTTTGTAAGCCTTTCATCTCCCATTCGTTCAACATGACCATACCAGCTCAGCACCCTTCTGTCCACTCTGGCTGACAAATGTTCCTGCTTCCCCACTCTCCTACGTATCTCTTCATTCCTCAATCTGTCTCTACGAGTAACTCCACACATACTCCTCAAGCAGCTCATCTCCATCACATCCAGCCCTCTTTTCTCCTTTTTCTTCAGAGCCCATGTCTCAGCCCCATACATCACTGTTGGCACAACAATTCCTTGATACAGTGCACTTTTTACTTTCACTCCGAGATTTCTCGTCTTCCACATTTTTTTTTTTTTTTTTTTTTAAGAGACAATGAACGGAGGAAGGAAAAATACAGATCAAACAAAAAGGTCCATGTGCCTAAAGGCATCCTCCATTCATAAAATGTTTGTAACAACTGGATTTAAACTTTTGTAGATTGTAAGTTTGTGGAAAGCAACTCGAGGGAAGTGAATTCCAGAGTAGTAGTTCTAGGGATAAATGAATTTTGATAAGCAGAAGTTCTGCATTGTGGAGGAGAAAGTGTAAATTCATGGGCGCTCTCAGCTGCCCTAGTTCTACGGGGAAAGATGTGGAGAGGCGGCACAATTGAAGCAAGTTCCTCGGAACAATTGCTGTGAAAATATCTGTAGAATAATGCAAGGGATGCAACGTTTCTTTGTATGGATAATGTAGGAAGGTCCTGTGTGATTGCAGGGTTATTGATTAATCTAATAGCTTTATTTTGAATTTTGTCCAACTGCCTCAATGCAACCACTCCACTTCCACTCCACAGAGGTGAACAGTAATCCATCTGAGAACGCACATGACTTTTATATATTACGGCCAACTGTTCGTCAGTGAAGAATTCTCGAACTCTGTACAGAGTCCCAGTTTTTTAGAGGCATTCTTAGCAATGCTTCTAACATAATGTGTCCAGCTCAAGTTAGTAGTTAATGTTACACCGAGAATGTCAATACTAGGGGAAGTGGGAATATGTACATCATTAAAAAATATATGGGAGTCAATGAGATTCTCTCAGTTAGAAAATTGAATGTACTTGGTTTTCTGTGCATTAAAGGAAAGTAGATTCTTTTGTCCCCATTCATTAATCCTAGAAAGGTCCTGGTTCAGAGAAATTGCAGTGTTTATTTTTGAATTTATAAGATCGGGTTGGGTGAAAGAATTGGTAAATGTGAAGGAACTGTGGAGTGTTGAGTCATCTGCATAGGAATGTATTGGATTATGAGTGGTAGATATGAGATCATTGATATGAATGAGGAACAAAGTTGGGTCCAAAACTGATCCCTGGGGAACACCAGCATTTATTGAGTGAAATTGAGAATAAAGGCCATCTACCATTACACATATTTTTCTGTTATGAAGATAAGAAGAAATTAGTGGAACTAATGATGCAAGGCCGTAGTGTGACATCTTCGACAATAAGGATTGATGCCAGACTCTATCAAATGCCTTTAATATATCCAGTGCTATTATATGTGTTTCACCATGTTGGTCTGTAGCTTGGTTGATTTGACATACTTCCCATTGCTCCGAAAACCTTCCTTCCTTCACACACTCTCTGTTTTACCTCCACTTCCATACCTCCACTCCTGCTTATCGTTCCTCCTAGATATTTAAAACACTCTACTTGTTCCAATATTTCCCCATCCAGCCTCACATCTAGATTCACCCTATGCTCTCCCCTATTACACACCATTACTTTACTTTTATTGACGTTCACCTTCAGTTTCCTCCTTCCACAAACCACACCAAACTCTTTGACTACCCGCTGCAGTTTCTCATCAGAATCCGCCACCAATGCTGTGTCATCAGCGAACAGCAACTGATTCAACTCCCAATCTCTACCATTCTTTCCTACTAAACCCAATCCTCTTCCCATAGTTCTCCTTTTCACCTCCCTCACCACACCATCCATAAACATATTAAACAGCCATGGTGATATTACACAACCCTGTCGCAAACCTACCTTTACCTCAAACCATTCACTCAACTCACCATTTCCTACTCTCACACATGCTCTGCTCCCTTCATAAAAACTCTTAACTGCTTCTAACAAATTTCCTCCTATTTCATAAATCCTTAACACCTTCCACATTGCTTCACGGTCCACACGATCATACGCTTTTTCCAAGTCCATAAAAGCCCAACATATCTCCTTATGCTTCTCTAAATACTTCTCGCATTACTGTCTTACTGCAAACATCTGATCCACGCACCCTCTTCCCCTCCTAAAACCGCACTGTTCTTATCCTATTGCAACTTCCGTACACTTTATTATCCTCTCTATCAACACCCTGCCATACAGTTTTCCAACCACTGACAATAAACTAATACCTCTATAACTTGAACACTCCTGCCGATCTCCCTTCCCCTTGTACAACGGCACAATACACGCACTCTTCCAGTCTATTGGTACCATTGACACAGCAAAGCACACATTGAAAAGTCTCACCAACCAATCTATTATCACATCTCCACCCTTCTTTATACACTCCACAGCAATACCATCCAAACCTTCTGCTTTTCCTGCTCTCATTTGTTTCACTGCTTCTTTCACCTCATTTTCCTCAATCCTTTCATTCATTCCCTGCCACCTGGGTGGCCTGGGTAACCTATCTCCATCCACCTCTGCTTCAATCACTGATTCTCTTCCATCTCTTGTATTTAACAAAGATTCAAAATACTTGGCATATCTTTTCCTCACTTCAACTGGTTCCACTAGTAATTCTCCATTTTCATCTTTCACTGACTCTTCCCTCTTTTGTCCTCCTTTCCTTACTTTATTTACCTCCTTCCAGAACATCTTCTTTCGTTCTTCAAAATTCTCACTCAGCCTTTGACCCCACCTTTCGTTTGCATCTTTTTTCGCTTCTCTAATTTTCCGTTTGCCTCTCTCCTTTTCTCCTTGTACCTCTCCCATACCTCAACACTACCATCCTGTAAAACCCTCTCAAAACACTGTCTCTTCTCCTCAACTGCCTTTCTCACTGTATCATTCCACCACTCGCTTCCCTTCCTGATACCTCTGCCTCCTACTTTCCTTTTGCCGCATACTACCTCTGCACTTGCTTTCACTCCTTCCTTAAACTGTTGCCATTCAACCTCTGCTTCTCTCTCTTCCATCCACTTTTCATTTAGTATTTCCTTGTACTCCCTCTCTTTTTCACTCTTCTCTAACTCACTAATTTTTATTACCTCTCTTACTTCACACTTGTCTCTTATTCTCCTGTAACTCTTAACTCTTAGCTTTCCCTCCACCAGGTAATGATCTGACATACCCTCCGCCTCACCTCTCATCACATTCACATCCAGCAGTCTACACAATCTTTCCCTTGTCACCAGCACATAATCCATCAATGCCCTCTTGTTACGACTGAGGTTTAAATATATCAGGGCTCTTATTCATTGGACTAGTAATGGCATAAATGCTACAACGGAAAGCGCTAGATCCAACCTCTGATGTATATTCCCAGTGAACAAAGAACACAAATACTCTACAGAGTTCTATATGCAATAATAGGTTATTAAACTCTCAATAAATGAGCGTCTACTCTAGGCTTAATGTTATGTGAAAACAGCCTATTACTACCTATAACCGAAGGTGCTTGGTTATGGTATGCAAAGTAAGGTGGTAAGAGAAGTTACAGCTTACGTTACTTTAATCAATAAATGTCAGGCACTCCTGCATGAAAGAAAGTGCACTAAAGTCCTTCAACACCAACAAGGAATCTTCTTTAAATGTTAGATGCTATCAAGATGCTCGAATCGGAAATGGAACCCAAAAAGGCCGGCAGCAGAACAATGCTCGTGCAGGCTATGCACACAAAAAGGCAGGATATATAATGCAGTCGGGGCCAAGAATATCCTAAACGCTACAACAATAATAATCGCCACAACAATGCAGTATTCCTATCAACAAAAAGAGCCTAAGTCGTTTGTGTCTCCATACATCAAACTAGGCTGCGAAATGCTTGTGTAATCATAAACGGGTATACATAAAAAGAGTAATTGGGTTAATATACTTAATGTCTACTATGACTGATAAAGTCTAGCTAGAGTCAATGATACGAGATACTGGTGTGCATGGCATGCCGCATAGCCTAGTGCAAATCTCAAGTCTGTGCGTCAAATATTACGTTATAGGGAAGGGTAGCTCTCTTGAGAAACCTTAATACCGAAGTATTAAGCGTTCTCCTGGCGTACCTCAAAGACAAACAACGAGCTTAGAACAGTGCAGAATGGTATAGGCAAAAAGACCTCATTCGTGCATGCTCTACTCTCAATGGCACACAGACTAGAATTTACCCAATCAACTCCAGTTCTCAGGTATGTCGTGCAGCTTTTAACTAAAACCAGCACTCATAGGAAACAATACCTTATAATATCAGACTCCTAGTCTAGCATTATCTAATCTAGCAGAACACTAATAATTATAGGAAGCGGTACTGAACAATATGAATGCCAACCAATGCTTCGTGATGAACTTATCTTAACAACTAACATACATGGGTTATATCAGACCTTAACGCACAATACAACTGGCCAGCATGAAGCTGATTTTGCAGAGTTAACCAGAGGGGGTATAATATTAATAAAAGGTGGTGAAAGATATGGAAAATGAGAGAGATAGGCAGAGGAAAAGGTTCTCAGGTGCAGAAAGGGGGACAGGTATCAAAGGGATAAGAGGGATGCGTTCTAGAAACCAGATCTGAGGGAGAAAGTGGCGAGGGAGCTGTATATATACTAGCACTAGCTCGAACCGCATAGAAAAGCGGTAACAAGTCCTCTAACCAATCCCCAAGAATCCAGCCAGCTATGATGTCATCGAGTATAGCAAAACACTGCGCGCCTACCCCCACTCTGTTCTACTCTCTCTCTCTCTCTCTCTCAACTCCTATCATTACTACTTAATGATAAAACATATACTTTGCAATTAAATATATAAAGCCTTGACATGGGTGAAAACAAAGAGCCTTTCTGGACTGCCCATGACACGAGCTTTCATATGAAATAAAACACACAACAATACATCAACTGTATACATTCAACTATCAAAGAAAGAGTTTTTATTTGATTTTTATGTTTTTAATTTGTTTATTTCGGCTGCACTATAGGGGCAAGCCTAGTTTTTTCTTCTACACCAAACGCTCTACTCCTGCTTTACGACCCAATACGCTGGGCTACAACCTCGAGCCAACAAGCACCAAGCGCAAAATACTATCCAAACTAAAGCAGGAGGCTACCCGTGTGTCAATCTACCCAGGATCATATACCCTTGAAAGACAATCTGCAACCACGTTGTCACAACCGGCAATATGGCGTATGTCCAGGTTATATACCAGTAACCTTAGTGACCACCTGGTCAGCCTCATATTCCGATTGTGAAACTGGTCCAAGAACTTGAGAGGGTGATGATCTGTGTAAACTACAACGACCGGACCATAGGCTGGAACATAGACCTCGAAATGCCCAAGCACAACAGCCAGTAGCTCCTTCTCGACAACAGAGCAGCTCCCCTGGGCTGAATTGAACTTCTCCGAGCAGAAACTAACAGGATGATCCAGCCCATCATCGTCCTCTTGCATAAGGACGGCACCAGCCCCCACACCACTAGCATCCGTTGCTAGTTGGAAAGGTAGGCTAAAGTCAGGGGCCCTGAGGATCGAGTGAGTGCACAACAGGTGTTTTACTACTCTAAACGCCTTCTCACACTCAGGCGCCCATCTGACTTTCTTATCCTTCCAGTTATCCTCCACCTGAGCTTGACTGTCCCGTTCTCCTTCTCCACCTTGACTGCTAAACGTCATCACAGGCACAGTGAGAGGCTCAGGGGGGTGCCTCACATACTCCCTTATGAGTTTACCGTGACATAACTGATTGCGCTTACGTCTGTCTGGAGCGGCCACCAAGCAATCCAGGTCCGATAGCCTCTCAACCACCCTATAAGGACCAGTGTACTTCGCGGATAAGGGATGACCTACAAGGGGCAGTAGAATCAACACCTCCTGACCCACGTGAAGCTCCCTGAGTTTAACCTTGAGGTCGTACCTGTCCTTCATGAGGGCCTGAGAGCTAGTCAAATTACGGCCAGCCAACTCCAGACTGCGCAACATCCGTTCTCGACTGTCGGGGACATACTTGAGCATAGAACAAGGTTTATCTGCACCCTCCCATATTTCTTTAACCATATGGAGAGGCCCTCTGACACGGTGTCCAAAGACGAGCTCATTAGGGCTGAATCCCAAACTTTCCCCAGGTACCTCCCGCGCAGCAAATAAAACACATGGCAGGCCAAGATCCCAACCATTCCCACTCTCAAAGCAACAACAACGAAGCACAGATTCCAAGGCTGAGTGCCATCGCTCTAACACACCCTGGCTCTCCGGATGATACGCAGATGACACAACCGTAACAATCCCATGCTGCGGCATTGCTTGAACAAAGAGGCTAGAAGTGAAGTTGGATCCTTGGTCTGACTGAATTACCTGCGGGTAACCATACCGGGAAAAATACACTAGCAAGTTTCGGACCACCGTCTTCGCCGACCCATTTCTCATAGGGTACGCGTCAGGGTACCTTGTTGCTACCTCCATGATGGTCAGGGGATACTTGTAAAAATCTCCCGACTGTGCATCACTGTCCTCCTTCAACTCGACAGCACCGGTACCACATTCAAGAACCTCCGGGTCTTCTAAGTGCAATTTACGAATGTCCGAAGGAGCAAGCTTATCTAAGTGTTTGCGAAACAACTCATGCCCCCCTCCTACACTGAATTTAGCCTCCCGTTGCTCTCTCTCTGTGTATCGTTGCTGTCTCTTCGTCTTTTTAAGCCCATCCTCTGCCTTCTCAGTAACAGTTAATGGGTCTTCTCCAGACTCGAAAATTGGTCCTAATAATGAGTCCCCGAGAATGTCCGTTGATACTAAACTCTCAACCTCATCAACTTCCAACCCCTTCTCGGTACCTTTCCTCCGCTTGTCTAAAGACTGTTGACCAGAATGTGACTCCCTGGATGCAAGAGATCTGGTGACAACACACGCCATAGGTTGCACCGGACACTTCTCAACCCACTCCTGCTCCTCCCTACTCACGTCGGCCGGCTTCTCGGCAACGCCCAAGGGTGGAGCCTCAGAAGTAGGCCCCGCAAAGTCATTGACGAGAAGGAGGTCGACGCCCCCAACAGGCAACTTCTCCACAATTCCTACATCCAGATCACGAGTCACACCATCAACTTCCATCTTCATTCTTACAAGCGGGTATGACCTTCTTGCATTAACTCCCTGAACCACAACCACCCGCGCCGTATTTACAGGTTTACCAGTGAAATTTCTCAACAATGTTTGCGATGCCCCAGTGTCACGCAAAATTCTCACCTCATGTCTTCTACCCCCCCCCCACTCCACACAACCGAGTCCCCTGTGGTCACTAAAGGCATCACGGACAGGGAATAAGCCTTCCGGATCCTTCTGCACTGGCAGTGTATTTACCTCGGAAGAATTGCCTCTAACAAACTCCGATGTCCTCTTGAACACTCCAATGCCGTGAGCAAAAGACACGGCTGCCGGAGGAGGTCGACTAGGGCACTCATTTGCCTTATGACCCTCCTGGTGGCACTTAAAACACATAAATTTCGGTTTCGGCTTATACTGTGATGTAAAAAGCCCCTGACTCTTCTCATACGGCGTGGTGCTAGGTTTGGATTCAGTTTTAGTTTCATTGCTCTTTTGTTTAAATGTGTCATTGCTACGGGGAGGGGGAGGATAACGGTCCCTAGCACTTGCATCGTACTTCTGTGAGGACCCGCAACCCCGAATCAACGACAGCCATCGATCAGCCATTTCTGCTGCTTCGACTAGAGTTCTTGGGTTTTTCTCCTTTAAGTTCAAAGTTAGATCACCGCCCGTGCTCTTAAAGAACTGCTCCAACATCATCAACTGCTTAACTCCATCAAATGTTGTTACCTTCTCAGATCGGAGCCAGTTCCCCATAGCATCGGACAAGTCCCGGGCGTGTTCCAAAAAGGTGCTATCTCTTCCCTTAGTTACACCCCGGAACTTCAAACGGTACGTTTCTGGTTGCAGTTCGTAAGCCCTCAGGACAGGCTCCTTGAGATCCTCATACACGATACATGACTCCAAAGGTAACGCATTGTAGGCTTTAAGACCATTGCCTATTAATCTAGAGGATACAAGTGCTGCCCATTTATTCTCTGGCCACTGGTGTTCCTGGCACTTCTTCTCAAAGCGTGCGAAAAATTCTGTTACACCACTCTCATCAAACACCGGAACCAGTTTCAATAAGTGCGAGAGAGATTGATCATGAGCACGGTTACCAGCCCCAAGTCGCTGTCCCGTTGTCTCTACTCGCGACTTCTCTACGTCCATCTCGGCACAGTACCTAGTCGACTCTAAATCAGCTTGGATTTTTGCTAGCTTGGCTCTCTCTTCTATCTTGGCTAATTCTATTTGCTGCTGATGCTGATGCTGAAGCTCACATACCCTGATAGCCTTTCTCTCTTCGATCTTAGCTAATTCGAGCTGATACAATAATTCTGGAGTCAACCCTTGAGGAGGTGAAGGTGCTACAATGTTTGAAATTACCGGTGGTCCCCCCAGGGGCAACCCACCCTGCCAGTCACCACCCAACTGTGGAAGCGTACTCGGGGTCGGCAAACCACTGGGACGGCTGGGAGTCGAGTGTAGGGGAAGCATGGCCGAAGGTCTCTGAGCACTCAACCCATCTCGCTCACCAGTCACCCTGCCCAGTACACACGTTATCAAGTTATCCTTGGTCATGCTGCTAGTACCCGCATGACCGATAGCTGTGGCCAGGCATTGAAGACCGTACCGATCCATACCCTCCAACCGCTCGGCAGTAACAGGCCATTGCAAAAATATCCTAGCATCCTCCTCACAGTTCACCTGATTAACCATTTCATCATACTGCTGTTCCTCAGTTTCGACATTACGTACTGTGTCTCCATTCTCCTCTGATCCGGTATAAGACATGATGCACACAAAAATTTCCCACCTCAATATTCAGAAAAGAAGCACCCCAAACTCTTATACCTCGATATACACACAAAAATTCTCGGAAATACTCAAGGACTATACTATGTTGCAAAAAAAAATTATTCTTGCTGATCCCCGCAAAATATTCCCCAAAACAACAAATGTTCCCTGCTAATAAATGTAGGTTCACCAAATCCTAGGTAAGGTCGCCATTTGTTACAACTGAGGTTCAAATATATCAGGGCTCTTATTCATTGGACTAGTAATGGCATAAATGCTACAACGGAAAGCGCTAGATCCAACCTCTGATGTATATAACACAAATACTCTACAGAGTTCTATATGCAATAATAGGTTATTAAACTCTCAATAAATGTGCGTCTACTCTAGGCTTAATGTTATGTGAAAACAGCCTATTACTACCTATATCCGAAGGTGCTTGGTTATGGTATGCAAAGTAAGGTGGTAAGAGAAGTTACAGCTTACGTTACTTTAACACCTTACGAGCGGCCTATGCGGTTTATTTATATGTACCGCCCAGCGGGGTGTTTTTAGCCAAAATAGGGTTGTTTACGTGATCATTTTCATGCCTAAATAAGACCCAGAACGTAAAACAAGTACCTATCCCTGAAAGGGCATAAACAGAGCTTTCGAATGACACCATAACGATCCTTTTATGATGGCTAGTTTTCTTGCAATAACCGTGCAACGCGAGTGCAAAAAGCATGTAATTAGCCACTTTCCCGATACAATTCCTTATATAGCGAGTGAGAGAGGGAGGAGGGAGCTGGGATTCGTGTCAGTATGTTCGCCGCGGTGGTCTGGAGCAGTCATACGCTCGCTACTCTCCTGCCACCACTTGTCTCTCTCTCTCAGCAACATTACGTGCTGAAATTGCCACTCGACCTATGTCGAGCGCCGCCACATAGTCCAGCTTTATTTAACTCGACTTATGTGGTGAGCCGCTAATTAAGGGTTAATCAATAAATGTCAGGCACTCCTGCATGAAAGAAAGTGCGCTAAAGTCCTTCAACACCAACAAGGAATCTTCTTTAAATGTTAGATACTATCAAGATGCTCGAATCGGAAATGGAACCCAAAAAGGCCGGCAGCGGAACAATGCTCATGCAGGCTATGCACACAAAAGGCAGGATATATAATGCAGTCGGGGCCAAGAATATCCTAAACGCTACAACAATAATAATCGCCACGACAATGCAGTATTCCTATCAACAAAAAGAGCCTAAGTCGTTTGTGTCTCCATACATCAAACTAGGCTGCGAAATGCTTGTGTAATCATAAACGGGTATGCATAAAAAGAGTAATTGGGTTAATATACTTAATGTCTACTATGACTGATAAAGTCTAGCTAGAGTCAATGATACGAGATACTGGTGCGCATGGCATGCCGCATAGCCTAGTGCAAATCTCAAGTCTGTGCGTCAAATATTACGTTATAGGGAAGGGTAGCTCTCTTGAGAAACCTTAATACCGAAGTATTAAGCGTTCTCCTGGCGTACCTCAAAGACAAACAACGAGCTTAGAACAGTGCAGAATGGTATAGGCAAAAAGACCTCATTCGTGCATGCTCTACTCTCAATGGCACACAGACTAGAATTTACCCAATCAACTCCAGTTCTCAGGTATGTCGTGCAGCTTTTAACTAAAACCAGCACTCATAGGAAACAATACCTTATAATATCAGACTCCTAGTCTAGCATTATCTAATCTAGCAGAACACTAATAATTATAGGAAGCGGTACTGAACAATATGAATGCCAACCAATGCTTCGTGATGAACTTATCTTAACAACTAACATACATGGGTTATATCAGACCTTAACGCACAATACAACTGGCCAGCATGAAGCTGATTTTGCAGAGTTAACCAGAGGGGGTATAATATTAATAAAAGGTGGTGAAAGATATGGAAAATGAGAGAGATAGGCAGAGGAAAAGGTTCTCAGGTGCAGCAAGGGGAACAGGTATCAAAGGGATAAGAGGGATGCGTTCTAGAAACCAGATCTGAGGGAGAACGTGGCGAGGGAGCTGTATATATACTAGCACTAGCTCGAACCGCGTAGAAAAGCGGTAACAAGTCCTCTAACCAATGCTAAAGAAGCTAGCTAAACATGACGTCATCAAGCATGGTAAAAAACTCCTCTAACCAATCCCCGAGAAGCCAGCCAGCTATGACGTCATCGAGTATAGCAAAACACTGCGCGCCTACCCCAACTCTGTTCTACTCTCTCTCTCTCTCTCTCTCAACTCCTATCATTACTACTTAATGAAAAAACATATACTTTGCAATTAAATATAATGCCTTGACATGGGTGAAAACAAAGAGCCTTTCTGGACTGCCCATGACACGAGCTTTCATATGAAATAAAACACACAACAATACATCAACTGTTTTCACATCCACTGCCCTGGTGATCCTAGCGAGTCACTGTAGGACAAGCCATGCGGTTCTAACAGAGTGGTTAACGTCACACTCTCTACAATCTCTCCCCTCACAAGTCTATGCCAGGTGTACTTGTGTATACGCCTTTTTTTGAAGAACTTATTACCTACACTCAATCTACACTCTTCACATACATTTTTCAGTCTTTCTCCACTCTCGTTTACACCATCCACACCAAAACTACCGATGACTCCCTCAACAGGCTCATTTCCTACCCTAGCATTTAGGTCCCCTAAAACTATAACATTTTCATTTTCATCAAACCCTTGTAGACAATCTCTCAAATCCTCCCAGAAACCCTCTACCTCGTCTAACTCTCTTTCACTTCCTGGTCCATACGCACTTACAAAAACCCACCTTTCACCCTTAAACCGCATTCTCACCCACATTAGCCTTGATGACACCTCTGTCCACTCTTTTATAAACTCTCTCAACTCCTCCTTCACAATAATAGCCACTCCTTCTTTCCCCCTGACTCCCTCGTCTACTCCAGACTTTCTACCTATCACGTTTCCAAAATCCACTTCTCCCTCTCCTTTCATCTTTGTTTCATTCAGTGCAAGGACATCATACATCCTTCTTTCAAATAACCTTCCAATATCCTCTCGCTTCTCATTCGTACTACATCCACGCACATTCAAAGCTCCTATTCTTAGGGTCCGGGACCACGAACACGTTCCCTCGCCCCTATCTCTGTCTCGTTTTTTGGTAGATTTATTTAAGGGGAGAAGGATACCAGGCCCCCCGCCCCCGATCCCCTTTAGCCGACTTCTACGTCTCGCCAGAGAAAAGCGGTGGTGGAAATTTCTCACCCCTCCACCACAGAGGAGGCTACCTGCACCAGAAAGTGGCGGGCGTTGGGGTCGCCGCATCCCTACGCCATTTGAAAAAAATAGAGATGCAGAAGGAGAAAAAGATAGAAGGGGCTATGGGAAGTAGAGGACACCAACCCTCACTCTGACAAAGGGTCAGCCCACCACTGCATACCCATACTACCTACCCTTCCTAGTTTAAGGAAAATCGTCTAATAATAGCCAGAAAACAGAAAAGAAATGTGTAATACTATCTTGAAATTAAGGGGACACTGACTGCTTTTTTAGCCTATAGATTAATTCTTTCATTAATTCTTAGTTTCCTCGCTAGACATCCCTCAAACTTAGGAAAACATCCCCTAGGGCCTAGACCCTCCCTCAAGATAATTTTTTAAAATTTGTCGGTAGGTGCCAAGGCACCGGACAGGACTGTGTAACCGTCGAATAATAGCCAGGGCACCGGACAGGACTGTGTAACCGTCTAATAATAGCCAGGGCACCGGACAGGACTGTGTAACCGTCTAATAATAGCCAGGGCACCGGCCAGGACTGTGTAACCGTCTAATAATAGCCAGGGCACCGGACAGGACTGTGTAACTGTATAATAATAGCCAGGGCACCGGACAGGACTGTGTAACCGTCTAATAATAGCCAGGGCACCGGCCAGGACTGTGTAACCGTCTAATAATAGCCAGGGACAGGACTGTGTAACCGTCTAATAATAGCCAGGGCACCGGCCAGGACTGTGTAACCGTCTAATAATAGCCAGGGCACCGGCCAGGACTGTGTAACCGTCTAATAATAGCCAGGGCACCGGCCAGGACTGTGTAACCGTCTAATAATAGCCAGGGCACCGGCCAGGAGTGTGTAACCGTCTAATAATAGCCAGGGCACCGGCCAGGACTGTGTAACCGTCTAATAATAGCCAGGGCACTGGCCAGGACTGTGTAACCGTCTAATAATAGCCAGGGCACCGGCCAGGACTGTGTAACCGTCTAATAATAGCCAGGGCACCGGCCAGGACTGTCTAACCGTCTAATAATAGCCAGGGCACCGGATAGGACTGTGTAACCGTCTAATAATAGCCAGGGCACCGGACAGGACTGTGTAAACATCGAATAATAGCCAGGGCACCGGACAGGACTGTGTAACCGTCTAATAATAGCCAGGGCACCGGCCAGGACTGTGTAACCGTCTAATAATAGCCAGGGCACCGGCCAGGACTGTGTAACCGTCTAATAATAGCCAGGGCACCGGATAGGACTGTGTAACCGTCTAATAATAGCCAGGGCACCGGACAGGACTGTGTAACGGTCTAATAATAGCCAGGGCACCGGACAGAACTGTGTAACCGTCTAATAATAGCCAGGGCACCGGACAGGACTGTGTAACCGTCTAATAATAGCCAGGGCACCGGACAGGACTGTGTAACCGTCTAATAATAGCCAGGGCACCGGACAGGACTGTGTAACCGTCTAATAATAGCCAGGGCACCGGCCAGGACTGTGTAACCGTCTAATAATAGCCAGGGCACCGGACAGGACTGTGTAACCGTCTAATAATAGCCAGGGCACCGGACAGGACTGTGTAACCGTCTAATAATAGCCAGGGCACCGGCCAGGACTGTGTAACCGTCTAATAATAGCCAGGGCACCGGCCAGGACTGTGTAACCGTCTAATAATAGCCAGGGCACCGGACAGGACTGTGTAACCATCTAATAATAGCCAGGGCACCGGCCAGGACTGTGTAACCGTCTAATAATAGCCAGGGCACCGGACAGGACTGTGTAACTGTCTAATAATAGCCAGGGCACCGGCCAGGACTGTGTAACCGTCTAATAATAGCCAGGGCACCGGACAGGACTGTGTAACCGTCTAATAATAGCCAGGGCACCGGCCAGGACTGTGTAACCATCTAATAATAGCCAGGGCACCGGACAGGACTGTGTAACCGTCTAATAATAGCCAGGGCACCGGCCAGGACTGTGTAATCGTCTAATAATAGCCAGGGCACCGGACAGGACTGTGTAACCGTCTAATAATAGCCAGGGCACCGGACAGGACTGTGTAACCGTCTAATAATAGCCAGGGCACCGGCCAGGACTGTGTAACCGTCTAATAATAGCCAGGGCACCAGCCAGGACTGTGTAACCGTCTAATAATAGCCAGGGCACCGGTCAGGACTGTGTAACCGTCTAATAATAGCCAGGGCACCGGACAGGACTGTGTAACTGTCTAATAATAGCCAGGGCACCGGACAGGACTGTGTAACCGTCTAATAATAGCCAGGGCACCGGCCAGGACTGTGTAACCGTCTAATAATAGCCAGGGCACCGGCCAGGACTGTGTAACCGTCTAATAATAGCCAGGGCACCGGCCAGGACTGTGTAACCGTCTAATAATAGCCAGGGCACCGGCCAGGACTGTGTAACCGTCTAATAATAGCCAGGGCACCGGACAGGACTGTGTAACCGTCTAATAATAGCCAGGGCACCGGACAGGACTGTGTAACCGTCTAATAATAGCCAGGGCACCGGACAGGACTGTGTAACCGTCTAATAATAGCCAGGGCACCGGACAGGACTGTGTAACCGTCTAATAATAGCCAGGGCACCGGCCAGGACTGTGTAACCGTCTAATACCGGTAATAGCCAGGGCACCGGACAGGACTGTGTAACCGTCGAATAATAGCCAGGGCACCGGACAGGACTGTGTAACCGTCTAATAATAGCCAGGGCACCGGCCAGGACTGTGTAACCATCTAATAATAGCCAGGGCACCGGACAGGACTGTGTAACCGTCGAATAATAGCCAGGGCACCGGACAGGACTGTGTAACCGTCTAATAATAGCCAGGGCACCGGACAGGACTGTGTAACCGTCTAATAATAGCCAGGGCACCAGCCAGGACTGTGTAACCGTCTCTGGCAGGGCACCGGACAGGACTGTGTAACCGTCTAATAATAGCCAGGGCACCGGCCAGGACTGTGTAACCGTCTAATAATAGCCAGGGCATCGGCCAGGACTGTGTAACCGTCTAATAATAGCCAGGGCACCGGACAGGACTGTGTAACCGTCTAATAATAGCCAGGGCACCGGACAGGACTGTGTAACCGTCTAATAATAGCCAGGGCACCGGACAGGACTGTGTAACCGTCTAATAATAGCCAGGGCACCGGACAGGACTGTGTAACCATCGAATAATAGCCAGGGCACCGGACAGGACTATGTAACCGTCGAATAATAGCCAGGGCACCGGACAGGACTGTGTAACCGTCGAATAATAGCCAGGGCACCGGACAGGACTGTGTAACCGTCTAATAATAGCCAGGGCACCGGACAGGACTGTGTAACCGTCTAATAATAGCCAGGGCACCGGACAGGACTGTGTAACCGTCGAATAATAGCCAGGGCACCGGACAGGACTGTGTAACCGTCGAATAATAGCCAGGGCACCGGACAGGACTGTGTAACCGTCGAATAATAGCCAGGGCACCGGACAGGACTGTGTAACCGTCTAATAATAGCCAGGGCACCGGACAGGACTGTGTAACCGTCGAATAATAGCCAGGGCACCGGACAGGACTGTGTAACCGTCTAATAATAGCCAGGGCACCGGACAGGACTGTGTAACCGTCTAATAATAGCCAGGGCACCGGACAGGACTGTGTAACCGTCGAATAATAGCCAGGGCACCGGACAGGACTGTGTAACCGTCGAATAATAGCCAGGGCACCGGACAGGACTGTGTAACCGTCGAATAATAGCCAGGGCACCGGACAGGACTGTGTAACCGTCTAATAATAGCCAAGGCACCGGACAGGACTGTGTAACCGTCGAATAATAGCCAGGGCACCGGACAGGACTGTGTAACCGTCTAATAATAGCCAGGGCACCGGACAGGACTGTGTAACCGTCTAATAATAGCCAGGGCACCGGACAGGACTGTGTAACCGTCTAATAATAGCCAGGGCACCGGACAGGACTGTGTAACCGTCTAATAATAGCCAGGGCACCTGACAGGACTGTGTAACCGTCTAATAATAGCCAGGGCAACGGACAGGACTGTGTGTGTAACCGTCTCTGGCAGGGTGGAGGGTCAAGGGAGTGCTGACTCCATTAAGGGGCCAGTGGCCGGTTTCTGGGGCTATTCATTCATTTATTCATTTATGTTTTAGTTTCCTCGCTAGACCTCCATCAAGCTTAGAAATACACCCCCTAGACAGATTTGTACATTTTTCGGTAGAAAAATGTCCCGGCCGAAGGCCGATTACTCTTAAAATTACAGGCTCGCTATCACTCGCCAGGAAAAAATCGACACGTAAATGGCACGAAAAGTGTTAACATTGACAAAGAAATGGGCGAAAGGTCTTAAAATCGACAAACTAATGGAAGGAACGTCTTAAAATCTCAAAACTTATATGCTAAACACGAGGGAGAAGGGGATCCAGGAAAAGCGAGCAGTAGCCCCAACCAGAGTGGATAAATATAATGTGTGGTATTAGTGGCTCCTCCTGGCCCAACAACACCATCATCACCTAAGGATACATGGTAGTTTCCAGTTTGTGGGATTATATATATATAGGTTACCCGCACGTTAACGCCTAGTGTGTGTGTGTGTGTGTGTGTGTGTGTGTGTGTGTGTGTGTGTGTGTGTGTGTGTGTGAGAGAGAGAAAGAGAGAGAGTATGTGTGAGTGAATTTGCCAGTGTGATTATGAGAGGGACAGCAAAAGAGAAACAGGTTTTGACTAAGAAAGGGACAGGTTAGAGCACGAGGGGGGGGGGGGGGGGAGAGAGAGAGAGAGAGAATGCTTAAACTGTAATCGAAATCATCAGTTTGCCGCCAATCTTGATCATAAACTCCGTAATTTTAAATAACTATAACTATGGCAGAGAGAGAGAGAGAGAGAGAGTGAGAGTGAGCGACAGAGAGAGAGAGGGAATAAAACACCAACATCACAATCACCATCACTACTACTACTACTACTACTACTACTACTACTACTACTACTACTACTACTACCTTCTCCTCCTGCACCACTATATATAATCTGTCCAAGCCATGAAGCAGAATCAACTATAACCACTTCCTTTATCGTAAAGTGCCGCCACTTAAGATGAGACGGACCGGGTTTTTTATTTTTTATTTTTTGTTATATTAATTAATTTATTATTTTATTTCTTAGTGTTTTCGGTAGACCTCCATCAAGATAAATTTGTACATTTTTCGGTAGAAAAATGTCCTGGCCGAAGGCCGGTTTCTCTTAAATTTTCAGGCTCGCTATCACTCGCCAGGAAATAATCAACACCTAAATGGCACGAAAGGTCTTAAAATTGACAACGAAATGGGGCGAAAGATCTGAAAATCGCCAAACTAATGGGGCGAATGTCTTCAAATCTCATAACTAATAGGGCTTAACATGAGGGAGGAGGAGGACTCGACAAAACAAGTGCCTCCCCTTAACAAACACCCAAGCTGTCCAGATCGCTGATAAGATTCTTTGTCGAGAACTCCAAAGCAGCCACGACTGCAACTGGGAAGTCTTATTGGACGTCACATGTTTCGCTTCAGTACTTTGCAAATTCTAAAACAGAAAGGCAAGTAGGGGGCCTGGGGATACGGCTACAAATATAACACACATCGTAATATCTTGAACTTCATCATGAGATGAATTTTAACATTATCCATAATTACCATCAGGCGATGAAGCCACTTCTAAACTTTTCAATTCTAGTTTTTCCCAAACTTGTTTGCATCTAGCTAAAACATTCTCCAACAATTTTACTTTCTCGTTATCCCCTCCTATATTCCCCTGTGACGGCATTACCTGACAAACCTGAACTCTTTGCTCAAACTTTCGCTAAAAACTCCACCTTGGACGATTCAGGCGCTACTCCTCCCTCTCCACCCCCTCTCACTTACGTATGCCTAATATCATACAATCTTCTTAGGATGTATGTTATGCCCTCTCTGGGCTGAATACTAAGAAGGCATATTGACCGGATGGTGTTCCTTCTACATGTTGTACTAAAACACAGTTCTTCCGTGCTGCCTCCCTGCCTCCCTGCCTAGGCAAACTCTTTGATCTGTCTTTCCTCTAATGTCATTCATTCTTGCTGGAAGTTTGCTCTCATTCAATCTGTCCCAAAGAAGGGTCACCACTCTCAACCTTCCACTATCGTCTATTTGCTCTCATTTCTTGCATCTCTTAAAGTTATTTTTAACTATTCTTAATTCAAAGTAGCTTAGACATTTGTCTTCCCATAATCTACTTTCAGATCGCCAGTATGGTTTTCCACAACGACCAGGAATGCAATCACTCCAAAACTTATGTGATGAGGTCATAGTATGGCTATCTTCTGATCTATCAACTACCTCTAATTGGGACAAAGAAAATCTTGCTACTTTCAATGCTTCCAAACCCCAATTTGTCCTTCTATCTACCCGCCACAATCCTCCACACGACTTTCCCGTATTTTTCAACAATACAGAAATCAACCCATCATCTTCTTTTAGTATTTTTGGTTTCTTTTTCTCCTTTCTTAGAGAGATCATATTACCACTCCTGCTAAAACCGCTTCCCAGAAGTTAGGTGTGCTCAACTGTCTCTGTGGGTTTTTCACCCCCGCACAGCTTCTTGCTCTGTATATGGGCAGAGTGTAACTATATATCGACTATAGTTTGCATGTGTGAGGAGGTACCACCCATAACGCACTTCTCGAAAGGGTAGAATCAAAAGCATTTTGTCTTATCAACTCACCTCCTCTTACTATTTCCCTACAATCTCCCTTTACACATCGCAATGTTGCATCTCTCTCACTCTTCTACCGCTATTACAATAATCAGTGTGCTTCAGAGCTTTCTCAGTGTATATCTCCTCCCTTACGAAGAGTGGGGGGCACTCACCTTTAAAAAAACTCCCACCCCTATTCTGTCCAACTCGGTAACCTAGGATTTAACTGATTTTACCAGTCTCTCTTCCACTCAACAAGCAAGCTTTGGAACTCTCTCCCTCAATCTGTATTTTCCCACATCCTATGACTTAAACTGCTTCAAGCTCCATGTGTCAAGACATTTTAACTCTAAGGTACCTTGAATTTGGCTATCTGCTATTCTTTCAACGTTGGGAGAGACACTTGTTACAGGCATTTTTGCCTTTCATGGTTACTTGTTGTTGTAGAGAGAGAGAGAGAGAGAGAGAGAGAGAGAGAGAGAGAGAGAGAGAGAGAGAGAGAGAGAGAGAGAGAGAGAGAGAGAGAGAGAGAGAGAGAGAGAAAGAGAGAGAGAGAGATATAGATAGAGAGAAAGAGAGAGAGAGACAGTTGTTCAGTTGTTCAGTTGGACAGTTGTTCCAACAAGTGCAACAACCTGCAAATTTCTACGGCGGCCAGTTGCCCTCAGCAACAAGTTCATCACCTTGGATGACGAATGTGATGGTGAGGCTGCGAGTGCTTCCTTCGGCGAGGAAACCAGGAGAAAGGTAAGTGAGTTGCCTCCAACAGGGAATGGTGTGACTGCTGCCCCCCCAGGAGTACCTTCAACTGCTGCCCCAGGAGTTCCTGCCGCTGCCGCAGCTGCTACCAAGTCATCGACAAGGAGAGGTAAGTCCTTCTCAATTGTTGGGGACTCCATGGTCAGACACTTAGCTAGGTCCACCTGTACTGATATTAGGAAGCTTGTCTGTCTGCCTGGTGCCGGGGTTGGGAAGGTGTTAGAGGACATTGATTACATCATGAAAGATATTGGAGATAGCCCCATTATCTGTCTCAGTACAGGAAGCAATGATGTTGGTAAAGGTAGGACGGAAGTACTGCTTCGGCAGTACAGGGAGGTGTTAGATAAAGTTAGGAGGAAGGGAGGCATACCTGTAGTACACAGTATCTTGCCACGGAGAGGGGTCAGCAAGGAATGGTCATCTAGGGCAATTGGTATCAATTGTCGGCTGGAAAAATACTGTAATGCAAATGCAATACCATTCCTTGATAACTGGACCCGTTTCTATGGTAAAAATCAGTTGTACGCACAGGACGGGGTTCATCTTTCTCGGCTAGGGGTGGCAAATTTAGCTAGGTCAATAGATAGGATTGTCGCGGGGTTTCGCTGAAAATAAAGCCTGAGAATATGAGTAAGAATAATTGTCTAGATAGGGTAAATTGCCGTACTGGTACATCATATAGGAATAGAAAATATCAGTCACAGGATTTTAATTGTACTGCTAGTAGAAATATTAAAGGTGTAACAGAAGATGGGAATTCAGTTAGAAATAAAGGTAAATCCGATACCAGTAAAATAAATTCATTGCGATTATATTATACAAACTGTAGGAGTTTATGTAACAAAATGGATGAACTTAGAGCACTTGTTAGCAACGAAAATATAGACATTATAGCACTGACTGAAACATGGATTAATACAGAATCAAGACATTTTTTAGCAGAATTCCATATACCAGGATATAGTTTGTTTAAACGCGACCGAACAAGTAGGAGGGGCGGCGGAATAGCAGTGTTTGTCAGGAGTTCTTTAAAAAACTGTATTAAATCAGGTATTAGACTAAATACTGATAACGAAAGTGTTTGGGTTGAGGTTAGCGAAGGTAGTGAGACCATAATTATTGGAGTTATTTATAGACCACCAAATATGAGTAGAAACGAAGGTACAGCTTTATGGCAGGAAGTGAAAATAGCATCAAGGTTTAGCAATGTGTGTATTATGGGGGATTTTAATTTTCCGAATATTGATTGGCAGCATCAAATCGGCGACTCAGATTCAAAAGAGTTTATTGAGGCGGTACAGGATAGTTTTTTATTTCAATTCATAGACTCGCCTACTAGAGGTAATAATATCCTCGATTTAGTTCTCAGTAATAATGAACAAATGATAAATAATGTAGAGATAGGAGACCAACTAGGAAATAGTGATCATAAATCAATTTATTTTAACATACAATGGACAGGAAAGGCTAAAGAGAATACGACACTTATCCCAGATTTCAGAAAAGCCAATTATGGTGGATTAAGACGAGCCTTAAGAGTCGATCCTATGGTTAAACTATTAAGTGGACCCAGGTGCGCTAATGAACATACTCTCTCTCAGATACCTGTCTTAACTCAGGATAATTTGACAGCTACATATAATAATTTTATTTCTTCACTCCACAATGCGCAAAATAAATATATCCCCAAAAGAAAATTTAGATCAACACAGAACCAACCCAAATGGATGAATAATAGACTATTAGACCTTCTAGGAAAAAAGAGAGGAATATATCGAAAAATAAAGAAAGGCGAAATTCACCTACTTGCTTACTATCAGAATCTATCAAGAGGGGTTAAAAAATGTATAAGGACAGACAAAAGAAATTATGAAATCAGGATAGCCAATGACTCAAAAAATAACCCTAAGGCTTTTTACCAGCTATATAAATCTAAAGTTAGAGATAAAATAGGCCCCCTTAAAACTTCGATAGGAGAAATGACAGAAAATGATTTAGAAATGTGCAGTACATTAAATAGTCAGTTTCTATCCGTTTTCACTAATGAAAATTTGGCACAGATTCCAGAAGTCCGTAAGGTATATAGAGATAGTATAGAAAATAGGTTAAGTACGGTTACTATAAGTAGAAATGATGTGCTTAAGGAAATTGACAGACTGAAACCTCAGAAATCGCCTGGTCCCGATGAGGTATATGCCAGAGTATTAAAAGAATGCAGAGATGAGTTAAGTTACCCATTAACATTTCTTTTTAACAATTCATTAGAAACAGGTATAGTTCCAGAAGCTTGGAAACTTGCAAATGTAGTTCCGATTTTCAAAAAAGGTGATAAATCAATAGCATCCAATTACCGTCCCATTAGTCTCACTTCAATCATAGGAAAGCTACTAGAGTCAATTATTGCTAGGAAAATGAGAAACCACTTCGAAACATTTAACTTAATCAATTCTTCTCAGCATGGATTCACACAGGGACGTTCTTGCCTTACTAATTTGCTTAGTTTTTTCTCAGAGGTATATGAAGCAGTAGATAATGACAAGGCATACGATATTATATATTTAGATTTCAGTAAAGCTTTCGACAGAGTCCCTCATGAGAGATTGATGAGAAAGGTTGAGGCACATGGAATAGGTGGGGCGTTGTTGGGATGGATTAGGTCATGGCTAATTGGTAGGAAACAGAGAGTCAGCATAAATGGTACCAAGTCAGAGTGGGGAGCAGTCAAAAGTGGTGTCCCCCAGGGATCGGTATTAGGTCCCCTGTTGTTTCTTATATACATAAATGACCTAGATTTAGGTATAACTAGTAGGATAAGTAAATTCGCAGACGATACTAAAATGGGGAGATCAATTGATTCAGATAGCGATATAGAGTGCCTCCAAAGGGATCTAGATACCTTACATGAATGGTCAGTAAATTGGCAGATGAAGTTTAACATTGACAAATGCAAGGTATTAAAGATAGGGAAGATGCAAACAAATGTTAAATATAAACTAGCTAATTTAGAATTAGAAAATTCAGACTGCGAGAAAGATCTAGGTGTGTTTGTTAGCAATGATTTGAAGCCTAGAAAACAGTGTATAGGCGTTCGTAATAAGGCAAACAGGATTCTTGGGTTCATCTCTAGGAGTGTGAGTAACAGAACTGCTGATGTTATCTTAAAACTTTACTTGTCATTAGTGAGACCCCATATGGATTATGCTGTCCAATTTTGGTGTCCTTATTACAGAATGGACATAGATTCATTGGAGAGAGTACAGCGTAGAATGACAAAAATGATCCATAATATTAGAAATCTTCCGTATGAAGAAAGGTTGAAGAAATTAGGTTTGCATTCGTTAGAGAGACGCAGAGTTAGAGGGGATATGATAGAGGTGTTCAAGTGGGTTAGTGGGATTAACAAAGGGGACATGACAAATGTACTAAAGCTCAGTGATAGCGAAAGAACTCGTACCAATGGTTTCAAATTAGATAAATTTCGTTTCAGAAAAGATATAGGCAAATATTGGTTTGGTAACAGAGTTGTAGATGGGTGGAATGGACTACCAAGTGCTATAGTGGGATCTAAAACTGTAGGGAGCTTTAAGATAAAATTGGATAAGCATATGGACGAGAAGGGTTGGGTGTGAAGGGGGATCAGCCGGGTTGGGCCAATCAGCGCTCTGCAGACCCCCATAATCCTGCGTTAATCTCTAACCGTTTTGGTAAGATGATCCTCAGGGTATTAGAGTGTTGAGCCTATAATTGGGCTTTGTAATTGATTTGGGGTTGTGTGGGACAGGGATCTGCCTTGCTTAGGCCAATCGGCTTTCTGCAGACTCCCATTTTCTTATGTTCTTAAAGAGAGAGAGAGAGAGAGACAGCGAGAGAGAGAGAGGAAGGGGATACACCACAAGAAAGAATAGCAAAAATATAGTAAATAAAATAATATACAATATAATATAAATAAAAAACTGATGAGACACTACCCTATTCAAAGTAAGTATTTAAAAACTCTTGAACATTAACCTCTATTACTCACAAACTACTAGAGTAATTGAGCAAATAATTCTACCATTTGGGAAGGGTCAGCTAGGAAATAGGTGTGGAAGTTTACAGTCCATTTTCTGTAGCCGTTCTTGAGTTACAGAAGTTAGGGTTCACGATTTGTGGACTACCTACTTGGAACAGGGTATAACCGATACAAGCTTCGAGAAAGAAAGAAAAAAAGGCTAGGCATATATATATATATATATATATATATATATATATATATATATATATATATATATATATAAGAAAGTAAAAAAACATAACTCTGCCGACGAATAAGTTCCCCAGACCTATCACCACTCTGCAAAGACGGCCCGGACAAAGGTATACATAGGAAATGTATAGGGAGAATACAACAGGGAATATAAAAGGGAATACAAAAGAATGCAAAGGGATACAATATCAACATCCCAGTCAAGTTCTTCCTCATACCACTATAAACGAAGATCACAAATACTCCAGGTAATGTAAGAAAATTATACATGGGAAGAACGACTTAAGTTAATTTGCCGGACCACCCCGAACAAGTACAGTAAATAAAGTCTTGTTTTCAACTTAACACCTGGTCCGAGTTAGGGAAGAGAAGCACACACACACACACATATACACGAACGCACACACACACACAAACATACACGAACACACATAACCACACATACACACACACGCACACATACAGCGAGTTTCATAATGTATATTGCATACCGGTATGTGTTTAAATGTGTACATGTGAGTACATGTTGGCTATGTAGCTATATATGTGTTTATGTATATACAAGTAATGATACATACATATACATATATTAAGCACAGCATCATATATATTTGTGTGAGATAAGCTTAGATCATTGTAAAAGAAAATTTATGTTAGCCTAACTGTATGTACTGTAGTTCTGACTTGAATATGGTCAGTATCATACTATTTAGTATCTACACCACATGCAACCACAAAACCCACCCCCGACACACACACACACACACACACACACACACACACACACACACACACACACACACACACACACACACACACACACACACACACACACACACACACCAACTATCAACTATCGTTTTATATCACTATTGTCTATCATCAGCAAAATCTTGTAATACTGTTTATACAGTAATTACGGAACAAGTTATGAAGAGGCATGAATGAGGACACAGACGAGAGAGAGGTTCTGGAAGTGTTAGTGAAGGCCAGGCTGGATGTATGCAGAATAACAGACCAAATGGAAGGGTACATGTGTGAGAGAATGGGAATGTGGAATTGGTGTGTGTGCTGGAGTAAATGAGAATGAAGGAGTGAAAGAAGGTGCATGTTTGTTTGTAAGTAAGATGGAACGGAGCGTATACGGGGCTATGGTTCTATGGGTGCAAGGATTGTGTGGGTAAAAATTAAAGTAGGCATACAAACGTGGGTGGTTATGTGTGTGTATGCATCCACTGAAGATAACATGTAAGTTCTGGGTGAATGTTGAGGCGTGCCTGGATAAGTTTGGTGAGAGTGAAAGAATATTTCTGATTGGGGATATGAATGGGAAGGGTGGGGTATACCCTCAGAGGTAAATGGGAATGGTAGTGCACTTATGGACGTATGTGTGGGGAGGAGACTGTGGATAGCCAACACCTTCCAAACACACTGATACACAGGTACACATGGAAATTGGAGTGGATGAGGGAGAGCGAGACAATGGAACGAAAGGCCTTGATTAATTATATGTGTGTGGATGAACGACTGAAGAATTCTGTGCTGGATGCTAGGGTGGATAGGGGTATTGTAGGGGGGGGGGGGGATTTGTCTGATCATTATGTAGTAGTAGTTAAAATTAGGATACAGAAGAAGTGGGTGAGGAGAGCTGGAGGGAGGTGAGAGGAAAGTGGAGTGGCGAAGAGGGTGGAGAGGTTACAGGAAGAGGAGATCAGGGAAGAGTTCAGGAGAGCAGAAGAGAGACGACTATAGGTAGGTTTGACCTGGAGGGTAAATAGGAAGTGGAAGAGGTGATCAAAATGTTTAAGGAAGAGATATGTGCAGGAGGAGGTATGTGGAGTAAGGAGAAGAGGGAGGGGAGTGTAGGGTACAGCATGGTGAACTGAAGAGGTAAAAATAGCTTTTGAAGACAAGAAGAAAGCGTATAGAGAGTGGTTGGGTAGTAGAGGGAACGAAGATTTGGAGAGATGGAAAAGAGAGAGGTACTTGAGAAAAAGAGAGTGGTGAAGAGAATAGTGAAGGAAAGTAAGAGAAGAGCAGATGAGGAATATGGAAGGAATCTAAGTGTAAAATGGAGGGCGTGTAAGAAATTGTTCTGGAAAGAGGTCTAGAAAGTTAAGGAGGGTAGCAAGGGAAATAGTAAGGGTGTGAAAGATAAGAATGGGCGAGTGTTAGCTGAGAAGCAAGAGAGAGTCGAGAGATGGAGGGAGTACTTCAACGCATTGTTGAACGTAATTAATAAAATGCCAGCAAACATAGTTGGATGGGGTATGGGAGGGAGAAGAAGAGAAATAGGGGAGGAGGAGAGATAGACAGACGAATGAGAAAGAACAAGAGTGGTGTGGTGTGGATGTAGATGTGCTGGAAAGTGTGAAAAGGAAAACCTTGAGATAGTTCGGCCATGTGGAACGTATGGGAAGGAAGAGAATGACTAAGAGAGTGTACGAGAGTGAGGTGGAGGGAGAGAGAGGGAGAGGTGGAAGGATGGAGTTAAGAAGTATATGCGTGAAAGCGTCGCTGGATGGGAGGAGGGATGTCGACTGACTGGGGACAGAGGTGCATGAAGGCGTTTCGTTCATGGCCACCCTTTCGGGGATCACGGCGTACGGCAATAGATAGATAGGTCTATTTGTTTCTATCTTTCTATTTACTCAGGCCAATTCCCCATTTAAAAAAAAAAAAAAAACACTTTTTTGTTTCTTCTGGGGGTTGCCGACTCGAGACAGAGTCCGAACAGAGACAACACAACACAACAAAAAAACAATGAACACACAAAAACAAAACACAAATTCACACACATCTAGGTCACCCAGGAGAAGACCCGGAGACCAGGGATCACCAAGGTCACTCCAGCACTCCCCCGGCCCCCGACCACCTGGTAGATAGAAGTTATGAATTATTTTGATGACCACCATCTGCAGATGACAATTTATGCCTGGTTAAGAACAAGCATTGCAAAGCAGTGAAGGCCTCCGTCGAACGCCGTCAATCACCCAATCCTTCACCTTCCTAGTCTCTCTCTACCTAATAATTTTTTTGGGCTGATCCAGTCCAACAAGCAGAAGCAAACGAAGTAGAAGAGACGAGCGGTAATATGCCTCTCGTCGTTTCCCTGACGGAGGCAACAACAGAGTGTAGCCCGGTAACGATCGGGCTGTACTGTCACAGGTTCGAGTCCTTCCCGCGAGTCCTTCCTCGGTCGAGTTTGTGGGGTCCGTAACAAAAGCAAAGGGAATACAAAGGAATAAGATATCAACATCTCAACCAAGTACCACTGCCCAATACTATACTCTGTTTATTTCCAGCTGATGGTAAGTTGCCATGCCCTCACCTTAATTACTCAACTAATGCCAAGATTTTGTAGGGAAATGTGTTGTTAATTATGAAAACGTGGTATTAATATGATACAGACATAGTAGTTTCATATTTTTCCCTTAAGGGGAGATGGGTCGTTTTTCTGGTCCCCCTACTCCCTCAGATTTTAACCCTCTATTGGCGGCCCACAACATAAGTCGAGTTAAATAAATTTGGACTATGTGGCGGCTCACAACATAAGTCGTGTGGCAATTTCAGCACGTAATGTTGCTGAGAGAGAGAGACAAGTGGTGGCAGGAGAGTAGCGAGCATATGACTGCTCCAGACCACCGCGGCGGGCCTACTGACATGAATCCCACCCTCCTCCACCCTCTCACACTCGCTACTTAGTGAAATGTATGGGGAAAGTACCGAATTACATGGTTTTTGCACTCGTGTTGCGCGGTTGTTGCAAGAAAACTAGCGGTCATACAAGGATCGTTGTGGTGTCATTGGAAAGCTCTCTTTATGCCCTTTCAGAGATAAATATTTGTTTTACACTCTGGGTCTTATTTAGGCATGAAAATGATCACGTAAACAGCCCTATTTTGGCTAAAAACACCCCGCTGGGCGGTACATATAAATAGACCGCCTAGCCCGCCAATAAGGTGTTAAGACGTTCGGCCCATTAGGTTGGCGATTTTAACTCGTAAACTGCGAAGCTATGGTAGTTCAAACCCTCCAGCCAAGCGAAGGTATTTGGTTCTATTCTGACGAAAATCGTCATAGTACCATATACATAATTATTACTTATCCAAATGCGCCTATTTTGCTTTTAATATGAACATATGAACATTAAAGAGCAATAAAAGAAGTGGGAATAGCATTTGGAGGGTGAAAAAGACGTATTATTGCCACCGGTTGCATCATGAGGCAAGAGCCAGGGTGGTGTATGTGCTCCCTCTCCGAGCTGTAGAGCGACACTGAGGCCTTGTACTAGAAGTCTCTCGGTTGCAAGGACCTTTAGCTGCCTCGCCCGTGTTAATGAGACCGCGTGAGGAAAATTTGCGCCAAAAATTACCAGATAAAAGGGGGAATAAGAGGAAATATAGCTGATAATTGAGGAGAGAGGAAAAGGGGGAGAAGGGGGGGGGGGACACATATGTAGGAGTGGTAGCAAGTAATGGAGGGGAATTATCTCACCTAATCACAAATTGCTTTGTTTTGAGTGCCACTGGGGTGTTTTATCGTTTTTTTTTTTATGCTCTGGAACTATTGAGAATGGTCGTAGTGCCCCACAAAAACCTCGATTGAGGACGGTCATCTTTTATGGTTAAGACCTTTTGTCCCATTTCTTTGTCAATATTTAGACTTTTTGTGTCATTTATGTGTCAAGTTTTTCCTGGCGAGCGATAGCGAGCCTATAATTTAAGAGAAATCGGCTGATGGCCGGACGAAAAATGTACAAATTTATCTTGGAGGGTCTTGGGCGAGTGTTTTTATAAACTTGGTGGAGGTCTACGGAGGAAACTAAAAATATAGTAAAAATTTACATAAATGAGCAAATAAATACGCCCATCCCCCGTTAAATACCCATAAATCAGGTGCTAAGGGGTTCAATTTACCACCAGCTGGACAAATAGAGACTCCACCCCTTATCTTCTGTTCCACCTCCTGTATAGTAAGTAGTACCGGGGGACAGATTTACACCAATGGCTTTTCCGGCAACTTTCTTTCAGCAACATTGATAAAACTATTCTACACTGGTATCGGTAACATGAATGACGGTAGATTATTATACTGTACATGATATACATCACATAAAGCATTTTGAGCAAGTAAGGGACCTTAGACGGTATTGTGCAGCATAATTCACTGGTTCGGTTCAATGGTTTAAGGAGGGGGTTTAGTTTGCTCTCTAAACCTCTATCAAACTTTAAAAAAACACCCACAAGACCCCTCTTGGATATAAATTTTTAAATTTTTTTACCGAAAAATGTCCCGGCCGAAGGCCGATTCCTCTTCAAATACAGGCTCGCTATCGGTCGCCCGGAAAAATATCGACACCTAAATGGCACGAAAGGTCTTAATATTGGCAAATGAATGGGGCAAAAATTCTGAAATCGCCAAACTAATGAGGCGAATGTCTTGAAATCTCATAACTAATAGGGCTAAACAATGAGGGAGGAGGAGGACTCGAAAAACCAACTGCCTCCCCTTTAACAGATCGGAGGTGCAGGGGGAAAAGCAACCCTGTACATTATTATTATTATGACACCCCCACGCAACCCTGTACATTATTATTATTATGACACCCCCACGCAACCCTGTACATTATTATTATTATGACACCCCCACGCAACCCTGTACATTATTATTATTATGACACCCCCCCGCAATCCTGTACATTATTATTATTATGACACCCCCACGCAACCCTGTACATTATTATTATTATGACACCCCCCCGCAATCCTGTACATTATTATTATTATGACACCCCCACGCAATCCTGTACATTATTATTATTATGACACCCCCACGCAACCCTGTACATTATTATTATTATGACACCCCCCCGCAATCCTGTACATTATTATTATTATGACACCCCCACGCAATCCTGTACATTATTATTATTATGACACCCCCACGCAACCCTGTACATTATTATTATTATGACACCCCCACGCAACCCTGTACATTATTATTATTATGACACCCCCACGCAACCCTGTACATTATTATTATTATGACACCCCCACGCAACCCTGTACATTATTATTATTATGACACCCCCACGCAACCCTGTACATTATTATTATTATGACACCCCCACGCAACCCTGTACATTATTATTATTATGACACCCCCACGCAACCCTGTACATTATTATTATTATGACACCCCCACGCAACCCTGTACATTATTATTATTATGACACCCCCACGCAACCCTGTACATTATTATTATTATGACACCCCCACGCAACCCTGTACATTATTATTATTATGACACCCCCACGCAACCCTGTACATTATTATTATTATGACACCCCCACGCAAACCCCTACATTATTATTATTATGACACCCCCACGCAATCCTGTACATTATTATTATTATGACACCCCCACGCAACCCTGTACATTATTATTATTATGACACCCCCACGCAATCATGATGGGAGCTGAACAACGAATGAGAAGTAAGCTTTCATGTTTTATAGCTGTTGCGGTCATTGTGATAGTTATAAATTACCCTTTGCACAAAGCATTTTCAGAGAATGCGATCGTTTGTTACTGCAATAACATGACTTTGTGAAAGTCAGTTGAATTGGCTGGATATTGATAACGGTGAAGGTAACCATGGGGGAAAGTAAGTTGAATTGGCTGGATATTGATAACGGTGAAGGTAACCATGGGGGAAAGTCAGTTGAATTGGCTGGATATTGATAACGGTGAAGGTAACCATGGGGGAAAGTCAGTTGAATTGGCTGGATATTGATAACGGTGAAGGTAACCATGGGGCTAAGTTCTATGAATGACTGTGTGTTATGTGGGGTTAGTGCTATGAATGACTATGTGTTATGTTGAGGTATAGGACGCTCGGTAGTGTTGCTATTAATTGGAAGAAAATACTTACTTCTTACTCCTGTTGAGCTGGATTCTAAACGTATGTGTGCAGTGCTGGTTAAAGGGAGATGGGCTGTTCATCTGGTCCCCCTTCTCCCTCGTGCTTAGCCCCATTAATTTTCAGATTTGAAGACGTTCGGCCCATTAATTTGGCAATTTTAACACCTTTCGCCCCATTTTATTGTCAAATTTAAGACCTGTCGTGCCATTTCGGTGTCGATTTTTCCTGGCGAGCGACAGCGAGCCTGTAATTTTCAATGAAACCGGCCTTCGGCCGGCAGATTTTTCTACCGGAAAATGTACAAATTTATCTTGAAGGGAGGTCTAGGGGTTATTTTTCTACGCTTGATGGAGGTATAGCGAGGAAACTAAACAAATAAAGAACATATCAATTATTAGAAAAGAAAGAAAAAAACTCAGCCACTATCCCCTTAGTTTGGAGGGTACACTGGCTCTGCTGGTATGTGTATGTGTGTGTGTGTGTGTGTGTGTGTGTGTGTGTGTGATGACAGGTGCGCTCAGTTAACCCTTTCAGTACCAGCGACATGTGATATATTATATTCTAGCTACAGTATATTTGGACAATATTATGCAGCTTAGGAAGGATCTGTGGTAGTTAAAAAGGTTGGTTGAGATAGCTTGAAGCCTTATTGTTGCTAAAGGTCCTTCCCAAGCTGAATAAAACCGTCTAATAGTTGCCAAAATATGCTAAAAGGGCCGTCCCCGGTACTGAATGGGTTAATCTGGTGGAGTTTAACGAAGTGTTTGGATGACAGTGATGTGTTAAGTAGACTATGTGTGCGCGTAGCTCAAGATCTTAAGGGGGGTCACCGGCCTTTTTTTTTATCTTTCTCTCCTTTTCTCTGACTTGTATCCATTGGGCCCCATTCAGCCAACTGTTTTAAGACGTTTATCCCCATCCAAGTGTTGATTTCTTCCTGGCGAGCGATAGCGAGCCAGCATTGTATGGAGAAATTCGGCTTCGTCGGAGACATTTTTCTATCGAAAAATGTACTAATTTAGCTTGCTGTAAAACAAAAAATATATATACTGTATGCTGGCTCGCTACCACTCGCCAGGAAAATATTGACACCTGGATGGGGGTAAACGTCTTAAAACAGTAGGCTGAATGGGGCCGATTGGATACAAGCCAAAGAGAGAGGGAGAGAAAGAGAAAAAAGCAAGGTGGGCTCCTTTAACGAATGGTGTAGAAGTAGAATATGTGTGCAGAGCTGGAAATCTGTACCCTTGAGGGGTTTTAAGCTCTGTGTTAAGGGGGCCAACCTCGCTTTTATTTCTCTTTCTCTCCCTTTCACTTTGGCTTGTATCCATTCGGCCCCATTCAGCCTACTGTTTTAAGACGTTTACCACCATCCAGGTGTCATATTTTCCTAGCGAGCGGTAGCGAGCCAGCATATATATATTTTTGTTTTGACAGCAAGCTACATTTGTACATTTTTCGATAGAAAAATGTCTCCGGCGAAGCCAGATTTTCCATACAATGCTGGCTCGCTTTCGCTCGCCAGGAAGAAATCGACACCTGGATGGTGATAAGTCTTAAAGCAGTTGGTTGAATTGGGCCGAATGGATACAAGCCAGGGAAAGAAAGAAAAGGAGAGAAAGATAAACAAAAAAACCGGTGACCCCCCTTAACGAACCTTGCTCTACCGTACATTATTCATTCTGTAGCAGTGACTGGGGCTATACTTTCAAGGGGAGGTTTTTAGTTTGTTCCCTAGATCTCCATCAAGCTTAAAATTACACCCCCTTGACCCCTTTTTCAAGATATATTTGTACATTTTTCGGTAGAAAAACGTCCCGGCCTAAGACCGGTTCCTCTTAAATTACAGGCTCACTATCGCTCGCCCGGAGAAAACAAATAGACCCCTAAATGTCACAAAAGTTCTTAAAATTGACATAAATGGGGCAAAAATTCTTAAAATTGCCAAACTAATGGGGCGAACGTCTTAAAATTTAAAACAAAAACAATGGGGCTAAACACGAGGGAGAAAGGGGTCAAGAAAAAAAAATCCCTCAAGTGGAAATCTGCCCTTAAAATTGATCATCTAGTATTTAGCGAGAATATTAGCGCTAGTTATTATAACTTGAAACCCTAGCTGAAGTACGATCGAGCTAATAAGTCATGGCCCAGCTGTCATTACGTTTGGCTGGTTCTGTGCTGTATTAATGTCTGTCAGATGTTGAATAGGGTGGGTAAGTGTAGGAACATGTTTGTATATTTCACTTCATATGAAGAAATGAAGCTTAGATATTGCTGATACCAATGATTGATCAAAACATATTTGGTGCCGAGACATCACTTATTAGTGCGACTGTACATCATTGTTCCGATCATCTTGCTATATATATATATAATGTGTATTTGATTATTTACTTACCGTGTAGTGACTAGCGTCTCGGACTTCCACCCAGAAGGCCCGGGTTCGCGCCCACGCTCGGCGCATTAAAGATTTTTCACAAGCACTGAGTCGTTACCATCCCTCATGAGCAAAGGCATGGGGTAGTAGTACAGGACCCCAATGGAAATACGCCTAATCGGCCTTATTGAGCTATCCTTAGCTAGCTTAGCATGCGCTAGCTTTAAGAACTATTATTATTATTATTATAGTGGCGTTGATTAGGACAACTCTGATGTGGACTGTCTTAAAGGGGGGTTAATTTTGTTTTCTGGCACCCACCATGCACCTTCTCCCAAATATTTTGCCCCATTCGTTTTCAGATTTTGAGACGTCTGGCTCATTAGTTTGGAGATTTTAAGACTTTTCGCCCTATTTCTTTGTCAATATTAAGACCTTTCGTGCCATTTAGGTGTCGATTTTTTTCCTGGCGAACAATGCCGAGCCTGAATTTTAGAAGGAACCGGTCTTCGGCCGGGACATATTTCTACCGATTTTTTTGTTTAAGTTTATCTAGAAGGGAGATCTTGAGAATGTGTTTTAGCTTGGGGATTTTATGACCTTTCACCCCATTGCTTTGTCAATATTAGGACCCTTCGTGCCATTTAGGTGTCGATTTTTTCCCGGCGAGCGATAGCGAGCCTGTAATTTCAGGAGGAATCGGCCTTTGGCCGGGAAATTTTTCTACCGAAAAATTTACAAATCTATCTTGAAAGGGGGTCTAGAGGGTGTTTTTCTAAGCTTGATGGAGGTCTAGCGAGGAAACTATAATAGTACCGGCAATAAATTAGTAAATAAATCGACCAATCAATAAACCCTTCCCCCCTTACGGCAGTTTGGTCACGAGTATCGAACAACGAATTAGTTAACCAAGAAAAAATCGACACTTTTTGTTTTCCTATGGTTCAACTCTACCTCCGGACATGGGTTTACGTACACCATGTATGTCACGCAAGGTCTAGAATTAACAAAGGAATGGGGGCGAAAGGTCTTAAAATCGCCAAACTAATGAGACGAATGTCTTAAAATAGCCAACATAAATGGGGCTAAACATGAGGGAGAAGGGAATATAAAACTAAAGACGTAAGTTTACTAAATTATTCCGCCACTTAAATTAACCTCTCATCAATTTAGTTCCCGATACCAGAGCAAAAGATCCAAGAGAGGTTGCCGGGAAAAAAAATTGAGCATCGAAAACTGTCGGTAAATGCCGGCGAAACTCCCTGTGTCTCCCCCCCCCCCCCCCTCCTCCCCCCTTCAGCTTTCATAACATTATCACAACCTAATCAGAGGCGGGGAATAAGGCCCAGATCAATTTCGATAACATGATAACAATCCGGCTTGGGTCTGGCCTACAGTCTTGATGGCTTGCTTTCGCATTCTCTCACTCACTCTCATTCTCACTCTCACTCTCTCTCTCTCTCTCTCTTTCTCTCTCTTTCTCTGTATTTTTTTCTATGAGTATGAAGGAGACGAAAGGCAATGCTGCCTGCAACAAGTGTTTCCCAAAGGTTTGAAAAAGTGATAGCTAGCCAAATTCAATATACGGTACGTTAGTTTAGACACACGGAACTTGAAGTAGTCTAAGTCATAGGATGAGGAAAAGACAGATTAAGGGAGAGAGTTCCAGAGCTTACTTGTTGATTAGAAAGAAGACAGACGGAAAATCGGATCACTCGTGGGTTAGAGTTGGACATAATAGGGGTGGGAATGTGGTGAAAGGTGGGTGTCACCCACTCTCTGTAAGGGAGGAGGTATAAACTGAGAGATCTCTTAAGAACACTGTTGTATTAGCGGTAGAAGACTGAGAGAGGTGCAACATTGCTGCGTGTACTGAGAAATTGTAGGGAATTAGTAAGATAAAAGATTTGATGAGACAAAATGCTTTTGAGTCTACCCTTTCGAGAAGTGCAGTATGGGTGGAACCTTCCCACACAAGCGAACAATACTAGATACATGGGCGCACTGTGCCCCTGTACAGAGCAAGAAGCTGTGTGGGAGTGAAGAAAACATAGAGACGGTTGAGCACATCTAACTTCTGGGAAGCTGTTTTAGCAAGAGTGGTAATATGGTATTTTCAAGAAAGGACAAGAGGAACAGAGACACCAAGAAGATTGAGAGAAGATGATTGGTTGATTAGTGTGTTGGTGAAGAGTATGGGGTAGGCAGGTGTTCTGTGACCCAATTAGAAGTAGTTAACAGATCAGAAGATATGCGTGCTATGGCCTCATCACGATAGTTTGGGGGTAATTGCATGCTGGATCAGTGCGGAAAACTTGTTGAATAATATGTACGGTAGAGTCATCAGCATATAAGTGGGTAAGACTAAAGGTAAATTTCAGTAGATCATTAATGTATATTCAAATTAGAAATAGAGATAGGATAGAGACTTGAGAATCACCGGAGGTGATAGGTTGAGGAAGTGAGCGATGGCCGTCCACAACCACCAGCTATGGAACGGCCAGAAATGAAATTGGAAATAAAGGCACATACGGAGGAATAGAAACCGAAGAAGGGTATAGTATAGAAATGAAAAATTTGAGCCAGACTCTATCGAAGGCTTTCGATATGTCTAGCGCAATAGAGAAAGTCTCACCTAAGTCCCAAAAGGAGGATGACCAAGATTTAGTAATATATATATATAATACTATTAAAAGTAAATACTCCACATACATGTGCTAACATATTATGTGCATAGCTTAGCAGAAAGCAAAGTTGGATGTCACATTGGAATCAATCCCTGCAGAATTGATGTTTTTGGTAATAATTTGACGTCGCCTTCAACATTACCACTACAACGTTTACCAACCAATTTAGAAAAAAAAACAATATTTAATCATCTTTAATATCAACAAAAACTCGTGTATTTGTTTCAAGCAAGACATGATCAAATAAAACCCACAATGTAACTTTGTGGGAAGCAATAGTCTTCATAAATAGACATTGTTTGTAATGCAGGTGATACTGTAACATGCAGGAACAAATTATATTATGAGTTTAATCGCATTTAAAGAAAATGCAGTTATTTATATGTACTGTATATGGTTCAACACTATATGTGTTATATCTCTCAAACAATGTACTGTATATGGTTCAAAACTATATGTGTTATATCTCTCAAACAATGTACTGTATATGGTTCAAAACTATATGTGTTATATCTCTCAAACAATGTACTGTATATGGTTCAAAACTATATGTGTTATATCTCTCAAACAATGTACTGTATATGGTTCAAAACTATGTGTGTTATATCTCTCAAACAATGTACTGTATATGGTTCAAAACTATATGTGTTATATCTCTCAAACAATGTACTGTATATGGTTCAAAACTATGTGTGTTATATCTCTCAAACAATGTACTTCAAAACTATATGTGTTATATCTCTCAAACAATGTACTGTATATGGTTCAAAACTATGTGTGTTATATCTCTCAAACAATGTACTGTATATGGTTCAAAACTATATGTGTTATATCTCTCAAACAATGTACTGTATATGGTTCAAAACTATGTGTGTTATATCTCTCAAACAATGTACTGTATATGGTTCAAAACTATATGTGTTATATCTCTCAAACAATTTTCCATTGTGCATTATAAAGCATTACAGAACATAAGAAAACACTAAGAAATTAATTATAAAACAGTTTGTCAAGACTGATGCCTTTCATTCAGTATAATATATAAACTGTGGAAATATTATATATGTATACATGTACGGCAGGCTTTATTAATATAATATTGCTAAATGACTACAGTTTTATCACTATTTGGAAATGAATAATGGTTAAAGAGGCTAAATGTTCAAGAATTACATTTGCATGAAATAATGTGACACTCATCAATACGAATACCATGCTAGTAGTCCCCTTTAACCCCTTCAGCACCATGACGTAATTTCAATCATATTCTAGTTACTAGTATGCGATTTTATTTAGTTTGTAATCTACCTATACGACTCAAATAGGTAAATACGATCTCCATAAACCCTCTCAGTAACAAAAGTCCTTCTTAAACTGCATAAAATCGTCTAATTTTAGCCAGAATCAAAGGCAAAAAGACGTCATGGTGAAAAATACTCGTATATTGTGCCTATGTAATTACCTGCATATATTATGTAACTTTCATGAAATCAAGGAATGAACTTGAGTCTTACAGCAATATTCATAATCCTCACTAAAGCCTAAACCTTCCGAAATAAGCAGAAAGAAATGGTGATCTTTCTGAAACTGACTATAGTCTATTCGCTGTAAGTAGGCGAGAAATCATGACCTCTAACATCTGTAACTCTAAAAGGACTAGAGTAATCGAGCTAATATTTCTATCATTTGGGAAGAGTTCGTCAAGGAAGAGATGTGGAAATTTATAGCCAATTTGCTTTAGCCCATTTTGAGTTACAGTGGATAGAGTTCATCATTTCTCGCCTACTTACAGCAAATAGTCTATAGTATTTAGTCCTTAATTATAAATACATTATAACTATTTGGTGCAATGTCTCGGGTGTTATTATGATATTTTGTTATATTCTCACTGAGGGTTTTGAATTATGTTGCCATTTTCGAACAATGTATTTTTTAGTTTCCCCCTAGACTAAAAAAAAAGGGCCTCCCCAGACCCTCTTCAAACTAAAATATAATTGCTACCCAGATCCCCTTCAAGATCAATATGTAGTGTACAGTCGAGGTTAATAAGTCTTGTCAGATATTTCACAAATTTTCGGACACTGACTAATACTCTGAGGGATAAGCGCTTTTCCCAATAACTATAAAGATTCCAATAACACTTGTTGAGCGAAAACCACTGGAATCTATGACAACACTTATTACCCCCGATTGTACATTTTCGGTAGGAAAATGTCATGGCCAAAGGCTTCTCCTAATTGCAGGCTCGCTATCGCTCGCCCAGAGATAATCGACACCTGAATGGGTAGAAGTGTCTTGCACTAGCCAAACTAATGAGGTGAAACAATCTCTAAACCAATGGAGTGAAACAGGGTGGTTCCAAAAAAGACCCGCTCAGCACCAGATAGGGTTAACATTCAGCATATAAACCTTTATAAAAAATGCCCCGTGCGGTATCGTGTGTGGTATTGACGGGGGTGAGGTGTGAGCTTGGATGTGGTGATAGCGGCATTTGTATGGCAGTATATTGGGGTCACCTGCTCCACGGAGCCTAGCTACCTCCGCGGAGGGTCCGAGGTCCACGTAATTTTAGAGATGGAGTATGAAATTTGAATATTTAAGTTAATTACTCGGTTTTAATACATAAACAAGTGTATAAAATTACAAATTATTTTATTTTCATGCATTAAAGTAGAAAAGATTAGTAATAAATAATATATATAATGGTGAAAATAGCGTTTAGCGTACGTCGTCTGCCAAGTCTTCGCCATGTAAACAAAAGATTTGGTCAATGACTTATTGACTTTATTATGATCTAAAACACATACTCCTCCCATATTAGTGCAAAGGAACTTTGGTCAATATTTACGAGCCGCACCACAGGTGGGATCTCATTTATAATGGTAGTTTTGGGTTCCTATCATTGTATGCTTCATTGCTATATAATTTTTATCCACCGGATTTTTTTTTTTTTTTTTTTTTTTTAGCATTAACCTAACCAAAAAACCTAACCTAACCTAACCAAAAAGCCTAACCTAACCTAACCTAATAGCCCCCAAATACATTTAGGTTAGGTTAGGTTAGGTTTTTTGGTTAGGTTAATGCAAACAAATCAAAATAAATCAATAAAGCCAAGATTTATTTTTGTATGCATGAAGATAAAATAATATGTAATTTTATACACTTGTTTATGTATTAAAATCGAGTAATTAACTTAAATATTCAAATTTCATACTCAATCTCTAAAATTACGTGGACCTCGGACCCTCCGCGGAAGCAGGTAGGCTCCGTGGAGCGGGTGACCCCAATATACTGCCATACATTTGCACCGGTTCAAAGCATTAAGTCCGGTCGCTATCAGGTAGATTATCACTCAAAGCATACGGAACGATATCCTAACACTATCTGAACCCAGAGTTACACAGATACTCAGACCACACACACACACACCTTGTGGTTCCTACTAGGTGGTCCGGCCTTAATACTACTCAATAGGGACATTTTATAGTAGAAGAATAGAATGCAAAGTAGAAGGCTCTCTCCCCACACCCACCCTCCGGCTAAACAGCCATACTGGAAAATAGGATAAAGTGTAACCTTATGGGTCAAGAAATGCCCACAAGGACAGATTTTATAAAGAAATTAGTTTGAAAGGGAATTTATTTACACTTACCTACTGATTCATTCCTAATAATCCAATCTCCATCACATGATCGTCCAGTCTCTTCTTAAACGTATCAATTGAATTACTATCGACCACATCCCTTGGTAAACTAGTCCAATCTTTGTGTGTGTGTGTGTGAGAGAGAGAGAGAGAGAAAGAGAGAGAGAGAGAGAGAGAGAGAGAGAGAGAGAGAGAGAGAGAGAGAGAGAGAGAGAGAGAAAGAGAGAAAAGGGGGGGGATTCTTATTGAACCTGCATTAGTTTGGAGATTTTAAGACGTTTCACCCCATTAGTTTGGCGATAATTAGACAATTCACCCCCAATAGATTGGCGATAATGAGATGCTTCACCCTATGCAGGTGTCTATCTTCTTCTGGGAGAGCAATAGCGAGCTTGGAACTTAAGCTTGTGTTTTACTTTAGGCCGGGACAATCTTCTACCGAATAATGTATAGGCTATATTTAACTTGAAGGGGGTCTGGGTAGGCCTTTTTCCGTTTGAAGAAAGTTTGGGAGAGCGTTTGTTTATGTTAGCCTAGGGGGACACACTATAATACATTGCTCGAAAATGGCAAAGGCAAGCATAATCCTCAATAATTATTAGACAAAATATCATAATAACCCTCAAGACGTCGGATCAGATAGTGTTAACGCTTCGATTCACTAAAGCCCTTCTTAAGCTGAGTAAATTAATCTCTAAAGCCCTTCTTAAGCTGAGTATAAATTAATCTCTAAAGCCCTTCTTAAGCGGAGTATAAATTAATCTCTAAAGCCCTTCTTAAGCTGAGTAAATTAATCTCTAAAGCCCTTCTTAAGCTGAGTATAAATTAATCTCTAAAGCCCTTCTTAAGCTAAGTAAATTAATCTCTAAAGCCCTTCTTAAGCTGAGTATAAATTAATCTCTAAAGCCCTTCTTAAGCTGAGTATAAATTAATCTCGATGAACCTTCCAACTCCAACAGGTCTTCCCAAAGTTGGCACAAATCGGCTGGCGGTAGGCAGAATGAAAGAGTTAAGGGAGCCCACCTCGCTTTTTTCCCTTTCTCTCCCTTTCTCTTTGGCTTGTATCCATTCGGCCCCATTCAGCCTACTGCTTTAATACGTTTACCCCCATCCAGGTGTCAATATTATATATATATATATATATATATATATATATATATATATATATATATATATATATATATATATTATACAGTATATATATATATATATATATATAATATATATATATATATATGTTTTGACTGCAAGCTAAATTTCCGGCAAAGCCGGATTTCTCCATATAATGCTGGCTCGCTTTCGCTCGCCAGGAGGAAATCGACACCTGGATGGGGATACACTTCTTAACCCTTAACTGGCGGCGCGCATCATATGTCGAGTGAAAGAAATTTGAACTATGTGGCGGCTCACAACATAAGTCGTGTGGCATTTTCAGCACGTAATGTTGCTGAGAGAGAGAGACAAGTGGTGGCAGGAGAGTAGCGAGCGTATGACTGCTCCAGACCACCGCGGTGGACCAACTGACATGAATCCCACCCTCCTCCACCCTCGCTACACAGTGAATAATGTACGGAAAGTACCGAATTACATCGTTTTTGCACTCGTGTTGCGCGATTGTTGCAAGAAAACTAGCGGTCATACAAGGATCGTTGGGGTGTCATTGGAAAGCTCTGTTTATGCCCTTTCAGGGATAGATACTTGTTTTACGCTCTGGGTCTTATTTAGGCATGAAAATGATCACGTAAACAACCCTATTTTGGGTAAAAACACCCCGCTGGTGGCTACATATTATTTACCGCCTAGGCCGCTCGTTAGGTGCTAAAACAGTTGGCTGAATGGGGCCGAATGGATACAAGCCAGGGAAAGATAGAAAAGGAGAGAAAGATGAAAAAAGCCGGTGACCCCCCTTAACTGCATCTTAGCCGCGGTTGGTCTTTTTGGAACCACCTGTACCTTTTGGCCATTTTAAGGTATTTGAACCCATTAGTTTGACGATTATAATATGCTTAGCATTAATAAGGTTCTGCTTAATTCCTGGCGAGCGATAGCGAGCCTGTCTTTTATGAGAAACAGCCTTCGAGCTGGATATATATTACTGAAAAATTTACACATTTAGCTTGAATAGGGGTAAATAATTTCTATATATTTTCTTTATTTTATATATATTACCGGTATTTATTTTAATATTATTTTGTTTTTAGTGGTCTGGGGTGACGGGATTTTGTATTATTCATAAAGAAAGGGTCTAAGAAGCAAAATAAATGTCAATTACTTTAATACTGTAATACTTCCCAAAACCATTAATAATATAAAAAAGCACACACACACACACACAGACACACACACACACTAATAACACTCTACGAAGTTTGGCATCAAATTAAGATAGACAGCTCTCTCTCTCTCATGTGTGCAAAGGCGAGCCACTAAACGAGCCCTTCATTAAGAATTAAGGGAGCCAACCTCGCTTTTTTATCGCTTTCTCTCCCTCTCTCTTTGGCTTGTATCCATTCGGCCCCATTCAGCCTACTGTTTTAAGACGTTTACCCCCATCCAGGTGTCTATATTTTCCTGGCGAGCGGTAGCGAGCCAGCATATATATATTTTTGTTTTGACAGCAAGCTAAATTTGTACATTTTTCGATAGAAAAATTTCTCCGGCTAAGCCTGATTTCTCCATACAATGCTAGCTCACTATCGCTCGCCAGGAAGATATCGACACCTGGATGGGGATAAACGTCTTATAACAATTGGCTGAATGGGGCCAAATGGATACAAGCCAGAGAAAGAGAGAAAAAAAGAGAAAAAAGCCTGTGACCCCCTTTAAACCAGATAAGTTATTCAAAAATGCCGAAGACACTTCTACAAGCGGACACAATTTATAATTATTAGGTAGGAGAACGAATCTAAAAACAACAAAAACATCCTTCACTCACAGTATAATTGATGAATGGAACAAACTCCCAAATCAAGTAATAGACAGCTTCATTATAGATACATTTAAGACAAATCTAGACTCATACCACAGAGAAATTGGTATGGAGTAGGCAGTAATGATCACGTTATATTTTTCCAGCTGAAGAGAGTGTAAGCAAAACAAAAATAAGTACAGTATATACTGTATGCAAATACAGAATAATAATTATAATAATAATCATTACAAATTTACATACTACTAAGGGTGACGGGTTGCATGAATCCAATTAACCCCAAAATGTACATACTACTAAGGCGAAGGGTTGCATACATTTTCCTTTCTTTTTCCAATCTTTTCTGTAAATTCCTTCAGCGGATTTCGAAGCCCAACAAGGTTAATCACTTTCAACTTTGTCATGTATGGCAATTTCTGGAGGGAGAGGAGGGTGGAGAGAGAGAGCCTTCTTCTTTTCTATCCTTTCCTTCAACTTTTTTTTTCTATCGGATATGCCATCTCTACTAGAATTAAGTCCTGGCCACCTCGTTTGGATCGTAATGTCTGTGTGGCCAGTGTATCTATTTATGTCTATAGAAGTCTCTCTCTCTCTCTCTCTCTCTCTCTCTCTCTCTCTCTCTCTCTCTCTCTCTCTCTCTCTCTCTCTCTCTCTCTCTCTCTCTCTCTCTCTCTCTCTCCAGTCTTCGACTGGAAGCGGAGCTGGACACACGTGGTTGTTTTACCTCCTGACCAAGCACAACAACACACACGGACCGAAGCTTCATAAAATGGAGACCTCAGTTATCAAGCTACTTCTCGAATCGCAAGAGAAAGCTTACCGCCATGCCACAGATATAATAGGTCTCAACTTAACTCCAAAATTGATTCACTAGAAAAGAGTCTCAGAAGTTACACGAAGCTTAGAATATACCCAGCAAGAAGTAGGCGACTTAAAGAAAAAAGTTAATGAACTAACAACAGCGAAGAGAGAAGACAAGAAGAGTATTAGCAAACTACTACAACAAAATGAGGAGCTCAAATCTCATACTAATGAACTCCAACAACAAACAAACTACCAAGAAGACTACAGCCGGAGAAACAACCTGCGGATTGTTGGATTGGGTGAGCGGCGGAGCGGCGAGATCTGGGAGCAGATGTTGGTCCCTATGTACCCCGAGGTACACAAATTGTTCATCGGCAGAGACAGTGATAGGATGTACGCGTTTGACGACGAAGCCTCGACGGTGACACGTCGTAGCCACGCCGGGCCAGATGGTACCACGGTTGCAACACGACGGCGCCACATCAATGCTGTAACGGTCAAAATTCCGGTCAAAACTGTACCCCGACGTGGCACGTGGGGAACACGACGAGAGGCGATGGACTTATGATGGTGACACGTGGCCGACCCGACGAGGACGACGACACAACGTCAGGCAGCCTGACAGATATCATCAATACATATGGTGTTAAAGGTATTACGTTCAACTCAACGGTCAAGTTTAAGGTAAGATAAGGTCGAATTATTTCTTTGTAAGGTATAGGCGTATGATTTTTTATATAAAATCAAGTTTTTGTCGTACAGAGCTGGTTCTTCGTAAATAACAATCTGTATTCATTGCCGGTATACGAAATTAATATCTAAAAACTGTATCGAACGTTAAATTATATGAAAATAGACCATGAAGTGAAGCGAAAATATTTACCAGTGGGTGACAGCGGCGACGGACAAAAAATATTCAGGAAAAATAAAAGTGTTGATCGTACATAGGCCATAAAATATATGTACCATTAGAAAGCTAATGAAAAATCGAATAGGACTGCCACATGTGTTTGTAAATTTCATTAATCGATTTTAGGAGTATGGTTGGTTGTTGGAAGGAACATAATAATATCACTTGCTTACAGAATATTCATTGTCCCATAATTATGTTATCGGTGAAAATGGGGAGGGAAAGTATGGGCGGACTGAACAGTAACCTTCACCTACGGTGAAATTCCACATATTATTTTAATTTATTTTGTTGTTGAAATCTTATATAATAACCTTTCCTCTTGCCGTTCATATTTTTTTTTAAATAACAACAAACAATTATTATGGGTGAAAACCAACTAAGATGGGGAGGGAAAGTACGGGCGGACTGAACAGTAACCTTCACCTACGGTGAAATTCCACATATTATTATTTTTATTTATTGTTTTGTTGAAATCTTATATACTAACTTTTCCTCTTGCCGTTCATAAAAAATGTAATTAAAAAAACAATTATTATGGGTGAAAACCAATTGAGAGCGAATATTTTGGTGCGGCTGGGATTCTATAAAAACAAAAACATATCGTTATAGATTTATTTCTATAAAATCCAATATTGATGATAGCATATTCTAAACACCGCTATCATGTTCAGCGGAAAAAATTGTTGTGATTTATTATGCAAATAAAGATAACGATAAAAAAACGATATACCGGTACCGGTATATCTCATATACCACATGTGTTTGTAATATTTCATAATCGATTTTAGGAGTAGAGTTGGTTGTTGGATAGAACATAATAATAGTATATAATATAACAGTGCGTTTAATCTCCACAGGTAAGCTACACTTCGTGATGAATCATATTTTCTCTAATTGTGGAAGGCAAAATGTATTGATATAAACCTATCTTGTGCAAAAGGATTGATATAAACATAGCTTGTGTAAGGATGAAATCGTCGAAAACACAGGAACAATCTCCTCTATCTAAACCCATCCACCCACACAAACACTACCTTGTGTTAAATTAATCAATAACACTTAGTATTTCCTTTGGCTTTTACTATTATAAACACTACTATATTAGGTAAAATGAAATTCAATTCCATAGAGCATAATTATAATAACATTTATTGCATACCGTGTATCAGTGGCGGTCGATATAGCCACACAAGAACAATAACACACACGCACGCACACGCACACACACTCACTCGACAATTAACACACACGTGTTTCGGTAAGCATACCGGTACACTGATTTTTCATTTGAACTTATTAACTCGTTTGATATAAGTTGATTATGGAATATTATATACGGTATATAAGGTATAGGCCTACCGTATACCATATCAGGTCTTTATTTATTCACCATGTGCGTATTTATAGTGTTGTCAGAATACTCCACTAATCCGAAGCACTGTCGGTCCGCTGCCATTCGGATTACATGACTTTTACTGTAATATATTATAACTATTTATACCCCGACGCCGCCACGTCGATGCCGATGAAACCTGTTGCAGACACGCGAGACCCACGTCATCGACACGTTGTACCCGACGTTACCCGATGGTACCACGCCAAAAGTACATCGCATGAAATTTTTGAACAAATCCAAACCTTTGGTGGCCAAGCCCGATTTACCACGTCCCGCACCGCGGGTAACACGACGCTCCCCGACGACCCCGACCCCGATTGCACCACGTTGTGTCCCGATATTCAAATCGGGGTACATCGGGACCAACATCGTGAATGTGTGAAAGTGGCTTCAGGCTGCCTGACGTTGTGGCGTCGTCCTCGTCGGGTCGGCCACGTGTCACCATCATAAGTCCATCGCCCCTCGTCGTGGTCCCCACGTGCCACGTCGGGGTACGTCGGGGTACGGTTTTGACCGGGAATTTTGACCGTTACAGCATTGACGTGGCACCGTCGTGTTGCAACCGTGGTACCATCTGGCCCGGCGTGGCTACGACGTGTCACCGTCGAGGCTTCGTCGTCAAACGCGTACATCCTGTCACTGTCTATGCCGATGTACCAATTTGTGTACCTCGGGGTACATCGGGACCAACATCGTGAATGTGTGAAAGTGGCTTAATAAGGGTGTGGTTGGTGGATAAGCTGCAGCTGCCCCCCCCCCCCCCCCGTCAACATTGAACGTGCCCCTCGCGTCGGACAACCCTACGGTAACCTGCCTCGCACCATAGTGGTCAGATTTTCATCTTTCGTAGACCCGGAAGCAGTGAAGAGAAATGCCAACAAATTACGTGATACAAAAATCTATATTAATGAAGACCTGTGTCCTGCATCCCAAGCTTTAATAAAAGAACAAACGACACAGCTCAAGAAAGCCCGACAAGACGGTAAGATTGCCTTTTTCCGCCATACAAAGTTAGTAATCAAAGTCAGTATCTGGAAGTATGTCGGGGCCCACTGCTGGTGGTGTTAGTGACGTGGTGCGGGTGGTGGAGGGGACTGCTGGGCCTGGGGACCGAGTGGAGGGATCTGTACCGTCGGCGGCTGCTGTGTTGCCGTCCTCTGCGGGGTCCACCCTGCGGACTCCGGCCCCGTCGTCGGCCCCGCCAATGGACGGATCTGCCCCTGTGGAGGCGTCTGGTGGCGGGGATGGGCTTTCGCTGCCGCCTCCCCTGCGGGATCCCCCCGCCACGCCTGTGGTGGTGGCTGACCCCTCTGAGAATACCCTCACTCCGGCACGCAGAGCCATTGGCAGGAACAACATCAACAAAAACAGCAGCAACGGCAGAAATAACAACAACAGTACCAAGAAAAATCAAATGAATCTACGCAAAAAATAATACTGAAACTCGTGCATTCATACCTATACCTTATAATTGTGTCTATCAAATAACTGTGTTTTTAACCTAATTATAAATGTCTTATTCCCCTCAAATCTTCCCATTTTTCGAATTATGTAACAGAGACCTTCTAAGATTATTTAATCCTAATGTACACAACTATCCGTTAGAAACTCTTAACGAACTCGTTTTCAATCCATTTCATTTGGACGATCACACGTACCGAGACTGTGACACTTCTAACAATTTCGACCTCACAAACAGCAATTAAAATGAGCCAAACTGCAATTATGTATTTTTAGGTGATCGTCAAGTTGAGCTCCCGCTATGTACAGTTGTGGACAGATGAAACAGATACAGCCTTGGTCTGTCCAAGACCTCAATAGAGGGCAGCACAATTAGTGTAGATAAATTATCTGGTAACAGTGATGGTGTGGGGGTAGGAGGTGAAGGTATGGGGTGGAAGGAGGGAGGGCGAGAGAGGGGGAAGGAGGGTACAGGAGTGAGAGGGGGAACTAGCGGCGAGGTGGTAGCAGGTGGGGGTGGAGGGAAGTGGTTGGCCAAATACTTTACTGTGAAAGAAAAATTAATTTTGTGTTTTGTTCATTATGTGGGATCATGAATGCGAAATATTGGAGTCGTGAGGTGTGTGTAGCATAATAAACGCGCTACAGGCTGCTAAACTGCTATTGCTCTCTCTCTCTCTCCATATACAATAATAATATACTGTATGTGACATATAGGCATTCAAATATATGATATCTTATATCTCTAATGCAGTACTACTTTATTTGTGTTCTCTGCTTAGAGCGCCTACCGAGTTGTGGTATTGTTCAAACATGGGAGCGTCAGAAACAACTGAACTACCTGTTGGTTATCTAACAAGGGGAAATATAGTAATTGTTAATAATTGTCAGCTGGTGAGTCAGTCAAACTTCAAATATTATAGTTAGTGTTTCAGCATAATGGTGAGTGTATAGGTCATAGTAGTAACGAAAGTATGCAATGCATATACTGTATGGTGTATATAATACGGTATCAATGACACGCCAATTAAAGTGTTTTCCAAGTGTACCGGAGGTGTTATCAGTGTTGGCATTGCCACGGGTATATAATCGCTTTTCATTATATACGTCCATAAAAATTTAAACAATATAATATTATAAATGAATACATGAATGAACAAAGGATGGCTAATATATATTTACATAGCAATACACCTGTTTAATAAAAGCAACCAGTTATATATAATGTGTCAATACAATCCTCAAAGTTTCGGTGTAGAGGCGCAAATGACCATGTTATAAAATAATATCCCCACATTAAAAACTAAGTTATATTTATTGGTCAAACCTCTTGGTAGATATGCTCAACAATAATGACGCAAGGGTGGTGTAAGCTTAATTAATATCAAATGAAAACACGATTATGCAGAACCATTCCGGTATATCAGGTATGTTTTGTTACGTTTATGCAGAACCATTCCGGTATATCAGGTATGTTTTGTTACGTTTATGCTGAACCATTCCAGTATATCAGGTATGTTTTGTTACGTTTATGCAGAACCATTCCGGTATATCAGGTATGTTTTGTTACGTTTATGCAGAACCATTCCGGTATATCAGGTATGTTTTGTTACGTTTATGCAGAACCATTCGGTATATCAGGTATGTTTTTGTTACGTTTATGCAGAACCATTCCGGTATATCAGGTATGTTTTGTTACGTTTATGCAGAACCATTCCGGTATATCAGGTATGTTTTGTTACGTTTATGCAGAACCATTTCGGTATATCAGGTATGTTTTGTTACGTTTATGCAGAACCATTCCGGTATATCAGGTATGTTTTGTTACGTTTATGCAGAACCATTCCGGTATATCAGGTATGTTTTGTTACGTTTATGCAGAACCATTTCGGTATATCAGGTATGTTTTGTTACGTTTATGCAGAACCATTTCCGGTATATCAGGTATGTTTTGTTACGTTTATGCAGAACCATTCCGGTATATCAGGTATGTTTTGTTACGTTTATGCAGAACCATTTCGGTATATCAGGTATGTTTTGTTACGTTTATGCAGAACCATTCCGGTATATCAGGTATGTTTTGTTACGTTTATGCAGAACCATTCCGGTATATCAGGTATGTTTTGTTACGTTTATGCAGAACCATTTCGGTATATCAGGTATGTTTTGTTACGTTTATGCAGAACCATTTCGGTATATCAGGTATGTTTTGTTACGTTTATGCAGAACCATTTCGGTATATCAGGTATGTTTTGTTACGTTTATGCAGAACCATTTCGGTATATCAGGTATGTTTTGTTACGTTTATGCAGAACCATTCCGGTATATCAGGTATGTTTTGTTACGTTTATGCTGAACCATTCCAGTATATCAGGTATGTTTTGTTACGTTTATGCTGAACCATTCCGGTATATCAGGTATGTTTTGTTACGTTTATGTAGAACCATTCCGGTATATCAGGTATGTTTTGTTACGTTTTGACGGCACCAGTAGAAGTGAAAGAGTTAAATGAGATAGCGTAGCGTTCCTTGCTACGGGTTCTAAGCTGTATACAGTTGGTTAGTGTCTCAGAGATATGAGGATACGCTTTTTCACTTATTATGGCATATAGTAAATGAGTTCATTAATTTTTGGCGGGACGTCTTGTAGTTGGAGGAGTAATTGAGATAGTCATTACCGATTTTATAGATATTAAAGTGAAACAGCTTACACGTATTAAGAAAGGGTTAGGAATACATTAAAATGAAAATACTGAATAGGATTGTAATAATTATGGTGAGCAAAGATGCATGGTATATACAACTAGCAAAACGAAAATAGTGCATTGTGCTGCTTTATGATACATAAATGTGTTTAAGATAATTAGATAATTCATAATAGCATGACCTAGGCAAAAGTAGACTTCGAATGTTTGAGATATAGCTACTAACAATCTAGAGAAAGATGAACCAGGAGAGATACGTAAAGCTTGATAAATTAACTTTAGCAGATTACAGAAAACAGGAAGAGATTAAAGGCGCAAAAGATAAACGGGAGCAACGAATTATCAGTCCTCATTAATCATTAATCCTGTTCTCAAAAAACAGGGTGAATGTTCATGTATGTGAATATATGACCTGTGATTTCGTATACTATTTAACAGTAAATTGTGAATAACATAAAGCTTAACAACAAGGTCAGTATCTAAAAAAATATAGCAAAGGAGGAGTTGCAGCATTTCCATGTTTATTGTTGTCAGAATTGTTGTACGAAAAAACACGCTTGGTATGGAATATATACACATATATTTCATTTATGGGGCTTTCAAACTATTGCACGTATCATAACATTTCTTAATTCAATATTTCCTTAGGTTACCAATAATACAATCTAGACAAATATTGCCAATCAATAATATAAGGTCCATTGATTTCTTAATATATTTAGTTACAAACCGACTTTACAATAGCATTATTGGTAACTCTAGATTTTATACATCCTTATTAACCAATATAGAGCGTAATCTTAATCTTACTAAATAATTGACTCGCAGCAAACCTGTAGAGCGAGACTGAAATAAAAGCATGGTCATATTATAGTTAGATCATTTTTCTATGTGAGTTAGTGAGACATAAAACTGTCTGTGACAAATTCCTTCCCCATAGTTGAAAGAGTGACAGGAATGTTCGAGCCAAAATGCCTTGATACACGGAGTTTAAAGTAATTAAATTCATAGGATGAGGGGAAAATGGATTCAGGGTAGAGTGTTCCAGAGCTCAGCTGTTGAATAGGGGAAAGATTGGGAATATCGTTTCACTCTTGGGTTGGAGAAATGCAAAGAGTAGGGGTGGGATTGTATTGGAAGACAGGTTCTACGTACTCCTCGTATAGGAGATGGTATACATTGAAAGAGGGTGAGGAACACTGATTATTGTAATATCAGTTGAATAGCGAGAAAGATGCAACTTTGCGGAGAAGAGAGAGAGATTGCAGAGAGTCAGGGAGTGGACATCAGTTAATGAGACAAAAGGTTTTCTTTTCTATTCTATTCTATATGCTCAGGCCCAATCCCCATTTTGGGGGTAGCCGACTCAAGACAGAGCAAGAACAGGGAAAACACAAAAACAACATAAAACACAAAATAAACACAGATAAAAAACACAAACTCTCACACATCCAGGTCACCCAGGAGAAGACCCAGAGACCAAGGTTTCTTTTCTACTTTGTCAAAAAAATGCTGTGTGAAAGGATCTGCCCCACACATGTGAACAATATTCAATACATGGACGCACTGTGCCTCTGTACAGAGCAAGAAGCTGTGCCGGGGTAAAGAACCCCCGGAGACGATTGAGCATACGTAGCTTCTGGAAAGCTGTTTTAGCAAGGGTGGTAATATGATCTTTCCAAATGAGATCAGGAGAAAAGGAGACACCGAGAATACTGAGAGAAGATGAAAGGTTGATTTGTGTATTGTTGAAGTATAAGGGAAAGTCCTGTGGGAGTTCTTGATGGGTAGATAAATGGAGAAATGGATTTTGGAAGCACCAAAAGCAACAATATATTTTCTGCCCCAAGTGGGAATTGTTGATATGTCAGAAGATATGGCATCGTCACGTGACTTTTTGAGAGATTGCTTGCTGGGGGGTTCTGAAAAACTAGTTGAATAGTGTAAGGGTGAGTCATCAGCATATGAATGAATGGCTGATAGTTGATAGGTTGAGAAAGTGAAAGATGGCCGTCCACAACTGCAGCCATGGAACGGCCAGGAAGGGAAATAGAGATAAAGGCACAATTTGAGGGACAAGAACTAAAGGTGGGTAGCTTAGAAGTTAGAGATTTGTGCCAGACTCTATTAAAGGACTTAGATATGTCTAGCACAATAGAAAAGCTTTCACCGAAATCATGAGAGGAGGATAACCAAAAGTTAGTAAGATATGAATAAGATATGAATAAGATATGAAAGAAGATCACCAGTAGAGCGACCCCTTAGGAAGCCATACTGGCGATCTGAAAGTAGATTATATGGGCAGAGAGATGCTTAAGAAATTTCGAAGTAAGAATAGTTTCCAAAACTTTGGAGATGCAAGAAATGAGAGCAATTGGACGATAGTTGGAGGGTTGAGAGCGATCATCCCTTCTTTGGGATAGGTTGAATGAGAGCAAACTTCCAGCAAGAAGGAAAGACATTAGAGGAGAGACAGAGATGAAAGAGTTTGCCTAGGCAGGGAGTCAGCATGGAAGCAAAGTTTTTTTTAGCACAACAGGAGGAACACCATCACGCCTTCTTAGTATTAAGCCCAGAGAGGGTAGAGAGCACATATTTAAAAGAGATTAGGATATTAGGTATAAGTAGGAGAGTTGGAGTGGGAGGAATAACACCGGAATCATCCAAGGTGGAGTTTTTAGCGAAAGTTTGGGTGAAGAGCTTAGCTTTGTCAGAGGAAGTGACGGTAGTGCCGTCAGAGTGGAAAAGGGGAGGGAAAGACGAAGAAGAACAAATGGTGGAGAGGTTTTTGGCTAGATACCAGAAAGCTTGGTATGGGAAGAGCTTTGAGTTGGATAGTTCAAAGAGAGGTAACCTGACCAAGATTTGAACCCACTCACTGCAGGTATATTTGGAAGAGCTGGGCACCATAACCACTCGGCCATGAGCATATGGCTGAGTGCTTATGGTGCTCAGCCCTTCCAAATATACCTGGAGTGATTGGGGTCGAATCCTGGTCAAGATACCTCTTTCCCAGCCTGTCCGACATTATCATTAGATATTGGATAGTTCAGTGCATTTAATCTAGAATCGATGAAAGAGTGTTTGGTGAGTCAAAGAACAGATTTGGTTTGATTCTGGCCAGAAACATGGGAAGAATAAGATTCTTAAGTTTGAAGGTGTCGGTACCATTTGAATGCTTCATCCTTATTGCGACAGAAGTTGAACAAGCGTGAGTAAACCATTTTTTTTTTTACATTAGTCTGAGGGAAAGAAAATGGAATGTATGCCTCCATGCCCGAGAGAATTACCTCGGTAATGAGTTCAGCACTCTCCGAGGGTCCCCGGCAACGGAAGGAAAAGTAATTCCATGGGAAATCAAAGAAGTACTACCGGAGAGCCTCCCAGTCGGCAGTGCCAAAGTGCTACAAGTGCCGCCGACTGGCTAGTTCGGCTCAATCGGGTGGCCGTACTGGAGAGATAGGACAGGAAAGAGAGATAGGTAGGAGGAGCCCAAATGAGGGAAAAGATCGACAGTATAAGAAGAAGGGTTAGAAGTTAGAAACAAGTCAAGAATGTTAGGCCGATCTCCGAAGCTATCTGGGATACGGGTGGGTTGCTGAACCAACTGCTGTAGGTCATTTAGGATAGAAAAGATATAGGATTGTTCGCCAGGTTAGTCAGTGGAATGAGAGGAGAGCAATTGGTGGTGGTGAGGGTTAAAATCTCCTAAGATGGTGATTTCTGAGAAAGGAGAGATGGCTAGGATGTGTTCCAGTTAAGAGTTTAGATACTCAAAGAATTTGGGAAAGTCAGTAGAGTTAAGGGAAAGATAGACAAAACAGAATTATTTAGTATGAGAATGACAGGATAACTTGAGCCATAAAGTGGAGAATTCAGAGGAGTCAAAATCGGGAACATGAGATCCTGTGAGTTTGCTGCATCCGCCTTTGGCTTTGAAAGTAGTATAGAGAAAGTAGGATGATACAGAGAAGGTGCTACTGTCAGTTGCATACAATTATGTCTAAAAATATATGGTAGTATTTATTTTACAAAACCAAGGAACTGCACTGCAAATATATATAGTGTAGTGTGTAAATATAATCACGGTCGACCCAGTTTGCTATAACAGTAAAACTGCAGACTAAAACATAATGAATATAGCAAAGATAAATAGGTAGATAAAGCTTGCTTCATTTACTGTAATACTGTGTGTATATACATATATATATATATATATATATATATATATATATATATATATATATATATATATATATATATATAATGTTTCTAAGTAAATTAGATATACAAACGACAAACAGTATGTGGTTATGTTCCAATAGCGAGAGAGAGAGCGAGAGAGAAAGTTGCCTATAGCGCGTTTATCATGCTACACACACCTCTACCTAATCTTATCATGGCTTATGGTATTATGTGGCTCTGCGAAGATGATTTTCATAGTTGAATATTTAATGCATAAGAATTCGTTATATTACTATCACAATCGAAGGTGGGTAAGTGAGATGTTAGACAACTTATTTATTATGCCATTATCAAAGTTTAAATAAATTATTCTTCATAAAATAATTCACGCTCCAGCCACAGGTTTCTTTGTAATCCACCACCACCTACCCCTATCCTGCACTACTGCTATAGGTTGCCCTCTATAGTTTGTCACTCGGCACTTTGTATCTGGATCTCTTTATGCATTTCTGTCTCGTGCTCGTCTTTTACCTTTCTGTAACGTTGTTTCCCATAGCTTTGTATTTTTTTTTAATTCGCCTAGCTTACCTCTGCCGTTTTAATCATGAGTTTTAGTGCCACATAGTTTTTATGGGCTTGGTGCTAGTCTTTATAATAATAATACCTTCTCCCTCCCCCCTCTATGATTCTCGAGGTAGAAACACACAGTTTCTTATTGGAGGGTGTATGTTTCAATTTGCTACAACTTTAGCAGTATTATGTGTTTCATTAATACCAGCAATCCAATATTTTGCAATCATAATATCACATAATGATCAAAACACAAAATTAATCATTCTTTCACAGTAAAGTATTTGGTCACTCACTTCCCTCCACCCCCACCTGCCGCTGGTTACCCCTCCCACTCCTGTACCCTCCTTCCCCCTCCCTCGCCTCCCTCCCTCCTTCCACCCCATACCTTCACCTCCTACCCCCACACCATCACTGTTACCAGATAATTTATGGGCACTAATTGTGCTGCCCTCTATTGAGGTCTTGGACAGACCAAGGCTGTATATGTTTCATCTGTCCACAACTGTACCTTCAGCTTATTATCCTTTAATATTCGTAGCTTACCATTGCACATAGATGATTTTAAAGATCAGTGTCTCTCAGAACTTGAAAATAAAATGAGCGTAATTGATTTGTGTGAAACTCGTCTTAATGATAATATATGTGATATATATGATATTCCTAATTATCGTTCGTACTTTAATAATAAAAACACCAAACAGGGTGGTGTAGCAATATTTGTAAGGGATTACATACAAGCAACGCTCCGACAGGACCTTACTAAGCTATTGCCTCACTTAGAGACACTCTTTATAGAAGTTAAACACCAAACTAATACATTCCTTGTCGGTATGATATATAGACCCCCCAATTCGCAATTCACCCTCTTCTATGACTCATTTAACGAAATATTAGAAACAATCTCAACCAACCGAAGCGTTCCCTGTTATATTATGGGAGATTTTTTAATTTGAACCTTTTAAATTATCAGCATAATCCAGTACACAACTTTATAACTCTAATGTATTCCCATATGTACTATCCAACTATAACAAAACCTACACGTATAATTAATGATAGTGCCACTCTATTAGATCACATATGGACTACAGATATTGAGTACTATAATTCGAGTAGCATAATTTTTACGGAAATTACGGATCATTTTCCAGTTACTAGTAATTTTATTTACCCCGATCTACAAGTAAATCAATTAAATACTCACATTACTAAAATCACGAGGTCACCCACAACAGAAAACTAGCAAAACTCAAAACTGCATTAAAGGAATACAACTGGCGCTCAAGCCAAACAAATGACATCAATTCTACATTTAATTCGTATATGCAAAATTTTAAAATAATTTTTGATGAATACTGTCCCAAACGTGAGATTAAAATAAAGATAAAATACCTCAATAAGCCATACATAACACCAGCAATTACTAATTCTATAAAATTAAAAATAAATTACAAAACAAAGCTGCAAAATGGCCAATCACCTATGGAGACTATTTCAAAAATTATAGAAAAATATTAACACGTGCAATAAAGAGTGCGAAGAATAATTATCACAAATCTAAGCTAACTGAATATTCTGGACACATGAGGAAAACCTGGAACTTTATTAATACAATATTAAACAGAAACAAACGAGATGAACCCCCGCAACATATGATATTTAACGGTACACCAACAACAGAACCGAAGCAGATCGCTGAAGGATTCAATGAATACTTCAGTTCGGTAGGAGAAAACTTGAGCCGTAATATTAGGACAGACCCTTCAGACTTTGAAAAATACCTTCCTGACCCAGTGAATTTTTCGTTCAGGTTAGCTCCAGTTTCGGAGAAGGAACTCCACTCGGTCATTACTAATTTAAAAAACTCTTCATGTGGTTATGATGACATACCTGTTCCCATTGTTAAGGAATGTATAAACGAAATTATTCCCTTTCTTAAACACATAATTAACAGATCCTTCAAATCAGGTATATTTCCTAATTACCTACAAATAGCTAAAGTAATTCCAATTTTTAAAAAAGGTGACAGATCCAACCCCCAAAACTATAGGCCAATTTCCCTACTCACAATATTTAGCAAAATATTTGAAAAAGTTGTCTGCTCCAGGCTAACACAATATTTAGAATCCAATGCTCTCCTAACGAAATACCAGTTTGGTTTTCGTCCCAGGTCATCAACTGAGTGTGCCATTTACCAGCTCTCTAAAGAAATGTACAAGGTTTTAGACACAAAATCATACCAATTGACTGTCTTTTGTGATCTATCAAAAGCCTTTGTCACCATACCCCATAATATTTTAATTAAAAAACTAGAGAATTACGGAATACGAGGCCCACCCCTTAACTGGTTTAAGAGTTATTTAAGTAACCGTAAACAATTTGTATTTTTCAATAACACTTGTTCAGAATACAGGAATATGAAGTATGGTGTCCCACAGGGTTCGGTACTTGGTCCGGTGTTGTTTAATTTGTTTATTAATGATATTATAAATTCAAGCACTAAAATAAAATTTCTACTTTATGCCGATGATACCAATATTTATCTACAGGATAATAATATTCTCGAATTATCAAACCAAATGAATGAAGAAATTAGCAAAGTTTCTAATTGGATTAAATCAAACAGTTTAACGCTCAATCTTGGTAAAACTCATTATTTAGTGACTCATTTTAGCTCGAATCAAATTCCCAATATTGTCATTAAAATCGATGAACACATTATTGAGCAGGTTAAGGGGAGATTTCCACTTGAGGGACTTTTTTCTTGACCCCTTTCTCCCTCATGTTTAGCCCCATTGCTTTTGATATTATAAAACGTTTGCCCCATTAGTTTAGCGATTTTAAGAACTTTCACCCCATACCACACCTTCCCACTCTGAACCTGTTTTGGTGACTAAATGGCATTACGATAGGGCAGACTGGGAGGGTCTTCAAGGTTTCTTTATTGATATTCCCTGGACCTCTTTCTTTTCTAATGATGCACACTCCACCTTGAGCCACATACAAGATTTTGTAAAAATTGGAATGGAAACTTTTATTCCTCATCAAAAGTACAGTAAAAGATCTAATTCACCTAAATGGTTTGACCATAATTGTGCTAGAGTAACTGAACAAAAAGCAATAGCCTACAATGCATACACAAGATCAAAAACACATGAAGCCTTTAATTACTTTAGAAACATCAGAAATCATGCCAAAACTGTATTAAACCTAACTAAATCAAACTTTCTCCATAAGCAGGCAAATAAACTTCTAAATAATCCAAATGATAACAAAATATTTTGGTCTACTCTTAACTCATTCAAATCCAACTTCACTACTGCTTCATCCATTCCACCATTAAAATCTCCGACTGGCAATCTTGTAAGTGACCCACGAGGTAAAGCTAACCTTCTTGCAGATATTTTCTCCACCAACTCAACCTTAGATGACATAAATCAAGATGTCCCTGTACTTAATTTTAATTCACCTGAAATTCCCTCACTTAAGATCCACACCAGACATGTCAAAACTATTTTGCAGAATCTCTCAGTAGATAAGGCTCCTGGTCCAGATGAAATTCCTCCAATAGTACTTAAGAATTGCTCCTTGGTGCTCGCTCCTGTATTGGCAAAATTTTTCCGTCTGTGTACTCATACCTCATGCTTCCCAGTACCCTGGAAAGAAGCAAACATCCATCCAGTTCCTAAAAAAGGTGCCTCTTCAGATCCATCAAACTACAGACCAATAGCTATAACTTCCACTCTTGGCAAAGTTTTTGAAATTATATTAAATAATCACATAATTAAGCATCTGGAGAATAATAAATTAATCAGTGATAGGCAATATGGTTTTAGACGATGTCGATCAACTGCAGACATTCTTTGCCTTCTTACGCATCAAATCAACCAAGCTACAGACCAACATGGTGAAACACATACAATAGCACTGGATATATCAAAGGCATTTGATAGAGTCTGGCATCAATCCTTATTGTCGAAGATGTCACACTACGGCCTTGCATCATTAGTTCCACTAATTTCTTCTTATCTTCATAACAGAAAAATACGTGTAATGGTAGATGGCCTTTATTCTCAATTTCACTCAATAAATGCTGGTGTTCCCCAGGGATCAGTTTTGGCCCCAACTCTGTTCCTCATTCATATCAATGATCTCATATCTACCACTCATAATCCAATACATTCCTACGCAGATGACTCAACACTCCACAGTTCCTTCACATTTACCAATTCTTTCACCCAACCCGATCTTATAAATTCAAAAATAAACACTGCAATTTCTCTGAACCAGGACCTTTCTAGAATTAATGAATGGGGACAAGAGAATCTAGTTTCCTTTAATGCACAGAAAACCAAGTACATTCAATTTTCTAACCGACAGAATCTCACTGACTCCCATATATTTTTTAATGATGTAAATATTCCCACTTCCCCTAGTATTGACATTCTCGGTGTAACATTAACTACTAACTTGAGCTGGACACATTATGTTAGAAGCATTGCTAAGAATGCCTCTAAAAAACTGGGACTCCTGTACAGAGTTCGAGAATTCTTCACTGACGAGCAGTTGGCCGTAATATATAAAAGTCATGTGCGCTCTCAGATGGATTACTGTTCACCTCTGTGGGGTGGAAGTGGAGTGGTTGCATTGAGGCAGTTGGACAAAATTCAAAATAAAGCTATTAGATTAATCAATAACCCTGCAATCACACAGGACCTTCCTACATTAGCCATACGAAGAAACGTTGCATCCCTTGCATTATTCTACAGATATTTTCACAGCAATTGTTCCGAGGAACTTGCTTCAATTGTGCCGCCTCTCCACATCTTTCCCCGTAGAACTAGGGCAGCTGAGAGCGCCCATGAATTTACACTTTCTCCTCCACAATGCAGAACTTCTGCTTATCAGAATTCATTTATCCCCAGAGCTACTACTCTTTGGAATTCACTTCCCTCGAATTGCTTTCCACAAACTTACAATCAACAAATGTTTAAATCCAGTTGTTACAAACATTTTATGAATGGAGGATGCCTTTAGGCACATGGACCTTTTTGTTTTATCTGTGTTTTTCCTTCCTCCATTCATTGTCTCTTAAAAAAAAAAAAAAAAAAAAAAAATTAAGACCTTTCGTGCCATTCAGGTGTCGATTTTATCCTGACGAGCGATAGCGAGCCTGTAATTTAAGAGGAACCGGCCTTTGGCCGGAAATTTTTTCTACCGAAAAATGTACAAATTTATCTTGAAAGGGACTCAAGGGGGTGTAATTTTAAGCTTGATGGAGGTCTAGGGAACAAACTAAATACCTCCCCTTAAGGAAGCTAAATTTCTTGGTGTTACCATTGACAGCGCAATGACCTGGAAAACACACATATATGACATAAAATTGAAAATATATAAAATTACTGGAACAGTTTATAAAACAAGAGATTCGTTCAACATCAACTCACTAAAACAAATGTATTTTGCTTTAATTTATCCTCATATTATTTATTGCGCTACTATCTGGGGAGGAGCCAATAAAACTTATTTAGACGCCATATTTCTAGCTCAGAAAACGATATTACGAATTATTACCTATCAATCGTATAACGCTCACACTGGACCTATATATAACGCTCACACTGGACCTATATATAACGCTCACACTGGACCTATATATAACGCTCACACTGGACCTATATATAACGCTCACACTGGACCTATATATAACGCTCACACTGGACCTATATATAACGCTCACACTGGACCTATATATAACGCTCACACTGGACCTATATATAACGCTCACACTGGACCTATATAACGCTCACACTGGACCTATATATAACGCTCACACTGGACCTATATATAACGCTCACACTGGACCTATATATAACGCTCACACTGGACCTATATATAACGCTCACACTGGACCTATATATAACGCTCACACTGGACCTATATATAACGCTCACACTGGACCTATATATAACGCTCACACTGGACCTATATATAAAGATCTTGGTTTATTGAAATTAAATTATATTCTTTTTTCACAAGCAGTCCGTTTTATCTAAATCAACAATTACTCATAGATGGCAATTTTGACTTAATGACACACATTTTTAACACACGAGGAGTCGAGGAGTCATTACGACTATCTTACTATAGATAAACACATGGACAACGTAGCCTACATTACAGGGGCCCGAAATTGTGGAACACGTTGAACGAATCTGTTAGACACTCCGAATCTTTATTTGCATTTAAAACTAAAATCAAACAAAGCTTCCTTAATCAATACTAGTACTTAATTGCAGTCTCTGAAAGCAAAAGTTTTGTTTATATGTATACTTACCTTATCTTTAATATATTTTAGCATACTGAGTAGGTCACATATCAATTGTATAATTTAGTAAGAACCACTACAAATTATTATAGCTTGAATATTGTTTATTACATCTAATAATTGTTAAGCAACTATGTGCTGTTTAGCTTCATATATTTTATTATGCCTATATAGCTAGCTAACATGAACTACTTCTTAGATAGCTGCACTTGCCACATTAATTACTATATGTATCATCATTCTTATTGTATATGTACCTTTTGGCAATAAAAAAATATCAATAAAAAAAAATCTCTCTCTCTCTACCACCCCCTCTCTTTCTCCTTCCTTCCTCTCTCTCTCTCTCTCTCTCTCTCTCTCTCTCTCTCTCTCTCTCTCTCTCTCTCTCTCTCTCTCTCTCTCTCTCTCTCTCTCACTCTCTCTCTCTCTCTCATTAAAACAACTCCTACAAAATAACATTGACTCTTTCTGGTTCGAAGATTACCTCAGTGAAAGAACACAGTCAGTCCGCATAAATAATACTATTTCCTCAATAGCAAAAATCCCTTACGGTGTCCCTCAAGGGTCTATATTAGAGCCAATTCTCTTCATTATTGTTGTCAATGATATGCTAAAACATATCAAAAAATGCCTACTAGTACAGTATGCTGACGACACACAGTTCCTTCACAGTGGTAAATTAAACTAAATAATGTAAACGCTAGAAGTGAAGAAATCCAATGGATGGCAAATACTTACTTCCAAGAAAATGGTATATTGCTGAACACTAAAAAGACTCAGTGTATCTTCATAGGAACACGTCAAATTATATCAAACATACCAAACAACACCACCATCCAATTCGGTGATACTGAAATCCAACCCTCCATCCACGTAAACAACCTTGGTGTTTACTTGGATCAATATATGGTCTTCGACAAACATATAAGCCAAACAACAACAAAAGTAATGGGGGCCATATTATACATAAATAGAACAAAACATTATTTTGATAAATCAACCCGAATCGCAGTTGTACTATCACTAGTATTAAGTATTCTGAACTACTGTAATATGATTTGGGGGACGATGAATGCATCACTAATCACGAAGGTTCAAAAGTTGCAAAGGTTCACGGCAAGAGTTGCAGATGGTAGGGATCACGTTACACCCATTTTCAAAGAATTACAGTGGCTAAACATAAAGAAACAAATTACTTTTAACTCAGTAGTAACTATTTTTAAACAAGCCACCCACCAGTACCCAGATAATTTCCTACCTCTCCCAACTGTTAACCATATGACTGATAGTAATACATGACAACGACACAATCTTTATGTCCCCAGAACCAAGACTGATTCGGGAGCCAGCGCTATGTCTGTAACAGGTCCTAAGTTACGAAATCAACTACCATCGGATATCAAGGAGGCAAATACCGTACATGCGTTTAAATCAAAGTTAAAACAGAATTTATATAATAATACATAATCTAAATATCGGGCCTCATTGTTCTCTATGGTAATATGATGTGCTTTATATTTGCATTCATATTTTCATAACTGTATATATGCGGGTATTCCAATATGGATACATATAAACTGTATACAGTCATATATATATATGAATGTGTGTGTGAACGTATGTAAGTCCACGCACATATTTATGCAATGTATGTACAGTATTCAATATGTCCTTATTTTACAGTATATATTTCTGTATGTATCTATGTATCAATGCATATCTAGAAGATTGTATGCATATATATATACTGTATATACAGTGTGTATATAATATATATATATATATATATATATATATATATATATATATATATATATATATATATATATACTGTATATGTGTGTGTGTGTGTGTGTGTGCATATGTGGGCATATTTGTATATAATATACAGTATGTATGTATTGTGTGTATATACAGTATGCATCTGAATGTACTGTATATGTACAATCTAAGTTTATACCTAGTTAATACTTATTATAAGTTTATACCTAGTTAATACTTAACCCTCTCCGACATATGACGCGATGTTGAGCCTATTGGGGATACTTTAAAGCCTTTGTTACCATCAGGGGTATTTAGAAACCTTTAGTTTAGTTACTTCAACCTCTGCAGTTGTCTTTGAGTTAGCTATGGGCAGAAAACTAGTTTTGGAGAGTTAATTATAAGAGTGAGATAACTCTATTTCTTATTGTTAATCTGGCAACCTCTGCGTCATAAATGCGTGAAAGGGTTAATGTACACTTTCTTATTGTAATTTATGAGCAGAATATCCAGTTTTCAGAGGAAATAAATATTTTATAATTATTATTATTTATTATCTCTCTCCACAGCTTGCCTACCGCTTCTGGCCACAGTCAACACATGTACAGTGGCTCTAATAAGTCATGTCCCAGCTGTCATTACGTTTTGGCTTATACTGTATTAATCTCTGTCAGATATTGAAAAGGGCGGGTAAGTGTAGGAACATGTGTGTATATGTCACTCAATATGAAGAAATGAAGCCTAGATATTGCCGAAACCAATTATTGATCAAAACATACTTGGTGCCGAGACATCACTTATTAGCGCGACTGTACAAGGTTCACAGGCTAGATACAACTTTTATCAATGGACCTTGGGCATGATGGCCTAGTTAGCTTGTTACGCGGGGGAGATTGGCCAATTCTCGGAAGAAGGCACAAAAAGTAGGGGTGGGGGGCAACACTTTCTCATTTATATAAGTGTTAACGATAGCTTACTGAACGCACACACACACACATATACACATACACTAACACACACACACAATAACACACACACAAGCTCAAACACACACACACACACACACAATAACAAACACAAATACACACATACACAATCACACATACACACACACACACATTTATATCTAAGTATATTATGTATGTATGTATGTATGTATGTATAGTAAATTGCCAAAAGTACATACGCAATAAATTACGATGATTTATGCAACAACAACAAAGTCAACCATTCATAGGCCATCGTATTCACCACAGGCCTTAAGGGAACCCACCTCGCTTTTTTTTCTCTTTCTCTCCCTCTCTATTTGGCTTGTATCCATTCGGCCCCATTCAACCTACTGTTTAAGACGTTTACCCCCATGCAGGTGTCAATGTTTTCCTGGCGAGCGGTAGCGAGCCAGCATACATATATTTTTGTTTTGACAGCAAGCTAAATTTGTACGTCTTTCGATAGAAAAATTTCTCCGGCGAAGCCGGATTTCTCCATACAATGCTGGCTCGCTATCGCTCGCTAGGAAGAAATCGACCCCTGGATGGGGATAAACGTCTTAAAACAGTTGGCTGTATGGGGCCGAATGGATACAACCAGGGAAAGAGAGAAAAGGAGAGAAAGATAAAAAAAAAAAAATCCGGTGACCCCCCTTAACAATATCTGGTGCGCCGTCTTTGGATATGTATATGAACGCCACCTATTGAGCAATGAACTCACTAGGCATTGCACCCCTGTAGCATATTTTTAAATATGGGAATATGGGAATATGTATGCAGTGCTATTTAATCAGGGAACAAAGAGGGTATTTTTGGCGTTTCGGTGGGCTTAAGGGAGCTCAGACGGTATTGTGCAGCATAATTTACTGGTTCGGCTCAATGGTTTAAGGAGGGGGTTTAGTTTGCTCTCTAAACCTCTATCAAACTTTAAAAAACACCCACAACACGATATTTGATATAAATATGTACATTTTTCTACCGAAACATGCCGAAGGCCGATTCCTCTTCAAATACAGGCTCGCTATCGCTCGCCAGGAAAAAAAATCGACACCTAAATGGCACGGAAGGTCTTAATATTGACAAAGAAATGGGGCAAAAGGTCTGAAAATCCCCAAACTAATGGGGCGAATGTCTTGTAATCTCATAACTAATAGGACTAAACATGAGGGAGGAGGAGGACTCGATAAACCAACTGCCTCCCCTTAATTATTTTTGATGGGTTTGATTGCTGCCGCCAGATAGTAAACACAAAAAAGGACACGGGCCGACTGCAGGAAGACATGAATGTAGTGTTCCAGTGGATCAGGGAAAACAACATGCAATTCAATGAAGACAAATTCCAATTAATACGGTACGGAGATAATAATGGCGTTAAAGAAATTACAAATTACTTAACAGAATCTAACCACGTAATAGAACGGAAAGACAGTGTGAAAGACCTTGGGGTATTAATGTCTGAAAATATGGGTTTCAAAGTACATAACCAAGTCAAAGTGGCGGCTGCGAAACGTCTAACGGGTTGGATTCTACGTACATTTTAAAACACGCGGTGAATTACCAATGATAACGCTCTTCAAATCTCTAGTGCTACCGCGGCTTGAATACTGTAGCGTATTAACATCCTCATACAAAGCATGTGAAATAAATGACTTAGAGAGTGTACAAAGAAATTTCACTTCGCATATAAGTTCGATAAAAACATCTACACTATTGGGAGCGTTTAAGAGCACTGAATGCTCGCTGGAACGTAGAAGAGAACGTTACCTAATAATATACACGTGGAAAATCGCAGAGGGTTTAGTACCAAACCTACATACTCCGATATTCATGAAATTCAGTGATAGGAGAGGCTGGGAATGCGAAATCCCCCGGATGAATAACAGGGGTGCTATGGGCTCTCTGCGAGAGGGCTGGTTATCACACAGAGGCCCACGTCTCTTCAACAAACTCCCACGGCGAGTAAGAGACATGAGGGACGTCTCGTTAGACAACTTCAAGAGAGCCCTCGATGTCGAACTACAAAAAGTGCCAGACGAGCCCATCCTCGCGAGGGAGCGAGCTGTCGCTTCAAACAGTCTACTACACCAAAATCACCACCCATAACGAGGGGCGCCGCGCTCCTTGGTGCCGCTAGAAGAGTGGCGAACACATCAAAAGTATCAAAAGTAAGTATATTTGAGCAATGTACTGTATTTTTGGTTTGTACCCTAGAATAAAATAAACGTCTCCCCAGACCCCCTACAAATTAACATATACTTTAAGGGGGGATGGGCGTTTCTATTTGCTTATTTATGTATATTTTTTAGGTTCCTCCCTAGACATCCATCAAACATAAAAAAAAACACCCGCCCCAGACCCTCCTTCAAGATAAATTTGTAAAATTTTGAATACAAAAAATTGTCCCGGCCGAAGGCCGTTTCCTCTTAATTTACAGGCTAGTTATCGCTCGACAGGAAAAAATCGACACTTAAATGACACGAAAAGCATTAATATCGACAAAGAAATGGGGTGAAAGGTCTTAAAATCTGAAAACTAATGGGCCGAATGTCTTAAAATCTGAAAACTAATTGGGCTAAACATGAGGAAGAAGGTGAACCACAAAAACTACCCATCTCCCCTTAAACTAAATATATACATTATGGTAGAAAAATATCCCGGTCAAAGACCGGTTTCTCGTGAATTCCAGGCTTCTTATGACTCGCCCAGAACAATCGACACCTGAAGGGGGTGAAATGTCATATAATCGCCAAACAAATGATATGGAGCGTCTTAAAATGTCCAAAGTAATAACATTAAACCAGGGGGCCCAAAAAACGCCCACCTCGCACCAGATAGGGTTAAGGGGGGTTACCGTTTTTTTTTGTTTTTATCTTTCTCTCCTTTTCTCTATTTTCCAGGCTTGTATCCATTCAGTTCCATTCAGCCAACTGTTTTAAGATGTCAATCCCCATCCAGGTGTCGATTTCTTCCTGGCGAGCGATAGGGAGCCAGCATTGTATGGAGAAATCCGGCTTCGCCGGAGAAATTTTTCTATCGAAAAATTTACAAATTTGACTTGCTGTCAAAACAAAAATACTCGCTACCGCTCGCCAGGAAAATATTGACACCTGGAGAGGGATAAGCGTCTTAAAACAGTAGGCTGAATGGGCCCGAATGGATACAAGCCAAAGAGAGAGGGAGAGAAAGAGAAAAAAAGCGAGGTGGGCTCCCTTAAGTTAATCCTACAAATAACGATGTACAGTTGGCCACATAAGTTATGTTCCTCGTCGCGGGATCTTATGCAGGAAAGTAATAATAGTATGAATTAATCGCGAGTGTAGTTTCTTTTATTTTCACTTGACTAATCAGCTGAGTTAAGAACTACACTTGTAATTCAATTATGGGTAATCAATTTCTGTCCATAAGATGACAGCTCGCTCTCTCTCTCTCTTTCTTTCTTCCCTTCTCTCTCTCTCTCTCTCTCTCTCTCTCTCTCTCTCTCTCTCTCTCTCTCTCTCTCTCTCTCTCTCTCTCTCTCTCTCTCTCTCTCTCTCTCTCCCCTTGTAATGCCATCCTGCGCATTATATCTCTATGTACAGTATAAGATGACATGCAAGAGATAAACAGAACTTATGTGGAGATGGGTTCCTTTTCTGGTCCCCTTTCTCCCTCGTGTTAAGCCCCATTTGTATTCAGATTATAAGACGTTCGGCCCATTAGTTTGGCGATTTTAATACCTTTCGCCCCATTTATTTGTCAATTTTAAGACCTTTCGTGTCATTTAGGTGTCATTTTTTTCCTGGCGAGCGATAGCGAGCCTAATATTTTAAGAGGAAACAGGCCGGGACATTTTTCTACGGACAAATTTACAAATGTATCTTGAATGGGGGTCTAGGAGCTGTTTTTCAAAGCTTGATGGAGGTCTAGCGAGGAAACTAAGAAATACATGAATACATACATTAATAAACCAAAGAAACGGCCCATCTCCCATTAATTGATCAACTGTACAGCCGCCGACAGAGATAACGGGGACAGGAACACTTTTAACCCTTTCAGGATTATCACGCAGTTTGGCACTTTATTTTGGCTACCATTGGACGATTTAATGCAGTTTAGAAAGGACCTTTGCACCGCGAGATTGTCTTAAACGGTATGTATCAGAAACTGGATGTAGCGGAAACGGGATGTAGCGGAAACGGGATGTAGCGGAAACGGGATGTAGCGAAAACGGGATGTAGCGGAAACGGGATGTAGCGGAAACGGGATGTAGCGGAAACGGGATGTAGCGGAAACGGGATGTAGCGAATTTAACCGCCATTAAGGAACAATATAACCGATATTGACCATAATAAGCCTATCTAATACAGGAATAGAAAGGTATATCAATTTATATTAAATTATATTCGCACAAAAACACATGCGTACAGGTCAGGTGAAGGTATTGAGGGATAAGCCTTTGCAACGGCACCTCGTATCTACATTCTAGTACATATACAATACACACTGTAAATAATTTAGGGTGTATAAAGGGTATGAACAAGGTAAATAGATAATTAGGCATACTAATGATACTTTACCTTTCTATCTGGTATATATACTATGGGTTTATTACCACCAATATACCTACAAATGGCTAGATTACTATGACACTTCGTAATATACTCTTTTCCTACCCAATATATTTGAGAGTGTACATCTGTAAGCCCCATTAGTGGATATCAGAGCCAAGACGTCAATCCCGATGACCTAGGCTCGAATCCTAAATAGATAAATGTGTACATTTTTCGGTTGAAAAATGTCCCGACCAAAAGCCGGTTCCTCCATAATTACAGTCTCTCTATCGCTCGCCACGAAAAAAATCGGCACCGAAATGACACGAAGGTCTTCATATTGATAAAGAAATAGGACGACAGGTCTTAAAATCGACAAACTAATGGGGCGAACGTCTGAAAATGTCAAAACTAATGGGGCTAAACATGGAGAAGGAGGTCCAGAAAAAGCAACGACCTCCCCCTTGAAGATTCCAAAATGTATCTAGTAGACTAAGTAAATATAGCCCTGTTACCATTATCTCAGCTGGCAGTGTACAGTCGGCCACATAAGTGATGGCTCGGCACCAAGTATATTTTCATCAATATGTTGGTATCAGCAATATCTAAAACTTGATTTATTCGTTTCGAGGGAGATGCACAAAGATGTTCCTATACTTACCCACCCTACTCAGCATCTGACAGACATTAATACAGCACAGAGCAAGCCAAACATAATGGAAGCGGGGACATGACAATAATAGCACCACCGTACAGTCACGCTGACAAGTTGCGTTCCACCATCACCCCTTCCTCTTGAACCCCTTCAGTATACTTGCTTAAGTCATTTTCGAGCAAAGTATTTTGGTTTGTCCCCCTGGCTAACAAAAAACGCCTTCCCAGACTTCCTCCAAAGTCAAAATAATGCCCACACAGACCCCCTTCAAGCTTCATTGGGAGTTTAAGGGGAGATGGGTCGTTTTCATGGTCCCCTTCTTCCTCGTGTTTAGCCTCATTATTTATCAGATTTGATGATGTTCGGCCCATTAGTTTGGCGATTTTAAGACCTTTCGCTCCCATTTCTTTGTCTTCTTAAGAACCGTCCTTAGACCAGGACATTTTTATATCGAAAAATGTACAAATTTATCTTGAAGAAGGGTCTTGGGGGGGGGGGGGGGGTTAATGCTTGGTCTACGGGAAAAAAATAAAAAAATAAAACTATATATAAACGAACAAATATATACACCCATCCCTCCTTAACCCCTTCTGTACCGGCAACGTTTTATATATTTTAATATAGCTATATTTAGACGGATGTTGTGCAACTTAAGAATGATCTGTGGATGTGAATAGGGTTAAGTGAGATAGTTCAAAGCCTGTTAATTGCTGGAGGCCCATTTTAAACTAACACAATCGTCTAATAGTAACCAGAATAAAATTTTAAAGACGTCGCCGGTACAGAAGTGGTAACAATTTAAATTGCCGTGAATAGACAACTGGAAAACTAAACCCACACAAAAAAAATCATTTATTGTAAAGCCAAAACAATTTCGGTTCATCATGAGTCCTCTCCAGGTGTACAGAGGGATCAAGGGGAGCCGAATCTGTCGTGTCTCTACAATAAAACACAAAAACTGTTTTCAATATGGGGGCTTTAGTTTTATTCAATGTCTTCACTGTATTCTGGCTATCATTAGCTATTGAGAGCTTGATGGATTTTGATATTTTCGAGCAATTTATGTTTAGTTTGTTCCCTACATATAAAAAACGCCTCCCCAGACCCACTTCAACGAGACAAAAAACAAAACAAAAACAAAACAGACCACCTATTAATCTAACTTTCTACAATTGTCGATTAATGTATTCCGACCAGACAGGTTTCTCCCTAAAGTTGCAGGCTTGCTTTCGCTCGCTCAGAAAATGATGATGATGATGATGATGATGAATACTACATAGTCATGTTAACCCTTACAGTACCGGCCACGTCTCTTTTATTGGATTTCAGCTACATTTAGACGATTTTATGAAGCTGAGGAAGGATATATGGTAGCTACAAGGATGGATTTAAATAGTATGTAGCCTTTTAATTGGTAGATTTCCTTCCTAAGCTGAAGAAAATCGTCAAATAGTTGCCAGAATATAATGAAAAAGACATCGCCGGTACAGAACGGGTTAAGAAATTCCATACAGTAGTAATGATATAGTAATGTATATACCTATTATACTGTAGTAATGTATATACCTATTATACTGTAGTAATGTATATACCTATTATACTGTAGTAATGTATATACCTATTATACTGTAGTAATGTATATACCTATTATACTGTAGTAATGTATATACCTATTATACTGTAGTAATGTATATACCTATTATACTGTAGTAATGTATATACCTATTATACTGTAGTAATGTATATACCTATTATACTGTAGTAATGTATATACCTATTATACTGTAGTAATGTATATACCTATTATACTGTAGTAATGTATATACCTATTATACTGTAGTAATGTATATACCTATTATACTGTAGTAATGTATATACCTATTATACTGTAGTAATGTATATACCTATTATACTGTAGTAATGTATATACCTATTATACTGTAGTAATGTATATACCTATTATACTGTAGTAATGTATATACCTATTATACTGTAGTAATGTATATACCTATTATACTGTAGTAATGTATATACCTATTATACTGTAGTAATGTATATACCTATTATACTGTAGTAATGTGTATACATATTATACTGTAGTAATGTATATACATATTATACTGTAGTAATGTATATACCTATTATACTGTAGTAATGTATATGTTATTTTAAGGAGAGATGGGTCGCTTTGTTGGTCCCTCTTCTTCCTCATGTTTAGCCCCATTAGTTTTCAGATTCTAAGACGTTCGGCCCATTAGTTTGGCAATTTTAAGACCTATCGCCCTATTTCTTTGTTTAACCCATTCAGTACCGGCCCCGTCCTTTTAACTTTATGCTGGCTACTATTAGACGATTGTATTCAGCTTAGGAAGGATCATTAACAATAATAAGGCTTCAAATTATCCCAACCAACCCTTTTAACTACCACAGCTCCTTCCTAAACGGCACAAAATCGCCTAATAAAGCTAGAATATATATAACACGTCGCTGGTACTCAAAGGGTTAAGACATTTTGTGCCAATTAGGTGTCGATTTTTTCCTGGCGAGCGATAGCGAGCCTGTAATTTTAAAGGAACCGGCCTTTGGCCGGGACATTTTTCTACCGAAAAATGTACAAATATATCTTGAAGGAGGGTCTTGGGAGGGTGTTTTCTTAAGTTTGATTGAGGTCTAGGGAGAAAACTAAAAGCAAATACTAAAAATATACATAAATGAGCAAATAAATACGGCCATCCCCCCTTAATTGTGCGCGATACAGCGTGAACTTAGTGTCCCCCTATTATTGCCCATGACTGTACACCGTTAGGACATATACGTTCTGCGTAGTGGGGGTTGGAGTCCACTGCGCAGAACCGATGTGTTGTTGCAGTCATTAGTATTTATAGCGCTAGTATGTTATGTACGTGTAGGAAAGGTTCTGTATGTGGCGTGCATAGCTGTGTGTGTGTGTGTATAAGTGCGTGTGTGTGTGTGTATAAGTGTGTGTGTGTGCATAAGTGTGAGTATGTGTGTATATATATATATATATATATATATATGTGTGTGTGTGCGTGTGCATATATTAGTGTGTGTGTGTATGTGTATAAGCCTGCATACATAGCGTGTGTTTGTATTCATGTCAGCCAAACATGTGTGTCTCTGGATGTTTCTACTCTTTTAATATTCATGAGTGGGATCTGCGTCATTGGGGTCGTCTGGGGATTTTGCTTGTTTACTAATAGTAGTTGTAGTGATAAAGATGACAGTAGTGATGATGGTGATAGTAATGGTGATGTTGACTGCTGTAGTGATGATGGTAACAGTTGTAGTGATGATGGTCACAGATGTAGTGTTGATGATAGCAGTAGTGATGATGGTGATAGTAATGGTGATGTTGACTGCTGTAGTGATGATGGTAACAGTTGTAGTGATGATGGTCACAGATGTAGTGTTGATGATAGCAGTAGTGATGATGGTGATAGTAATGGTGATGTTGACTGCTGTATTGATGATAGTAACAGTTGTAGTGATGATGGTCACAGATGTAGTGTTGCTGATAGCAGTAGTGATGATGGTGATAGTAATGGTGATGTTGACTGCTGTAGTGATGATAGTAACAGTTGTAGTGATGATGGTCACAGATGTAGTGTTGCTGATAGCAGTAGTGATGATGGTGATAGTAATGGTGATGTTGACTGCTGTAGTGATGATAGTAACAGTTGTAGTGATGATGGTCACAGATGTAGTGTTGATGATAGCAGTAGTGATGATGGTGATAGTAGTATAGTTATAATAGTGGTAATAGTAGTGATGATGGTAACCCATCGCAGAGTTGGGTATGCCGTTTTGATTTTGGGCAAAGCGGCACTTCTACTTTATTATTATTATTATTATACAAATATATACATATCTCCCCTTAATCAATGATAATTAAGGGGAGGTAGACCGTTGTTCTGGACTCCCTTCTCCCTAATGTTTAGCCCCACTAGTTTTGATATTATAAGACGTTCGACCCATTAGTTTGGCGATTTTAGCACCTTTCACCCCATTTGGTTGCCAATTTTAACACCTTTCTATCATTTAGGTGTCGATTTTGTCCTGGCGAGCGATAGCGAACCTGCAATTTTAAGAGGAACCGGCCTTTGGCCGGGAAAATTTTCTACCGAAAAATTTACAAATTTATCTTTAAGGGTCTAGGGGGTGTTTTTCTAAGCTTGATGGAGGTCTAAGGCGAAAACTAAAACAATAAATGAATCAATAGACCAAACAAACGGCCAGTCTCCCCTTAAGTATCAACTTGATTATATTTACCTTGATCATACCTTTTACTTGCTTATAGTGCACCCCTTCCCTTCCCTTTAACCCCTTCAGTACCGGTGACGTCAGTTGGTGTTTATATCGGCTACATTTACACGACCTGCTGGATAAATGGTAGCTAAAAGGATTAAGGGAGCCCACCTCGCTTTTTTTTTTATCTTACTCTCCCTCTCTCTTTGGCTTGTATCCATTCGGCCCCATTCAGCCTACTGTTTTAAGACGTTAACCCCATCCAGGTGTCATTATTTTCCTGGCGAGCGGTAGCGAGCCAGCATACTGTACATATATTTATTTTAGTTTTGACAGCAAGCTAAATTTGTAAAAAAAATTATAGAAAAATGTCTCCGGCGAAGCCGGATTTCTCCATACAATGCTGGCTCGCTATCGCTCGCCAGGAAGAAATCGACACCTGAATGGGGGTAAACGTCTTAAAACAGTTGGCTGAATTAGGCCGAATGGATACAAGCCAGAGAAAGAGAAAAGGAGAGAAAGATAAAAAAGCCGGTGACCCCCCTCCCCCTATATGATAGTCCGTAGCCTTTTAATTGGTGGTTGTCCTGCTTAAAGTGAATAAAGTAATCATATTATTATTACCAGAACATATCGAGAAGGACGTCACCGGCATAGACGGAGTTAACCCCTTGCGCTAACACAAAGACAATTTATTCAGCTTAGTAAATACCTCTAAGCATCAAGGGTTCTACATTTAATCAACAAAACTTTCTAATTTTCAGAGTTATTTTTACCAGAATAATAATTGTCTAATGAAAGCTGGTAGGGAAAAAAAGAGAAACAGAAAACAAACAAACAAGAAAATGGCGTGGGATTGGTTGGGAAGACGAAACTCTATGGGTAGTTAACGCCTTGTTTAACCCTTTTATTATTTTACGACGCATACTTTTAATAATTATATTCTAGCTATTATTACACCATTGTATTCAGTTTAGAAAGGATCTGTGGGAGTCAAAGGGATAATTGAGATAGATTTTACCACTTTGATTGATAGAGGTCCTCCTTAAGGGAGCCCACCTCGCTGTTTTTCTCTTTCTCTCCCTCTCTCTTTGGCTCGTATCCATTCGGCCCCATTCAGCCTACTGTTTTAAGCGGCTTACCCTCATCCAGGTGTCAATATTTTCCTGACGAGCAGTAGCGAGCCAGCATATATATATTTATGTTTTCACAGCAAGCTAAATGTGTACATTTTTCGATATCAAAATTTCTCCGGCGAAGCGGGATTTCTCCATACAATGCTGGCTCGCTATCGCTCGCCACGAAGAAACCGACACCTGAATGGGGATAAACGTCTTAAAACAGTTGGCTGAATGTCGCCGAATGGATACAAGCCAGGGAAAGGGAGAAAAGGAGAGAAAGATAAAAAAAAAAAAGCCGGTGACCCTCCTTAAGTAATTGGTATCCACAATAGAAAATTATGCACAATATAAAATATCGAAATAAATTTAAAAATTATTAGGGTAATCCTCTAACTACGTAGTAATAACAAATTCAAATACAATCGTATAGCATTAGCCAAAATATAAATAACTTTCAATGTACTATAAAAGGGACAACTATAGCTTTAATCCAGTGACCAAATAAGAAAATTTTTAAGTTACAAAATGTAGAAATATATGTTAGCTAAAGAAAATAGAGAAGTCATCATGTTAGCTAGATTAAAGAAAATAGAGAAGTCATCATGTTAGCTAGATTAAAGAAAATAGAGAAGTCATCATGTTAGCTAGATTAAAGAAAATAGAGAAGTCATCATGTTAGCTAGATTAAAGAAAATGGAGAAGTCATCATGTTAGCTAGATTAAAGAAAATGGAGAAGTCATCATGTTAGCTAGATTAAAGAAAATAGAGAAGTCATCATGTTAGCTAGATTAAAGAAAATGGAGAAGTCATCATGTTAGCTAGATTAAAGAAAATAGAGAAGTCATCATGTTAGCTAGATTAAAGAAAATGGAGAAGTCATCATGTTAGCTAGATTAAAGAAAATAGAGAAGTCATCATGTTAGCTAGATTAAAGAAAATCGAGAAGTCATCATGTTAGCTAGATTAAAAAAAATGGAGAAGTCATCATGTTAGCTAGATTAAAGAAAATGGAGAAGTCATAATGTTAGCTAGATTAAAGAAAATGGAGAAGTCATCATGTTAGCTAGATTAAAGAAAATAGAGAAGTCATCATGTTAGCTAGATTAAAGAAAATGGAGAAGTCATCATGTTAGCTAGATTAAAGAAAATAGAGAAGTCATCATGTTAGCTAGATTAAAGAAAATAGAGAAGTCATCATGTTAGCTAGATTAAAGAAAATAGAGAAGTCATCATGTTAGCTAGAGTAAAGAAAATAGAGAAGTCATCATGTTAGCTAGAGTAAAGAAAAGAGAGAAGTCATAATGTTAGCTAGAGTAAAGAAAATAGAGAAGTCATCATGTTAGCTAGATTAAAGAAAATAGAGAAGTCATCATGTTAGCTAGATTAAAGAAAATGGAGAAGTCATCATGTTAGCTAGATTAAAGAAAATAAAGAAGTCATCATGTTAGCTAGATTAAAGAAAATGGAGAAGTCATCATGTTAGCTAGAGTAAAGAAAATAGAGAATTCATCCTGTTAGCTAGATTAAAGAAAATGGAGAAGTCATCATATTAGCTAGATTAACCCCTTGGCTGCGGGTGACGTTCAAGAATGCATAGGCAATTAAGAGCAATTTCCTGGCTTTAAAAGCCTGTAAAAGCCGTAGTAATCGAGTGTCAGTGGGCGGGAGCGTGAGGGACTTCCGTCTGACCCTCAGAGCAGCCAGCCGCTCACTGAGGTAGACTGTGGTCTCGCGCGGCTGTCTCGACAGTGTTGCCGAGCGAGCGAGAGCTAATAATTAGCGAGCTTTCCCGAATGTCTATGGCAACACTGCGGGTGAACCCCGCCACCTACGAAGCTAGTTCTGGTGTAATTTTGAAGCTATTTTCGCTTAGTTTTCGACAGAATACAGTTCATTTAATGCAGATACTTGATTAATCATTCAGGAGTGCCTGAATATGCTCTAAATAGCGCAAATAAGCCAGCAGCGTAAGGGGTTAAAGAAAATTAAGAAGTCATAATGTTAGCTAGAGAAAAAACACTAAAGAACTCATAATGTTAAGGGAGCCCACCTCGCCTTTGTTTTCTCTTTCTCTCCCTCACTTTGGCTTGTATCCATTCGGCCCCATTCAGCTGTTTTAAGATGTGTCACAAATCGAGGGTACTGTATGAGAAGGACCCGGGCATGCCTAACGGTAACGCAATACCCTCTCTATAACCCTCAGTATAGCCGATCGTGAACAGACACTACTACACGTAGCACTACTGGGTCCAGGCTCTCTGGAACCACAACAAGTGGGGTAGGATTCCCGATATACTTTAGGCCGCTGTCTTTTACTCGTCCGGCCAACTGGACAAGAGATACTACTCCGTCCCAACGAGGATAAATTCAGATAATAACCCCACAGAACAATCACTGTGGTCACAGACTCCTACCTACTATATTATCAACAGTGCCGTGCTATGATCAAGAAGGGTGCAGTGACTATACTAGGGAAAACCACCCTGTAACGGTTACCTCTATAAGAGGCAACCACCCCTCCTCTATTACAGTATGTCACCCTGCCGTGATCAAAAGCACTAGCCCAAAGTAGAGAATTGTTGCAACACAGTTCCGGGTGATTGAAATGTGGACACAAAAACTAGGGTTGGATCACACTGGTTGAGGACTCCCTCGGCCACTGGACCAACAAAAGGATCACAAGAAGAAAATTACGGTAAAGGCATGTACAAGTAGAACACCGCAACCAGGCAGAGTCCACATGTATATCCCGATACGAAAAGAATAGTATTTCCTAATTGAACTCTCACAATAACAACCCCCTTCACTGGTTCACAATAGTTGGTATAATACTGGCGGACCTTTGCAACAATCGTCTAGTTAGGCTACGGCATCAACAAAGATGGTGAACAATGACAGTGTCGGCACGTACCCGGAGGTTCATAAACGGATACCGAAATAATACTGGGCACACGAAAAATACGGCACAAATACTATCTGGGTGACCAGGTGTTAATTACTTAATAACTGACTCACTAAGTTAAACTTTAGATTAACCTGTGAATTATGAAACTGAGCAAACAATATGCATTAGGTTACTAACCATTGATAGTATTAATTATTAAAATGATTATGCAAGTAATTAAAGCAAGTACGCAAGGAAGAAAACATATGGCTGCACCTGAAGGGGTTAATTAATAAAGGGGGTACGAAAAAACCACTCAGCTATCGTGGGACTATACCCCCAGGCCGGTGACAGCTCTCCTATATATCCGTGGCAGTAAAATATCCTGGTAGGATGGTATATGGTGTAAATCCAGGGACACAAGACGGGAGCTATTATCACTATCACAGCCGAGAATACAGTCCGGCACTGTTGCCTTACAGCAAGAAAATGGGCTAATCCATTTCCAGGTAGGGGAGTTCCTCTACACCAAATTAAACCACTTTATAAGAACATAAGAACATAAGAAAATGGGAGTCTGCAGAAAGCCGATTGGCCTAAGCAAGGCAGATCCCTGTCCCACATCACCTTATTCACTATACATCACCGAACATCACTTATTCATTATACATCACCTTATTCACTACCCACAAGCACTATACCCATATACGGCCCTTAATCTGTCCCAATGATATCAGAAAGCAAGATATTACTCCGTAATATCATATCGATAAATTATAAGGATATGCCTTATAACCAGTCAAACTACCTAACTACTTAGCCGTCGGTATTGGCTCCCGTGCACTTCCATTGACAAGGGTATTGGAGTGTCTCTAAGATACCATCTACTCTATTTCTAGTAGTACTAGCAAATAGGGTCATAGAACAATAAGTGCCGCAAATAAATTAATTAGGTTAGTGTTAAAATATCAAGGAGATCCGATGAAAGATAAAGGAGGTAGAAAAGACGTCCCTCCTAATCTGACTAGAAATATCCAGATATACATCAGGTATAAATACATAGGTTGGTTACAGACACAATGTATGGGAATGTACCTGTACGTCTGGAAAACAATAGTTTTGTCATAACCTCACAGGAGTAATTACACACTCCTGTGACAGATGTTTATCCCCATCCAGGTGTCAATATTTTCTTGGCGAGCGGTAGCGAGCCAGCATATATATGTTTTTGTTTTGACAGCAAGCTAAATTTGTACATTTTTCGATAGAAAAATTTATCCGGCGAAGCCGGATTTCTCCATACAATGCTGGATCGCTATCGTTCACCAGGAAGAAATCGACACCTGAATGGGGATAAACGTCTTAAAACAGTTGGCTGAATGGGGCCGAATGGATACAAGCCAGGGAAAGAGAGAAAAGGAGAGAAAGATAAAAAAAAAGCCGGTGACCCCCCTTAAGGAAGATTCTGGATTTTCTTGACCCCTTTCTCCCTCAAGGTTATCCCCATTAGTTTTGAGATTTTAAGACGTTCGCCCCATCAGTTTGGCAATTATAAATCCCTTCGCTCCATTTCTTTGCCAATATTTAGACCTATCGTGCCATTTAGGTGTCGATTTTTTCTAGGCGAGCGATAGAGAACCTTTAATGTAACGAAATATTTAAAAATTTATCTCGAAGAGAGGTCCTTGGGGTGTTGGGGAGCAAACTAAAAAGACTGAACATATTGAAACCTTTCTAAGAATAATGTTTTTCACCCCTCCACTTCACCAGTACTTGGTGTCACATTGTGTTGTTCTTAGGGTTGTTTATTCTCGCTCGCGTAAACACTTGATATGTCATCTTTCTTTCTTTATTTTTCCTTCTGTCTCACTGTCTCACACACATACATTCACGCACACACGCACACACGCACACACTACAACACATAGCACCATCATATCTTCACCAATAATAGTACCCCTGACCCACACAAGCTTCACTCTAACACCCACACACCACGTCACACCCACGTTACACTCTAATTAAAGACAAGCTTCACTCTAACACCCACACACCACGTCACACCCTAATTAATGACAAGCTTCACTCTAACACCCACACACCACGTCACACCCACGTTACACTCTAATTAAAGACAAGCTTCACTCTAACACCCACAAACCACGTCACACCCTAATTAATGACAAGCTTCACTCTAACACCCACACACCATGTCACACCCTAATTAATGACAAGCTTCACTCTAACACCCACACACAACGTCACACATCACGTCACACTCTAATTAAAGACAAGCTTCACTCAAACATCCACACACCACGTCACACTAATTATATACAAGCTTCACTCTAACACCCACACACCACGTCACACCATAATAAAAGACAAGCTTCACTCAAACATCCACACACCACGTCACACTCTAATAAAAGAAGCCCTTGATACATAATAAGCGAAGGTCCTTGTTTCTGAAGTGGTCGATCGCTTAGTCATTAGCCCTTCAAGTCTACACCTACACGCAAGGTCTTCACCCCCATCACAACCTCATGTCAGCCACATACACTCATCCATCTCATCCACATACACAACAACAACAACAAAAACAACAGACATAATCAATCATACATAAACAACAACAACAACCATACTCAACCATACATAAACAACAACAGTCATAATCAATCATACATAAACAACAACAACAACCATACTCAACCATACATAAACAACAACAGACATAATCAATCATACATAAACAACAACAACAACCATACATAAACAACAACAGTCATAATCAATCATACATAAACAACAACCATACTCAACCATACATAAACAACAAGTCATAATCAATCATACATAAACAACAACCATACTCAACCATACATAAACAACAACAGTCATAATCAATCATACATAAACAACAACAACAACAACAACCATACATAAACAACAACAGTCATAATCAAGCACACATAAACGATAACAAAAACCATAATCAACCATACATAAACAACAAGTCATAATCAAGCACACATAAACGATAACAACAACCATACTCAACCATACATAAACAACAACAGTCATAATCAAGCACACATAAACGATAATAACAACCATAATCAACCATACATAAACAACAACAGTCATAATCAAGCACACATAAACGATAATAACAACCATACTCAACCATACATAAACAACAACAGTCATAATCTAACACACATAAACAACAAAAACAACAACAATAGCAGCCATAATCAAGCACACATAAACAACCTTAGCTCCAAAAAGGGGGTCAATTTCCTACTCGTCAGCTTCTCTGATCGGACCAAACATTCCCTATCACAACCTTTAAATACACCCTCGTACCATTACCAATACCCTTACGCCATCACAAACACCGTTACACCATCACAAACACCCTTACGCCATCACAAACACCGTTACACCATCACAAACACCCTTACGCCATCACAAACACCCTCAAACCATCAAAAACAACCCTCAAACCATCAAAAACAACCCTCACACCATCAAAAACAACCCTTACACCATCACAAACACCCTTACGCAATCACAAACACCTACCATCACAAACACCCTTACACCATCACAAACACTCTTACACCCTCACAAACACCCTTACACCATCACAAACACTCTTACACCATCACAAACACCCTTACACCATCACAACCCTTACACCATCACAAACACCCTTACACCATCACAAACCCCCTCAAACCTTCTAAAATACCCTCGTAAACCACCACAAATATCCTCACAGAATCTCAGACATCTTTACACCTTCACACCTTGAAATACACCCTCACACCGTCACACACATACGCACACCATCACAAACACCTACACACCTTGAAATACACCCTCACACCATCACCCACTCCCCATAAACACCCAGCACCGCCCCCAATACACCCTCACCCACATTCCATAAACACCCAGCACCGCCCCCATTACCCCAACACCCCAATACCCACACCCAATAACACCCAGCACCGCCCCAATACACCCTCACCCACACCCAACAAACACCCAACACCACCCCCAATGCACCCACACACCCTCACACACACCCCATAAACACCCAACACCGCCCCAATACACCCTCACCCACACCCCATGAACACCCAGCACCGCCCCCAGTACAACCTCACACCCAGCACCCCATAAACACCCAGCACCGCCCCAATACACCCTCACCCACACCCCATAAACACCCAACACCATCCCTAATGCACCCACACCCCATAAACACCCAGCACCGCCCCAATACACCCTCACCCACATCCCATGAACACCCAGCACCGCCTCCAATACACCCTCACCCCAATAACACCCAGCACCGCCCCCAGTACACCCTCACCCACACCCCATAAACACCCAACACCGCCCCAATATACCCACACACCCTCACCCACACCCCATAAACACCTACACACCTTCAAATACACCCTCGCACCGTCACCCATACCCATAGACTCATTTAACCCATACCCTATAAACACCCAACACCGCCCCCAATACACCCACACACCCTCACCCACACCTCAAGAATCCCTGCACCGCCCCTAATACACCCACACCTCAAGAACCCCTGCACCGCCCCCAATACGTCCACATACCCACGTCACAGCCCCAGGTCCTCGATACACTATATAAAGCCAAGACCCTCTCCTTCAGAAGGGGTCGATCGCCAAGTCATCAGATCTCTGCGGCTTTTGTTCTTAGTCACCGCAGCGTTCAAGATCCACCCACCACCACCAGCTTAAGGCCATGGGATTTACACGCGAGGGATATATTTTGTCTAACCCCGTACTCTCTCATGTTTAGCCCCATTATTTTTTAGATTTTAAGACGTTCGCTACATTAGTTTGGCGATTTTAAGACCTTTCGCCCTATTACTGTAATTTGTAAGACCTTTCGCACCTTTACTGTAAATTTTAAGACCTTTCATGCCATTAAGGTGTCGATCTTTTCCCGGCGATCGATAGCGAGCCTACAATATAGGAGGAACCGGCCTTTGGCCGGAACATTTTTCTACCGAAAAATTTACAAATCTATATCTTGAGGGTATTTTTTAAAGCTTGATGGAAGTCTAGGAAGCAAACTAAGAATCGCGTTTCTTTATTATGGGTAACAGTAGACGATCATATTAACTAGCTTATCAATAACGCTCTCAGTATTCGGTGGCGCGCTTCTTCCTTTGTTTGGGTTACCAGTAGGCCATTTTATTAACTACCTTATTATCAACCCTTTGAATTTTCGGTAACGCGTTTCTTCGTTATATAATAGCTACCATTAGACGATTGTGTTGAGTTTAGTAAAGATCTGAGAGAATATACTGTACAATTTATATATATTTTACCACATTTATTCCTATAAATGGTTCAGGAGATTCAACAAATTGTCTTATGATATCCAGTATAAACTATTAAAATGAGTCATATCAGTTATATCAGTCATATCAGTTAACCCTTCAACTTCTACAGTTCTTTGTAAACTGGATAAAAGCGTTTAATCGATATTTACCTTGCGAGCGATAGTAAGCCTGCAACTGAGGAGGAGCCAGCCTTCGGCCGGGGCATTTTTCTAACCGGGAAAAAAAAAATTATATATATATATACAGTAGGCCTATACTGTATATACAGTATATGTATATATATATATATATACAGTAGGCCTATACTGTATATACAGTATATATATATATATATATATATATATATATATATATACAGTATATATATATACAGTAGGCCTATACTGTATATACAGTATATGTATATATATGTATATATATATATATAAATATATATATATATACAGTATATATATACAGTAGGCCTATACTGTTATACAGTATATGTATATATATATATATATATATATATATACAGTATATATATACAGTAGGCCTATACTATTATATATACAGTAGGCCTATACTGTATATACAGTATATGTATATATATATATATATAGATATATATATATATATATATATATTATATACTGTATATGTATATATATATATATATATATTATATATATATATATACAGTATATATATACAGTAGGCCTATACTGTATATACAGTATATAATATATATATATATATATATATACAGTATATGTATATATATATATATATACAGTATATATATATATATATATATATATATATATATATATATAGAGAGAGAGAGAGAGAGAGAGAGTACAAAGGAGTACAAAGGAAATCAAGCAACAACAGATATAGTGACCCTTCTAGGTTGCTTGTCCTCCAAAACACTGAGGAGCAAGTGTCCAAACAGTGGTTTAGAGTGGGTAAGGGAACATTGGAAAGGGAATTACTGCCCTGGAACTAATGTCCGTGGCAGGATTAGGAAGTTAGTAGAGGACAGATGGGTTAGTAACTGAGGGGGGGATAAAATAAAGTTATTCATTTACAAACGCAGTCAGTCCCGGGTTTGATGCAAGATATTTGTCTATGCGGAGTTTAAATGAATCAACGGTGATGCAGTCTATAACGTTTCGGGGAAGCCCATTCCACGAGTTGACAACTCGATTGAAGAAGAAATTCTTTGATTCGTGCGAGTTAAAAGATTTACCAATAATTTTGCAACCGTTTCCCCGCGTGTAATTAGATTGGTCGATAGTGAAGTACTTACTACAGTTCATATTGTCGATGCCTTTGATGATTTTGAACACTTGAATTAAGTCACCTCTTAATCTGCGCTGGGTTAAAGGAAATAGATTTAATTCTCTAAGACGCTCTTCGTATGGTTTGTTCTTTAGGCTAGGTATCATTTTGGTAACTCTATGTTGAACTCGTTCTAGCTTGTTTATATCTTTTTGGTAATAAGGGCACCAGGATTGAACGCAGTATTCCAGAAGAGGGCGGACTAAGGAATTGTAAAGGGTTAGGATAACGTCTTTGGATTTATGCTCAAATGACCTGCCTATAAGCCAATTATTTTGTTTGCCTTCTTAACAACTTCTGAACATTGTTGACTCGGTTTTAGGTTACTCGATATTGTTACTCCCAGATCGGTTTCTCTGTTTACATTCTTAAGCTGAGTGCCATTCATCGAATAGTTTGCTTTCTCATTTAGGTATCCGACATGTAGTACTTTACATTTATCCGCATTGAAACTCATTTGCCAAACTTGGGCCCAACATGACAATTTATCTAGATTGTGTTGCATATCGTCAACTTGTTCTTTTGAGAGTACGCTATTTGCAATTTTTGTATCGTCAGCAAATTTTGAGATTGTACAGGTGAGACCCTCATCTATGTCGTTGATGTAAATTAGAAAGATAATTGGTCCTAGTACCGATCCCTGGGATATCCCGCTACTTACATTGGTCCATTTAGATGCCTTACCGTTTATGAATACCCTTTGCTTTCTGTTGCTGAGCCAATTTTCTATCCATTTCAACACACCGTCTTGTATTCCATGCGCTTTTAGTTTTAGCAGTAAACGTTTGTGGGGAACTTTGTCAAAGGCCTTTTGAAAATCAAGGTATATAATATCTACAGCTTTACTCTCATCGTAGAGGTTGAGGATATCGTGGAAGAAGTCTAAGAGGTTTGTTAAACAGGAACGTTTTTTACGAAAGCCGTGTTGAGTATCTTTAAGTATGTTATTTTCCTCTAAGTGATTTACGAGTCTGTCTCGTATGACCGTTTCTAGCATTTTACATACAACTGAGGTTAAGCTAATTGGACGATAGTTACTGGGTAGGGATTTGCTGCCTTTTTTTAATATCGGTGTTACGTTGGCTAGCTTCCACTGATCAGGCATAGTTCCAGACTGCAAGGATTTATTGAATAGTAATGTCAGTGGTTTGGAGAGCTCATCCTTAGCTTCCTTTAGAACTGTAGGCGAGATTGTATCAGGTCCTGGCGTTTTATTTACCTTGAGTTTATCTAAACAATTCAATACTTCTCTCTCTGTAACGGTGATAATGCTTAGAACATCTGAATTATCAATATGAATCGGCGATGGTGTAGGGATATCACTGAGGTCTTCTGTTGTAAAAACTGATGCAAAGAAAGTATTGAGGGCATTACTCATTTATTTTGTACTTCGTCTTTGGTGTATTCTCCATTTTCATCGACTAACGGTCCAACAGTTGAAGTAACTACTTTTTTCTTTCTGATATAACTATAGAAATCTTTCGGGTTTGTTTTACTTTGATTCGCAATATGTAACTCTAAGGTCTTTTTACTTTGCTTAATTAACTTTTTGGCTTTGCGTCGTAGCTCTACAAATTTCACCCGTTCTTCGTCATTTTGTGAGGATTTTAATCTATCATTAGCAATTTTTTTAGCAAGCAGGCAGTTTGAAATATCTTTATTCCACCATTTGGGCTTATTATTATGGCCTGGACGCCGTATTTTCGATGGTATGCAGTCTTGCACTGCTTTTAGGTAAGTGGTTTCGAATAACTTCCAAGATGTATTTATGTCGTTATTGTTAATTAAAAAGCTCCAGTCAGAGAGAGAGAGAGAGAGATGCATTATAAACAAAACTCTCCCCTTCACCATTCTCCCTCACTTTTCAGATGACCCAGCAACTGGTTTTAGAAAGTCTAGTTCTGTATAGGTTTTCACAGTAACGTTGTGTAGGCTTGGTGGAGTGAGATGCTCTCACTGAAATACACACAACACATTATATAAAGTCCTTTTTATTCTTAAATGTATTTGAAATTTCTTATTATGAAGTTGATAATTATATGTAGTATTATACAGTAAACAATAACCGTCCTGGTGGTGTAATGGTTAGAGTGTTTAAAAATCTATGTGTGATAACCCAGGTTCAAATCCCGGTGGATCACATATATGCTATCATTAACTTCATTGGAGGTGTTTGGTGTTGTGGTGAAATTAACAAAGTATAGATTATATAGCCTATACAGGGTGATTCAGAATTGCATGCATTAAATTGGAGGACAACCTCCTTGGATAATTTTAAACAACAATGTATCTATGCTAAAATGTCGAATTATACATAGTTTGGCTGTTACAGTACATTTACGATGTTGTATTAATGAGGGTGGAAGGTGAAGGGAAACCCACATAGATTTTTGTAAACATTTATTCACAGATCTCGACAGTGTGTTCCTCTTTGCTATAGGCTAAAACAAATTTCCTCGGAAATCTACGCGGGTTTCCCTTCACCTTCCACCCTCATTAACATCAACAACATCGTCAATGTACTGTAACAGCCAATGTATAATTCGACATTTTAGCATAAAGACATTGTTGTTTAAAATTATCCAATGAGGTAGTCCTCCAATTTAATGCATGCAATTCTGAATCACCCTGTATATATATATATATATATATATACTGTATGTATATATGATAATTAGTCGGAAAAGGCTCGCTGCCTTATTATAAATAATGTATTAAGGATAATGCGCTTCTATGGAATCCTTATACTGTACTCATGTATAATCCACTGTGGGAGAATAATTTTGATCACTTTTATATAACCCGATATTAATGGAAAACATGGAAAGTTCCATCATTCTCAGAGCTTCCTCGGATGACCTCGTTGTTTACAAACGTCTTCATAATATGGAAGATAATCGATATTTAGCCCCTGCTGGCAACATAGATGATGAATTCAATAAGTCATGGGGGTATCCCACGTTGGAACATTAACTAAAACCATGAAAACAACTTATTTCTCAAAATCTGGTTGGAAAAACATGAAAAATAAGTGTGCATTCCTATTCCCTATAATTACCATATATATCACAAAATACACGTGAGCTACTACATGTTTTATACTCCCAGCTGGACTCGAACCACTGACAGTCAGGAGGAATGTCCATGCTTTAATCCACTAAAACGTGGCGTGATAAAAGACAGTCGTCCAGACTGTTGGTGGTTCGAGTCCGGCTGGGACTAAAATATACACATCATATATATATATATATATATATATATATATATACCGGTATATATATATATATTTTTTTTTTTTTTCTATGTGATTGAGGGAGGCAATAGGCTGCCTATAGCGAGTGCCTCCCGCATAATTGAAAGAGTGACAGGGCCAAAATCAAGGGACGTTCAAGCCAAAATGCCTGGACACACGGAGTTTGAAGCAATTTAAGTCATAGGAAGAGGGAAAGACTGATTCTGGGAGAGAGTTCCAGAGCTCAGCTGTTGAGTAGAAGAAAGTTTGAGAGTAACATTTCACTCTTGGGTTGGAGAGTTGCACAGAGTAGGGGTGGGATTGAGTTGCAAGACGGGTACCACGTGCCCTACGTAAAGGAGGTGGTATGCACTGGGATAGCTCTGAGGAACACTGATTATTATAGTAGCGATAGAATAGCGAGAGAGATGCAACATTGTGGCGGAGAGAGAGAGATTGCAGAGAGTTGGTGAGTGGACGGGAGTTAATGATATGAAAGGCCTTCCTTCAACTTTGTCTAGGAGAGCGGTGTGAGAGGAACCTCCCCACACATGTGAACAATACTCAATACAAGGGCGCACTATGCCCCTGTACAGATCAAGAAGCTGTGCAGGGGAAAAGAACCCCCTAAGGCGGTTGAGCACACCCAGATTCTGGGAGGCTGCCTTAGCAAGACTGGTAATATGGTCCTTCCAAATGAGAGCAGAAGAAAAAGAGACATCAAGAATATTGAGAGAAGATGAAGGGTTGATTTTTGTATTGTTGAAGAATAAGGGATAGTCCACTGGGAGATCCTGACGGGTAGATAGATGGAGAAATTGGGTTTTGGAAGCATTAAAGTTAACAAGGTTTTCTCTGCCCCAATTGGAAATAGTATTTAGATCAGAATTTAAGAGTTCTATGGCTTCATTACGTTTGTCGTTGAGGGATTGCTGGCTGGGGCGTTCTGAAAAACTAATGGAGTAGTGTAAGGTTGAGTCGTCTGCGTATTCTGACATACGGAGCCCTGTATGTGTTTATTTAAGAGTTAGAATTAAGAGTTGAAGGAGAGCCGAATTACCCAGGCGGCGAAGCAGACCAGCGAGCGAACCAGCGAGTGGGAAACCAGCTCGCCCGCATACCAGCAAACAAGCCTTCACACCTGCGTGCGTCATATGGGACCCTGCAAACTACTTCGATGACCCGACGCTACGATGATAATCAATGCCATTGGACCACGCACCTGCTACGCAACTAGAGGAGCTGTGATTGGGGCGCGCACCATCCCCCGCCTCCTGATTCGTTCCTACACCATCATTGCATAGTATATAAGACCCGAGTAGTGGGCATTCAAATCAGTCACATTTGGAGTTGGGAAGGTGAACTTGCAGCTGGAGGAAGACGGGGTGAAGTATTATAATAGGATTGTGACTGTCAGTCAGATTATATAAGTGTGTGTTAAGTGTGTTCGGTGTAAACACTTACAGTATGTTGGTTAGTGAGATATGTGATTGGGAATTAACGTTAACGCTACTATTATGTACTTAACTATTTTAGTTGACTGACTTGTGGACTAAAGCAACTCTTCAAGTAATTGGGTTATGATAAAAGTAATACTATTGTTTTATATTAATACTTGCGAGTTCTTTCATTTTCTTTTAATTAAGCTTACATTGCTGGTAAGAACAAGAACGGTGATACTATTGTCTCATATTAGTAATATCACCTTAGACTAACATGGCTGTTTTAATGTTACTTCTAGTGATTTCCTAAGCTGAAGATTTTTTTTTTAGATTCAAAATATTAATTTTGCTTTTCATATTATTTGAGTGAGACCTGAATCGAATCTATGAAGCGATCCTGTAACTTAATTTACTCATAATCAAACCTCAATGTTACGTGGTTAAGAAATACATTTATCTAATTATTAAATATATATCTAACTTTTGATGTGACTTTGATATTAATCCTGATAATAATAATATAATACTATTAACGTAAGACAAGAATCAAGAATAATAACTACATTAAATATAAATAAAAGGACATGATATAAGAAAACTATCGATTCATTTCAAAAAGGGTAAGAGACAGAAATATTCTTACCTTAATATTTATCTTTCAAGACTTGATATATAATTAATAGTCTTTCTTTAGATATAACTAATTCGGTTCATAACCATAGCCTACTAAGCTTCGGTTAAAAAATAATTCTTTATAAATACTACATGACTTTAATTAGTTTCAGTATTTTTTCATAATTAAAGAGTATCAGTCAATAAAGGATACCAAGTCTTAAGATCCAAAAGGAAAGGAAGCAACAACAGGAAATAATTTTATTATATTTTACTTTCGTTTTGCCTTCAGCTGACTGATACCTTAATATATATCTCTGTGCTATCTACTTTCATCAAGTTAACCACTTGAGGATCAAGATACGTAACAGAAGAGTGGCGACCTCGCCAGGATTCGTTACATACAGTTTCACTCAGTTTCATTATCGTTTCACTACTTACAAATCAAATATTAATCATGCCTGATCTAATTAATGACGAAGATGCTCGAGTTTTCATAGAATCAGAACCCACAGCCCCTGATATTGACCGTCTGTCAAAATCCGAACTGAAAGTGCTTGCCTCACATCTCCAGTTAACTGTCTCAAATGTCCAAAGTAGAGCTGGCTCAGACCATAAAAACCCACCTGTTCCCTGTAGAAGGCGGGGAGGGAGACGGAGCAGTTGGTGGTTTCCCGAGTAAACCTAGCCAACTTGATGAACAATTGCCACCTGGTTTTTCCGTTGATCAAGTACTAGAACTAGCCAGAATAAAAGCCGAACAAGCCAGAGCAACGACCGAACAATATCAATATCAATATCGTATAGCTCAACTAAATGTCGACACAAAGGCTCCCTTAATTGCTCCCCCTCTGGGATTGACTATGACCAGTGTCATTCCACCTTTCACTGAGGATAATGTGCAGGATTTCTTTGTTTTGTTTGAGGAAGTTGCTGGAGGTATGAGGTGGACAAGAGATCAATGGCCTTTTATGTTACAAACCGTTTTGACAGGGCAGGCTCGAGCCACGTATTTGTCAGAAGTAGCAGAGGTTAGGCAGGATTATGACAATCTCAGAGAAGCTATCCTAAAAACCTATCAATTACAGCCTGAGGCTTACAGGCAATCTTTCCGTAAAAACCAAAAGAAAGTAGAAGAAACCCATAAGGTATTTGCCAGGACAATGACTAAGACTTTCAATCATTGGGTCAAGAGTAAGAAAGTCACAAGCTACAACGATCTGAAGGAGTTGGTCCTGTTAGAAAATTTCCTATGGAAAATTGATTCTTTTGTAGCCTATCATTTGAGGGGGAAACAGGTAGATTGTCTTGCCGACGCCGCTGACATGGCTGACACATACGTGCTCAACAACAAATTTCGTGGAAAGAAGCCCTACGTTAATTCTAGTTCTAATTCTAAGTATCCCAATCACAAATCTGACAGACCCAGTCACAAGCCTGTAACGTCTTCCCCAGCTAGCCAAAATAGAATTGTTCCCCCAACTAAAAATGCGACTCAGGGCAATGGTAACAGAGGTGGAGCCCAAAGTAATAGTAATGCTCAAAGAGGGAACGTTCCCGTATCCCCTAAAGTATGTACTTTTTGTGGCAAGAGAGGCTACCTAGCTTATCAGTGCTGGGCCAAGGAGAGAACCGAGAGATCGGGGCAGACAGTTGCCGCCGTATCTCAAACTCCATATGTGCCTTTAATGCAGGACTCCCGACAGAAGAGTACCTAGCACCAAAAGTTCCTTTAATACAGGACTCCCGACAGGAGTACCTAGCAGCTAACGTAAACCATCTAGACAGGGGTGTAGTAGCATGCGTGGTGCAACCCACTAGGGTTAAGCCAATAATAATGTCACCATCAGTGCAGGACAGTTACCGTCCCTTTATTTCATCTGGTAATGTGAGATTAAATGGTTGCATGCATGAGGTAAAAATTCTGAGAGACACAGGTTCTACTAGCACCCTCATGGTGAATCCTTACACTGAGTGCCCACCTGGCGAACCAGTTATAATGAGAGGTGCTGGAGGCCAATTTTATGCATACTTGGTAAAAGGCAAAATTGAATGTGAGTTACTACAGGGTGAGGCCTCCATAGCTTTGTGTAGGTCCCAAGATATCCCTGTGCCCGGGGTAACACTCCTTTTGGGGAATGATGTAGCAGGTGAGAAGGTCCGACCAGACCCCATTTTGTCACTTTCCCCTGTTAACGAGCCACTAACCGGTGAGCTCGAAAAGGAGATGCCAACAGTTTTCCCTGTGTGTGCTGTCACACGTTCAATGTCTCAAGTAGCAGTTCCCTCAGACAGAAATGTACCGAATGTAAGAGTTGATGAAAGGGATGATGAGAGTGTGAATGACGCTCCAACTGTGCCTGATGATGTGACAGGTGGATTTATCTGACACCTTTATGGCTCATCTTGACCCGAACGATGACCATGAAACCCCTCCAAATTGTCCTAGTGGCCTGGTAGAGCTACAGAGAGATGATAGAGAATGCAAGGAGTTAGCTGCCAGGGCCGTGAGTGAAGAGGAATGTGAGAAGGAAGGTGGTGAATGTTTCTACCTCAAAGGAGGAGTATTTTGGCATAGATGGAGACAGCCACACAAACCAATCGATGACGGAGCCTGGGACGTCCATCAAGTAGTAGTCCCCAAACCTTGTCGTAGAGATATCTTGGAAATGGCACATTGTATACCATTGGCAGGACACCTAGGTGTGAGAAAAACTCTAGACAGAATCAGAGCCCACTTTCACTGGCCAGGAATGCGTGCAGAAGTAGTGAAGTTTTGTAGAGTGTGTCACACCTGCCAGATGACAGGAAAACCCAATCAGAAGGTGCCTGTACATCCTCTGGTGCCCTTGCCCGTCTTCGAGAATCCTTTTACTCGGTTGGTAGTGGACATTGTAGGCCCATTGCCTAAGACTTCCCAAGGTAACAATTATTTATTAATGATTATGGACATGGCAACTCGCTACCCAGAGGCTATACCTTTAAGGACTACCTCTGCTCCAACTGTCATCAAGGAACTGCTCAAATTCTTCACCAGAATGGGTTTCCCCCATGAGGTGCAAAGTGATCAAGGAACTAATTTTACCTCTAACATTTTTCAGCATTCCCTGAAGGAGTTGGGTATCGAGCATGTTAAGTCGAGCACCTACCACCCAGAGAGTCAAGGGGTTCTCGAACGGTTTCATCAAACTTTGAAAGCCATGTTGCGTAAATATTGTACAGAGACCGGAGTTGAGTGGGATAAGGGGGTACCTTTTCTTTTATTTACTACTTGTGAGGTTCCAACTGAATCCCTGGGTTTTTCCCCTAATGAGTTAGTTTTCGGTCACCAGGTAAGAGGTCCTTTGCAACTATTGCAGGATAACCTAGTTGGCCAGGAGGGGAACCAAAACCTCCTCAAGTATGTTTCAGATTTCAAAACCCGGCTGAGATCCTCATGTGAGTTTGCAGCTCAAAACTTGACAGTAGCTAATAGCTCCATGAAGAACTGGTATGACAGAAAAGCCCGTGAGAGGGAATTTCAGCCCGGTGATGAGGTTTTGGTCCTGCTCCCCCTTTTTGGCCAACCTTTATCTGCCAAGTTCAGGGGCCCATATAAGATCATTCAGAGGGTGAGCATTACCGATTATCTAGTAACTACCCCAGACAGGAGAAAGCCCACGCAAGTATTCCATATAAATATGTTGAAACCCTACCATAGGTCCCCTGATTCCTCTCCTCCAGATTCTCCCACTGTGGCAGTGAATGTCAGGACCTGTGGACAGCCTGGTGCGGACGAAGTCTTCAGTTCTCTTACTGACCTGCAACAGACTGTTCCAGAGCCTGAAGGTATCCATGCAGACTTTGACTTGTCATGTAGCCTATCCAACTTTAAGTATAACTCAGTAGCTTGGGGGGAATTACCATCTAAACTATGTCATCTTCCCTCTGATCAAGCGAACCAACTAATCTCTGTTTTATCTCAGTCTCCCAGTGTGTTCCGTGATACTCCAGGGCTCACTTCTTTGGCCGTGCACGACATCGACGTAGGGGATGCAACACCCATTAAACTATCCCCCTACCGTGTCTCACCACAATGCAGGAGTATGCTGCAGGTCGAGCTTGACTTCATGTTGTCAAACGAGCTGATCACTAGGGCCTTAAGCCAGTGGAGTAGTCCGGTCATACTTTTGCCAAAGCCAGATGGGAGCCATAGGTTATGTATGGACTATAGGCAAGTTAATGCTGTCACAAAGAACGATACCTACCCACTGCCACGGATCGACGACTGCATTGACCAGATTGGTACAGCCACCTATATCAGCAAGGTTGACTTAGTGAAGGGATATTGGCAAGTAGCTCTCACCCCTAGAGCGAGGGAAATATCATGCTTTGTAGTCAATAATCAAGCCTTCTGCTGTAACGTAATGCCCTACGGCTTGAAAAATGCTCCAGCTACATTCCAGCGCCTCCTGAATTTGGTGACTGAAGGGGTACCTGGATGCGTTGTCTACATCGATGATATTCTTATCTTTTCACAGTCATGGGAGGAGCATCTTTACCAACTTAGATTGCTGTTCTTAAATCTTGCTGATGCCAATCTGGTGGTAAATCTTAAGAAATGCACCTTTGTAAAGAGTACGGTCCAGTATCTAGGATATACGGTAGGTCAGGGGCAGGTTGCACCTCCTCAAGCAAAGGTAGAGTCTATTCTATAATTCCCAACTCCTAGCACTAAGAAACATATCCAAAGGTACCTAGGAATGATTGGTTATTATAGGCGTTTCATCTTAAACTTTTCTAGGTTAACAGCTCCCCTGACAGATCCTCTCCGTAAGGATGTGAAGTTTGAGTGGTCCTCCGAATGTGAGGAGGCCTTTAATGATACCAAATATATTTTATCAAATTATCCTGTACTCCGAGCTCCTGATTTTAACAGATCTTTTTCCCTAGCAGTGGATGCGAGCAATACCGGGGTTGGTGCAGTATTGCTACAGGAAGACGACTGTGAAGTATTGCATCCTGTGTGCTATTTTAGTAAAAAATTAAATTCTGCTCAACGTAACTATTCAGTCATTGAGAAGGAGCTGCTGGCATTAATTTTTTCCCTTCATTACTTTGCTGTCTATGTGCAATCTGCCTCTGGTGCCATCACTGTGTATAGTGACCATCACCCCTTAAAATTATTGCATAAGTTCCAAAATAAAAACCAACGACTGACCAGGTGGAGTTTGTTGTTGCAGGAATACTCCCTGGATGTTAAACATATTAACACCTTATGAGCGGCCTATGCGGTTTATTTATATGTACCGCACAGCGGGGTGTTTTTAGCCAAAATAGGGCTGTTTACGTGATCATTTTCATGCCTAAATAAGACCCAGAACGTAAAACAAGTACCTATCCCTGAAAGGGCATAAACAGAGCTTTCGAATGACACCATAACGATCCTTTTATGATGGCTAGTTTTCTTGCAATAACCGTGCAACGCGAGTGCAAAAAGCATGTAATTCGGTACTTTCCCCATATAATTCAGTATGTAGCGAGTGAGAGAGGGAGGAGGGAGCTGAGATTCGTGTCAGTAGGTTCGCCGCGGTGGTCGGGAGCAGTCATACGCTCGCTAGTCTCCTGCCACCACTTGTCTCTCTCTCTCAGCAACATTACTTGCTGAAATTGCCACTCGAGTTATGTCGAGCGCCGCCACATAGTCCAGCTTTATTTAACTCGACTTATGTGGTGAGCCGCTAATTAAGGGTTAAGGGGGTCCAGAACGTGCTAGCCGATTGCCTATCACGTATCTATTAAAGATTGCATTTACCAGGTTGGCCTCATACAGCAGTAAGATTAACTTAATGAGAGGATTTTGGCAATTAGCTCTCCCTTGTAGCGAGGTAAATATCATGCTTAGTAGTGCGCTTTCAATCCTTCAGCTGTGAGATAATGCCTTGCAGTTCGAATAACGCTCCAGCTACGTTCCGGCTATGTTCTGATGTGGTACCTGGAGACGTTGCCTACTTTGGGTGATATCCTTATTATATCCTCATTATAATCTTGCTGTTGCCAATCTGGTGGTGAATCTGATTATGTATTATGTATATTATGTACTATACTCCTTAAACTCTTTTCTAGAGGGGAGGTCTGACATACGGAGCCTTGTATGTGTTTATTTAAGAGTTAGAATTCAGAGTTGAAGGAGTGCCGAATTACCCAGGCGGCGAAGCAGACCAGCGAGTGGGAAACCAGCTCGCCCGCATACCAGCAAACAAGCCTTCACACCTGCGTGCATCATATGGGACCCTGCAAACTACTTCGATGACCCGACGCTATGACGATAATCAACGCCATTGGACCACGCACCTGGTACGCAAGTAGAGGAGCTGTGATTGGGGCGCGCACCATCCCCCGCCTCCTGATTCGTTCCTACACCATCATTGCGTAGTATATAAGACCCGAGTAGTGGGCATTCAAATCAGTCACATTTGGAGTTGGGAAGGTGAACTTGCAGCTGGAGGAAGACGGGGTGAAGTATTATAATGGGATTGTGACTGTCAGTCAGATTATATAAGTGTGTGTTAAGTGTGTTCGGTGTAAACACTTATAGTATGTTGGTTAGTGAGATATGTGATTGGGAATTAACGTTAACGCTACTATTATGTATTTAACTATTTTAGTTGACTGACTTGTGGACTAAAGGAACTCTTCAAGTAATTGGGTTATGATAAAAGTAATACTATTGTTTTATATTAATACTTGCGAGTTCTTTAATTTTCTTTAGTTGGTTGTTGGAAGGAACATAATAATTAAGCTTACATTGCTGGTAAGAACAAGAACGGTGATACTATTGTCTCATATTAGTAATATCGCCTTAGACTAACATGGCTGTTTTAATGTTACTTCTAGTGATTTCCTAAGCTGCAGAAAATTCTTTTAGCTTCGGTTAAATAATAATTCTTTATAAATATATACTACATGACTTTAATTAGTTTCAGTATTTTTTCAAAATTAAAGAGTATCAGTCAATAAAGGATACCAAGTCCTAAGATCCAAAAGGAATGGAAGCAACAACATGAAATAATTTTATTAGATTTTACTTCCATTTTGCCTTGAGCTGACTGATACCTTAACCCCTTATTGGAGGGCTAGGTGGTCTATTTGACCGTAGTGCCCAGCGGGGTGTTTTTACCCTAAATAGGGTTGTTTACGTGATCATTTTCATGCCTAAATAAGACCCAGAGCGAAAAACAAGTATATATCCCTGAAAGGGCATAAACAGAGCTTTCCAATGACACCCGAACCATCCTTGTACGACCACTGGTTCTCTTGCAACGATCGCGCAACACAAGAGCAAAAACCATGTAATTAGGTACTTTCCCTACATAATTCCCTGTGTAGCGAGTGTAAGAGGGGAGGGAAGGGTGGGATTCACTTCAGTTGGTCCACCGCGGTGGTGGGGGAAGGTCATACCGTTTCTATGCTCCTCACACCGCTCAGCTCTCTCTCTCAGCAACATTACGTGCTGAAAATGGCGCACGACATAAGTTGTGAACCGCCACTTAGTCCATATTTATTTCAAATGACATAAGTTGCGCGCCGCCAGTTAAGGGTTAATATATATCTCTGTGCTATCTAGTTTCATCAAGTTAACCACTTGAGGATCAAGATATGTAACAGTATGAATGGATGGGAATTAAGGTACAGTTAAGGAGATCATTTATAAAAATTAGAAAGAGATTAGGAGATAGGACAGAGCCCTGAGGAACACCGGAGTTTATAGGGTGAGGAAGTGAACAATGGCCGTCCACAACCGCGGCTATGGAACGGCCGGAAAGGAAATTAGAGACAAAGGCACAGATGGAGGGATAGAAACCGAAGGAGGGTAGTTTAGAAATTAAAGATTTATGCCAGACTCTATTGAAGGCTTTCGATATGTCTAGTGCAATAGAAAAAGTCTCACCGAAGTCCCGAAAGGAGGATGACCAAGAGTTATAAGATATGAAAGAAGATCACCAGTAGAGCGACCCTTAACCCGTTGAGCCCCGGCTAGTTATAATATTTTGTTCACCCCAGTCCCAAGCCATTTTCACTTCTTTTTTTTTGTTTGCTAAAATAGAAGACAAGGATGAGAAACGAAAAAAAAAAAAAAAAAATCACCTCGGACATTTTGTTTTGGGGGGGGGAGCCTCAAAAAAATGTGTTGAGCCAAAATGGAAGAGAATGGTGAGAAATGAAAAAAAAAATCATTTCGGTCATTTGGGGGGCGGGAGGGGGGGGGGGGGTCGAATGTTCGTCTCCCCCGCATGACCACCCGCCCGGGAGCACTAGGGTAAAAACTGAGTATGGCATTGTATGGCATACATCCTAAGGAGTGTCTCACATAAATCTCAAGCCTCTAGCTCCCATACGACCGGAGTAATGAAGGTTCAAAGTGGCGGTGAACTAAGGGTGTAAAGTATCCCCACTAAGCCCACCACCACCAGCCGCACGGCTGTCTCGGCCCGCTCACACCTACTGGCCCGGCTCCCACACACACTACGGTACCTCCCCCTCCTATTCTCCCGCCATTTCCTACCTTACGAGCCACGTAAGTGTTTTTTATATGTCGGACGCACGTGATGCGTCGCTGGGAGTTGGTGATCAAACACTGCCAACGCATCACGTGCGACGCTGGGTCTCACTGGGTTAAGGAAGCCATACTGGCGATCTGAGAGCAGATTATGAGAAGAGAAATGCTTAAGAAACTTGGAAGCAAGAATAGTTTCAAAAACTTTAGAAAGACAAGAGATGAGAGCAATTGGACGATAGTTGGAGGGTTGAGAGCGGTCACCCTTCTTTGGGACAGGTTGAATGTGAGCAAACTTCCAGCATGAAGGGCAGACGTTAGAGGATAGACAGAGACGAAAGAGTTTGCCTAGGCAGGGAGTCAGCACGGAAGCACAGTTTTTGAGAACAACAGGAGGAACACCGTCCGGACCGTACGCCTCATTAGTGTTAAGCCCAGAGAGGGTAGAAAGTACATCTTTAGACGAGATTAGGATATTAGGCATAAGTAAGAGAGAGGAGGGAGTAATAGCACCGGAATCATCCAAGGTGGAGTTTCTAGCAATATATTATATATATATATCTATCTATCTATCTATTGCCTGACACCGTGATCCCCGAAGGGGTGGCCACGAACGAACCGCCCCTATGCACCTCTGTCCCCAGTCAGTCGACGCCCCTCCTCCCAACCAGCACCGCCTTCATCCATATACCTCCTCACTCCATCCTTCCACCTCTCCTTCGGTGCACCTCTCCCTGTCTGTCCTTCCACCTCGCTCTCGTACACCCTCTTAGTCATTCTCTCGCTTTCCATACGTTCCATATGGCCGAACCATTTCAATTTGTTCCTTTTCACACTTTCCAGCACATCTACATCCACACCACACCTCCTTCTTACTTCCTCATTCGTCTGTCTATCCCTAAATGTAACTCCACACGCACTTCTCAAGTAACTCATTTCCACCGCTCTCACTCTTGGTCTGAGTCTCTTCCCGATTGTCCATGCTTCGCTTTCGTAAGTTAGTGTCGGGATTACCACACTGTCATGCAAAGACTTCTTCACTTCCATTCTGACCAGCCTATTTCTTGTTACTGCTTTCAACGTTCTTACAACCCTCTTCTCCTGTTGCACCCTTTCCTGCACTTCTTCATCCATAGTCCCATCTTTACTCAACACACTGCCCAGATACTTTAAAGAGCCTGACCGTTCGACTTCACCTCACACTCTGTGACTTCACCCCTTTCGAAGACCATAACGTTGCTCTTCCCTGCATTTACCTTCAAATTCCGTTTTTTGCACACTGTTCCAAACTCATTTACCAGACCCTGCAACTCCCATTCATGGGTGGGTGCCCAACCCCGAAAGGGCGGGTGCCCAACCCCGAAAGGGGTTGAAATAGGGGAGCTATCCCCCCGCCAAAGGTGGCCTTCTAGGGCCTTTCCTAGCTGATGCTGAGAGGATTGGGTTCTAGTCATGTGGTGATGGGCTGGTCTATCAGAGTGAGAACTGAGCGATCTCTGCCATACCCATAGCTTATTCTGACTGTTCCTTTTACTTATATATTTTGTAGATCTCAAGTGACGGTGTCTCTTCCGTGGATTGACCTCCCAATCTACCAAGATTGGAAGCCAAAGCGTCACATTTTTCCTTTGCCCCTCAACTTTCTCTTCATAATTGCTGAGGGGCACAGCAGGGTGGGTCTTTGGTTTCCCGGGCGTTTCCGCACCCTCGTCAGCTCCCCGCCATGGAGTGGCTTCGGTCACCCAGGCTTTATTGTGGTCGGCAGGGAGGGTTCTGTTGGGGCGCTCGGTTATGGCCTTGGCCTTGCTCGGGGCCTTGGGGCTGTTCGGCCAGGCAGCTTGGGGAACAACAACAACAACAACTCCCATTCATTATCGCTCATCAGAACTGTATCATCAGCAAACAGCAGTATAGGCAGCTTCCACTCATTTCCCTCCCTTTTCAGCGATACACCAACATCCACTGCTCTTCCTAGTATGTTTTTCATGACTCCATCCATATATACAGTAAACAACCACGTGGACATCACACACCCCTGTTTCAACCCAACACTCAGGTCAAAGAACTCGCTCTGCTCATTCTCCACACGTACTGCCGCCTATGCACCCTCATACATGCTCTTCACTGTTTCAGCAACTTGCCATCTACTCCGTATATTTTAAGTACTTTCCACATACCTTCTCTATCCACTCTGTCATAGGCCTTCTCCAAGTCTATAAAGGCAACATACATCTTTTGTTGCTTCTCCAGATATTTCTCCACAACACAATTCAGGGTAAAAATCTGATCTACACATCCTCTTCCCTTCCTAAAAACCTCCCTGCTCGTCGCCTATCCATTTCTCCATTCTCACTCTCACTCTCTCAATCACTACCCTACTGTACACCTTCCCTACTACGCTTAAAGGACATATTCCTCGGTGGTTACCACACACTCCTCTTTCCCCTTTGCCCTTATAAATAGGGACTATTATGCCAGTCTTCCAGTCATTGGGTGCACTCCCCTTCTCCCATGCTAGTTTGCACATTTTCCATACCCATTCAATCACTATCTCACCACCATACCTCAACATTTCCCCACACACTCAATCTGTTCCTGGTGCTTTCCCCAACTTCACTCTTTTCATGGCTTCCCACATTTCTGACCTCCTGATCCCCACCTCCTCCTCCACTACTTCTCCTCTTCTCCCTCCCATACCATATCCAACTATGTTTGCTGGCTCTTCATTCCTTACATTTAGCAACACGTTGAAGTACTCCCTCCATCTTTCGACTCTCTCTTGCTTCTCGGCTAGCATTCTCCCATTCTTATCTTTCACACTCTTACTGTTTCCCTTGCTACCTTCCCTAACTTTCTTGACTTCTTTCCAGAACAGTTTCTTACACTCCCTCCATTTTACACTCAGATTCCTTCCAAATTCCTCATCTTCTCTTATTTTCCTTCACTACTCTCTTCACCACTCTCTTTTTTTTCCACGTACCTCGCTCGTTTCTGCCTCTCCAAATCTTCATTCCCTCTACTACCCAACCACTCTCTATACGCTTTCTTTTTGTCTTCCACAGCTATTTTTACCTCTTCTGTCCACAATGCTGTACCTTTCACTCTCCTCCCTCTTCTCCTCACTCCACACACCTCCTCATATGCTGCACAGATCTCTTCCTTAAACACCTTGCTCATCTCCTCCACTTCCTCCATATCTTCCAGGTCGAACCCCCCTAGTCATCTTTCTACTGCTCTCGTGTACTCTTCCCTGATTTCCTCCTCCTGTAGCCTCTCCACCCTCCTCACCATTCCACCTTCCTCTCGCCTCCCTCCAGCTCTCCTCACCCACTTCTTTTGTAGCCTAATTTTAGCTACTACTACATAATGATACGACAGATCCCCTCCACTACACCTATACACCCTAGCATCCAGCACAGATTTCTTCATTCGTTCATCCACACATATATAATCAATCAGTGACTTTCGTTCCACCACTGTCTTTTCCTTATCCTTCATCCTCCGCACCACTTTCCATGTGTACCTGTCTATCTTCTGTGTCGGAAGAAGGTGTTGACTATCCACAACCTCCTCCCCACACATACGTCCACAAGTGCACTACCATTCCCATTCACCTCTGACGGTACCATCCAATCTCCCACTACTCCATCAACTTTCCTATCACCCACCTTACCATTCATATCCCCAATCAGAAATATTCTTTCGTTCTTGTCAAACTTATCCAGGCACGCTTGCACATTCACCCAGAACTCCTCTTTTTCTCTTACAAGTTTATCCTCTGTCGGAGTATACACACACACAATCACCCATGTTTGTATTCCTATTTTCATTCTCACCCACACAATCCTTGAACCCACAGACCCATATTCTCTTACACGCTCCTTCCATTTGTTACTTACAAACAAACACGCACCTTCTCTCGCTGCTCGCTCACTCCCACTCTCTCACATCTGTACCCTTCCATTTGGTCTCCGTCATTCCACATACATCCAGCTTGGCATTCACTAACACTTCTATGACCTCTCTCTCTTTTGTGCCATCATTCATGCCACTCACGTTCCATGTACCTATTCTCAGAATGTCCATAAGCTTGTCCATAGTCAGTTGGGGTTCGTCAACACAGGGTCCGTCCGCATCCAAGGCTGATCGTTCGTTTGTTGTTGCTACGCATCTTTCACGGGTGGGGGTCTCAAGCCCACCGACCCAACCTCTTTAGTCGCCTCTTACGACACGCAGAAGGCACGTGGGGCATATTCTGATCCCCTACCCCCAGGGTCACATATATATACATATATATATATATATATATATATATATATATATATATATATATATATATATATATATATTACATATATATACATATCTTAATAAATAAAGGTTAATGTTTGTCTGTTTGTCAGTTACTCGACCTTTGTTACAAAACTCCTCCCACAGTTTTGGTGCCAGGTGGGAGTGTGGGGCACCGTTGGAAAGCCCAGGCTTTGGAGATAGTTTTAGGCGAGTTTAGTGGAAATCAGAGACACTTTTGTTTAATAAAATTTTCGGCAGAACTTATGGAGTATACGGGAGCAAAAAAAATGCGAAAAAGTTTATGGAACGAATGTTGTTCGCCGCTCCCCAAAATGGGGGTACGGATGAGGTCAGATCCAAAATCGGAGGTCATTTAGCGGCCGAAATCAAGGTCGCCGTTTAATGAGGCACAGGGAGGTCGAGGCCGGTGATTATGGTAGTAGTAGTATTGTGATGATTGTGGTAGTAGTGATTGATGATGGTGATTATGGTAGTAGAATTTAAACCCGGGCAATGCCGGGTACCCCTCCTAGTATACATATATATATATATTACATGCTGTATATATATATATATATATATATATTACATATATATACATATATACATATATCTATACTACATGCCATATATCTATATATACATATATATATATATATATATATATATATATATAATTATATATATATATTGTTACGAATCTGGACCTCAGTTGCTTAGAGACGGTATACGAAAATAATTACTGCAAATGCACCTTGTCTCTCTACCAAACAACACCACGACGCAACAAGTAAGAGCACTATTAACGCTTCCAGGCACTTCTCAGGGCTTAAGGTGCACACTGCCCTGCTCCTATTCTGAATAATAAGTAGAACAGAAATACTCATGTAACTTACTAGCTACGATAACACGAAACCAACACTGGGATTAGCAATGCTGGGTTGGATAATCAAAACAGTTAAATACATAGGCTACCAGCAGACATCAAAGAAACAAGAGTGCAGGTGTACTTCGAGCATAACAGGCTATGCGCGCCCTCGACAGTATGAGCATAACAGGCTATGCGCACCCTCGACAGTACTAAACCGTGCGCAAACCAGACAACGGTAATCCACTCTCAACCCAAGAGAGTTGCACATAATAATATTGCATACATATAATGAACTAACAATACAAGGCAGTGTCCTAATATGACTACTAACTTCGGGGTGATATTAGTAGAAGCAGGTTGCCCTGACCACCTCTAATATCACACCAATATACCCTGCTTAAACCTGGGCCCCCCAGTGAGATACCGCCCAAAACAATGAACTCTTAGAGAATCCACCTCCCACACTCACTTAACTATGGGGGGGGGGGGGGAGGTCCAGACTGAAGCTGGATTCCTAATTAATATGAAACACTCCGTTGCCTGAGTTCGAAACCCGAAATAGGGAACAAACAATTGCTGGGGCAGAACCGTCAAGGTTGCTACCGGGTCCTAAGAACTAACACGGGGAAAATATGTAGGGGTTATGGATGTGTGTGTGTGTGGACTGTCTATGAGATTAACAGTGCTTATTAGTAAGGACCCCGGCAAGCCGATCCCAGCTCTCCCTATCACGGATTCCGAAGTCAGCCACCAGAGGTACAGAATATATAAAACAAAGGGAAATGTAATAAAATGCTGATCAGAGGAAAGAATAATTAAAAGAAGAAATGAATGTCTAGGATTCTCTGTTAATTACGTTACGTTACTATTATGCAAGCAAGAACAAACAAAAGGGGCAGACTGATGGGTCACAAGAGAGAGAGGACACCAACTATCTAGTCTGGCCGCCAACGAGAGAATGAGGAGGCCTGGCCCTGGTGTAGCTAGCGGAAGCCAGCCTCAAACTAAGGGGTTGCAATATATCACCACACGATATGATAACACTAAGACACTTCACAAGAATAACTTATACTAACGTATTCCTGTGTTAACATATTGGCTAAAACAGCGTGGCAGATAAAATAAAGTATATCTTGATATTGCAACACAACTAAACTTGCAATGGTCACATAAGTAAATGAAACTCGTGGTGCTGGCACGATCGCCCCCCCCCCCCCCCCCCTGCGAGACAGGAGCAACATTCCTTCCTCCCCTTCCCTCCCCTCGCTTACAAGCCCCGACGTTGCCACTAAAAAACAACTTCATATACGAAACTAATAACACTCTATTGGCTCATTCTACACAAATGTTTATTGAGACAAAAATGCTTAGAGGCACGGCAAAACTAGTCATGTGCATTTGGAAGGGTATCGGAATGAAACTCACAATACCAGGTCTTTCTAATAGACTTGGCACAGCTGCTTTCATGAAAGTTTGGCGCCACTCGAGTCTAGCTACTCCTAAAAGACCCTGGTCATTGTGACATCCTCACACGGGGTGGGGGGGGGGGGTGAGGGGGAGTTTTGGAGCTTTGAAACAAAACTTTCATCATTAGTTTACAACTGCAAAATATTTACATTGACAGTCTTTTGTATTTTTACATTTTATAGATTTTTTTTTAACATGAGTAAATATGACTTACTTACTAAATAGCCACATGCTCTCCTATCATTCCTCAGAGGACTCACAGGACAAACAGTCTGCCAGGACATTATCAACACCACGGATGTGCCTAACATCGAGATGATATTATTGCAACATCAAACTCCAGCGAGTAAGTCTCTGGTTTTTGTCCTTGAGCCTATTAAGAAACTGCAGAGGATGATGGTCAGAGTAGATTCTGAGCACACGCCCAGATGGTGGCAAATAAACAGCGAAATGGTGTAAACTCAAAATAATAGCTAGCAACTCCCTTTCGATCACAGAATAATTCTTTTGTGTTCGATTAAACTTTTTCGAAAAGTAGGAAATGGGGTGCTCAACATCATCTCCGAACTTTGACAAGATGTCAAACCTGGTGCATCCCCGAACACATGTGGATAAGCCCACAAGGTAGTAAACATCTCCTCAACCCTTTCCGGAGGTAAATGGGTCAGTTTCTCCCGCAGGGCCAGGTACCCGTCCTCGGCCCATGTCCCAGCCGGCACAGCCTCACCTGGGAAAAGCTCCCTCTCCTCCTCTTGCTCCTCCTTCATGCCTTCTACAACCAGGACAGGGCAACGAGACACGGCATCCTGGTCCCTGGGACCGGAGAATTGGGGAGAGTGCAGAGGGGGGTTGAGAGGCACTGCAGGAGCCTTGCCTGGCGTTCCCACAGTGCATGAACCGCTAGCCCCGGGACCCGGGTTATCCAACCACCATCCACCAGGCCCGGGCTCACCCTGCACCTCCGACTCCAACTCTCCAGTCAATAACATAGGCAAGAAATTGACCGGATCTGACTAAACTTTCTCTACTGACCCATTCTGAGCGGATACAGTAGCACAAACTGCCTCAGACAGCTCCCCGTTAACACCAGCAGGTGACTGATCGGCGCCAAGGCAAATCTCTCGGCTAGCCCCTTTAAGTGACACAGCCTGTGTGCCCGCCGCACGATAGTACCTCTTCAACATGTTAATATGGCAGAGCTGATGGGTCTTATGTCTGTCTGGAGTACTCTCCCCGACCTTAGAAAACAAGTGTGTTAATGAAGCATCACTCTGCGGTGCCTCACCAATCTCCCCCGGTGCCACGGTGGTAAGATTAGGTATAGCCTCCAAGTCGGTCTGATTCGATGATACAGGATCAACCGGTCCTCCCGTAGAGACCCGATCGCTCCCTTCAGTATCACCTCTGGCACCGGGCGAAACGAGTGAGGAGCTTTCCGCTGAGCCTTCCTCCTCGTCCTGCACACCCTCGGCACCCTGCAGATCAGTCGAATCTATGGGTGATGCAGATTCAGTACCGGTACTGTACATCTCCTCGATCAGATCTATCTCCTCCCCAAACAATTCCTCCGGCTGTGCAACCTGGGCCATAGATCTCGTGCCCGCACACACCGGAAACAAATTGGGAGGCAGCTTCTTAGCCTCCTTGTTCCTCTCCTCCGGTTGTACCTGCTCCGACACCACTACCGGAGGTGGAAAGACTCTACTCCCTGCCATATCTGCTCCAAGCAGAAAATCAATCCCCTCCACAGGTAATGTGTCCACGACCGCTACCTTCGCCGTCGCCGTGACTACAGGACACCTAAGATGAAAAGGAACGAGGCTATAACAGGCCTCAGTGTTTACACCTTGACATAACACAAACTCGTCAGATTTTATCGGCTTCCCCGTCAAGTTCAAACACATGGACTGCTTATCACCCGAATCCCTAAGAACCTTGACTGGATACACCTTCCCACACAGCTCTACTTCACCCTTATGAACGAAAGCCCGGCACCAAGCGAGCGAGGCTTCTGGACCTGCATTGGTACCTAATTGAGACACTTTGTCGGGGGCAGGCTGTGCCACGGCCGTTGGCACCCCATGCTTCACCCTTCGGTCTGCCTCCAACCTCGGTAACAAAGATTCATCCCCTCCTCCCTAGATACCAACCACTAACGACACAGGCTTAGCAAGCGCTGCAGAAGACTTTACCTAGGGACAGTTTGGTTTAATATGTCCAGTCTGTTTACACCCATAACACCTAACAACACTGGAATCAGGTCGGGCTGAATTTGGTGATTTTTGTTTGTCTCCACCGTTATTATTACGTGTGGGACCAGGGCCACTATTACTGTACCCTCCACTTCCACCTGCTCGGTACTTCTTGTCACGTGCAGTCGTTGGGGGGGGGGGGGGCCATATCTGGCACGATCAGTAAAACCCTTGGTTGCCAACACTCGATCGTCAGCCCACACGGCAGCATCAGGCAGCTTGCCGGGGCGCTTCTCACAGTTCTTTTGGCAAATCTCTTTGTCGACATTGTTGGTAAAGTGTTCTAGCAGGAAAAGCTCAACTGCCTTATTTAAATTGGTTACATTTTCACTCAAAAGCCAACGAGACAAACAATCACGGAGGTACTTAGCAAACTCAACACGAGTATGACTAGGCTTCTTCCTTGCATTACGAAATTTAAGGCGATAGGCTTCTGGTCTGAGTTCATAAGCCTTAAGGATAGCCTGCTTTAAATTATCATACTCTACTAAGTCCTCCACTGACATTCTATCATATGCCTCGAGCGCTTTTCCCTTGAGAACATTTGCCACCAATGCCGCCCAGCGCTCCCGTGGCCACTCGAACTCCCGTGCTTTCTTTTCGAATCGCTGGAACCATTCAGTGACTTTTTCCTCGTCAAAAGCGGGAACGAGCTTCAGGCTACGAGACAACTTTAACTCACTAGATTCCTCCCTGTGTACCGTACCCACTTGTCCCCTTGTGTACCTACCCCCGTCTACCTCAACTTTGGTTCTTTGTAACTCCATTGTCATTCTCTGTGTTTCTAACCTCTCCTGCATCTCTCTCTCATCTCTTTTCTCCTGCATTTCCAATCTCTTCAACTCTAGTTGTACTAGAGCATCACTCGATAGCCCTACCGGGGCAAAAGTAGGGGGTGGTGTAGGAACATAAGCAGGACGGTAACGTGGCTGAATCGTAGAAAGTCCGGCTGGGATAAATGGGGAGGGGGGGGGGGGTGTAACCTGGTTCTGTGCCGCCCAGCCAGCGGCAGGAGTAGAGTGTAAAGGATAAAAATGGGGTTGAGTAAGTTGGGGCACACCAGGGGGCACGTCAGGCAACAACGGGGGAACAACAGTAGGACATGTCAACTGGGAAGACGCTATGCTATCATTAAAAGGACTGGATGTGCGCGGCGGAGAGCGTGCAGGTGTGATATAGCCCCTGCCGGCACAGTTGTTGACTCAGCCTCCTCTAGAACACCATAATAATACTGCCATATATACTGCTGACATGCTTCCCTCGTGGTAAGAAGAGACCCCTCTACTCCCAACACTGATGCAATCAACCTCAATTCCTCCACCCTTCTCAACTGCATCTGTTCCCATTCTGGAGAACTCCGAAGGAACACTCTCGCATCCTCCTCACTGGTGATGTGCTACGGCACGACACTCTCCCCCTCCTCTCTTGCTTGTTGTTCAGACATAGTAAAATATAAAATGCTAGACAAACAAAACAAAAATATATATATGCGGAAAATATTGACTCAAAGATGGTGGTAAACGTCTTAAAAAAATAGGCTGAATAGGGCCGAATGCATACAACCCAGAGAGAGAGGGAGAAAGAGTGAAAAATAACGAGGTGGGCCCCCTTAAGTGAAAGGAAAGAACATTTTATGGGGCACAGATTTCCAAGGACCGACCTCGCTATGAAATCTTCCTGAACCTATAGGAATAACCTAATTGATTAATTTCACTCCCAACACCAAACACCTCCCAATGAAATTACTGAAAGCATGTAATCTTTCCGGGATTCGAACCTGGGTTACCACATACAGATCATAAACACTCTAATCATTACACGACCAAGACAGTTAAAGATTAAGTACATGACTACGATTTTATATCCATTTATCGAATACTGGATACCACACAGTTTGATGTTGGGAGTGAGACTAATTATATTAATTCTATTGGCCCTTCCGAAGCTGAGGAAAATCGTCAAAGTTAAGCAGAAACTGAGTATGAACTGGCTAAAATATACTGTAAGCATCAATTTCAGACTCAAGGAACCATATTTCAATCCCAGTCTCCTATTACCACCCCCGTCAAACTCTGCAACCAGAGGTAGCGGTATAATGTGTGCCGTAGCGAGGTTGTACCCCAGTGAAGAGGGGGCCCGTACGTGCTTCCCAACCTAAGCCTACCCTCCACTACAAGGCCTACTATCACCCCCATCCCCCCATCACCCCATCATAAGCCTTTTGTCCCCGGCACAACAAAAGACTACATTAATTAGTCATGTCTGTCAGAGTTAACCCTACCTGGTGCGAGGTGGGGCTTATTGGACACTCCCTGTTTTACTCAATTCGTTTGGTGATTTTAAGAGGCTTCGCCTCATTAGCTTGGCAATGATAAACCACCTAACCCCATTCAGTGTCTCTCTAGTCTGGTCGAGCGATAGCGAGCCTGAACTTTAGGAGCAATCTTGTTTGACACTTTTTTTTTTTTTTTTTTTTTTTAAACTGAAAATATACATATATAGCTTGAAGGGGTTATAGGGGGCGGGGTTCTTTTTTAGTTGGAAGAGGATTTGGCAAGGCAACTTTGATTCATTTAGTCTAGGGGACAAGCTAAAAATACAATGCTCGAAAATGGCCAAAGCAATGGAACACCTCGATAATTAATAAAACAAATATATAATAACACAGACGTCGCGTGAGATAGTGCTAAGTCGAATGTGCACGAACGGTTTATATTCCGGAGATTATATTTTTCGGCTACACTGTAAACATTGAATATATTATTGTAAAAAAAATTATAAACGTTATAATGTTTCGGACAATTCTATTCAGCTTAGGAAGGAGTAGAGACCTATAGTAACAGAGACCAGCCAACCTCCGCCATATTGGTGCCACTGGCGTCATAAGTCTCTCTTTACACTCCAATAGGTCCAGACTCACAATAAAACATTCGGCTATACTGGTACTGGATGTATAAGTTCGCCCCCCCCCAAAAAAAAAAGAAAAAAAAAAAGGAAACAAAAAAGAAAAAAACAGAAAAAAAACCAGGAAAAACAAAATAGGAATAGTGGGGATTGGGCCTGAATATATAGATAGATAGCTAGGATGTATAGTTAGGCCTTTAGATCTAAATTCTACATGAACTGAAACATCACCCCGTTGTTTGATACATTAGGGCACCAAAATGGCGTCCAATGACAAAGATGGCCGCATGCTTCTACTAAAGGATCTCTGGCGGGGAGGAGGAGAGAGAGAGAGAGAGAGAGAGAGAGAGAGAGAGAGAGAGAGAGAGAGAGAGAGAGAGAGAGAGAGAGGGGGGGGGGGGCTATGGAAGGGGGGGCGGGGTTGAAAGGGAGAGATTGTTATTTTATCTCTGTATACGTTGTTCAAAATAGTGAACTGATATAGGATCTTATTATAATGTACTGTTCACACACATTTATACACACTCCTACACACACACACACACACACACATAGCTACTCGCATACCTAAACCTACACACACACATACACCTACACACACTCACCTAAACACACTCACATACAAACACACACACACACACAGCTGAGTGGAATCTATCCTCTGTCACTGCACTACCAAAAACCACAAACCCAGAATCCCTTGACAATTTGCGCCCAATTGCCATAACTCCTATCCCCAGTCTAATTTGTGAAAGCTTCGTATTTGACTGGGCCTACGCTGACATAGCAACATCCATTAACCCACAACAATTCGGTAATGTGAAATCCTCCTCCACAACTCATTGCCTAGTCAGTTTGCTAGACTTCATGTACCACAACTTGGACAAAAAATCAATTGACTTAACTTTCCTAGATTTCAGTAAGACTTTTGATCTAGTCAACCACAACATTATCATAAGCATGGCAACGGAGCTTGGATTACGACCCTCCCTCGTTTTATGGCTGGCAAACTTCCTCAGTGACTGCAAACAATCCGTGCGGTTAAAAGGCATATGCCCGCAGTACCAAACGTTCCCTTCCCTCGAAGGTATCCTTCCTTTCAAAATTCGTAGTATAGAAACATTCTTTGGGATTTGTTTGGCTGAGCGAATGCTTTCGTAAACGGTCGCCGCGACCGTTTACGTCCAATATTATTGGAATCTGAAGAGGACCTTCGACCCTTCTCTTCGATGGTCGTCGGATCCCTTCGTTTGCTAATTGAATTTTATTATTTGTATTATTGTTTAAATTCGTAAATTAAAGGTTACAGAAGACATTCTTTAATGCAAATCAATTGCATAATGTACGAAACTATTAATATTTATTAATATGGGTTACAATTAGCACATTTCCAAAGACTTTCGTTATATCTTCAATGACAATGTTGAACTTGACAGGAGCCGTTGTACAGGCACCTTCACCTGAGGCATATCACCGCCTATGTCGGCCAGCCTTCTCAACTTGTAGGTCGCTTCATCAGATTTTATTCGCCCAATTACTACCCAGGTAAGGAAATTCACGACATTCCATTATACTTGCTTGTATTTTTGGCTTGGAATCCTCATTTGGTGACTATTATTATCTATCTATTTGAGGCATATTTCCTGAAATAAGTCTTGCAATTGACGAGGATGGGTGTGAATGGGATCTGCCGTGTGTGGGCCTGTCAGCTCTGCAGACTAGTTATATATGTTAATTTATGGAAGTATTTAAAGTAGGCCTAGGCCTAGCCCAATCAGGGAGAACATGTTAGTCCCTATTTATAGCCTACTTTAGTAAGGTAGGCTGGTTAGGCCTATATTTTTTAATCCAATTGGCCTAGCCTATGTTAAAATAGCCAACAATAGGGTACCTAGGTTAACAAGTCCCAGATATTGAAAGAAAAAGTGGTAAAAATTGAAGAGACCTCGGACAGCCTTTTTACCTAACCTAACAAAACACAATTATAGGCCTAGCCTAGGCCTAGTAGGCTAGTTAAAAGGCTGTCCGAGGTCTCTTCAATTTTTACCACTTTTTCTTTCAATATCTGGGACTTGTTAACCTAGGTACCCTATTGTTGGCTATTTTAACATAGGCTAGGCCAATTGGATTAAAAAATATAGGCCTAACCAGCCTACCTTACTAAAGTAGGCTATAAATAGGGACTAACATGTTCTCCCTGATTGGGCTAGGCCTACTTTAAATACTTCCATAAATGAACATAAGATAACGAGTCTGCAGAGCTGACTGGCCCACACACGGCATATCCCATTCACACCCATCCTCGTCAATTGTAAGACTTATTTCAGGAAATAGGCCTATGCCTTAACCTAACAAGTGCGCATGGGGGTAATTGGAAACGTCCCCCTGTGCTGACGTATTTGAGGTGTTTCCATCACTAAAATATTCATTGTACCATTAATAGCATTAATACTTATCCATATGCGCCTATTATGGGTTGATTATAAAGGTATTAACCTGAAACAACAATAAAACGAGTGAAAACAGCGTTTGGATGGTCAAAATCGGAGATATAGCCCGCGAGTTGTATAATGTATGGGTGAGGCAAGCTGCTTTCCCGCCAATTTCCCCGAAGGCCACTGAGACACAGTCGATCGATACTCTCTCTCTCTCTCTTGCATTCGCTTGCTATCAGTGATGACCACACCCTGTAACTGGATTTCTAATGTTAGCACGAAAATATACCTCAGAATAAGGGAATAACAGGGAAAATAGGTGATAACTGAAGGAGAGGAGGAAAGTGGGGAAGGAGGGGAGGTAGAGGACTGAGATTTTGCATGGCCCAGGGGCCAAAAAAAAAAATTAAAAACTAAAAAAAAACTAAAAAAATTTATGTCAAAAGTTGATTTTTTTTCTTTCTGACTCCTAAGAGTCTCCCCGCAGTCCGCCGGGGGAACTCTTAACCCCTTCAGACTCATATGACGCAGAGGTTGCCAGATTAGCAATAAGAAATAGAGTTCTCTCACTCTTATAATTACCTCTCCAAAATTAGTTTTCTGCCCACATCTAACTCAAAGACAACTGCAGAGGTTGAAGTAACTAAACTAAAGGTTTGTAAATACCCCTGATGGTAATAAAGGCTTTAAAGTATCCCTAATAGGCTCAAAATTGCGTCATATGTCGGAGAGGGTTAAGAGTCTCCCTGCAGTTCCCGGGTTAAATAGATAGATAATAATGGTCACCAAATGAGGATTCCAAGCCAAAAATACAAGCAAGTATAATGTAATGTCGTGAATTTTCTTACCTGGGTAGTAGAGCGGCTAGTTGGGCGAATAAAATCTTATGAAGCGGTCTTAACACTAAATTAGCAGGCTAGCAGTTTATTTATATGTACCACCCAGCGGGGTGTTTTTAGCCAAAATAGGGCTGTTTACGTGATCATTTTCATGCCTAAATAAGACCCAGAGCGTAAAACAAGTATCTATCCCTGAAAGGGCATAAACAGAGCTTTCCAATGACACCATAACGATCCTTTTATGATGGCTAGTTTTCTTGCAACAACCGCGCAACGCGAGTGCAAAAAGCATGTAATTCGGTACTTTCCCCATACAATTCAGTATGTAGCGAGTGAGAGAGGGAGGGAGGAGGTGGGATTCGTGTCAGTAGGTTCGCCGCGGTGGTCTGGAGCAGTCATACGCTCGCTACTCTCCTGCCACCACTTGTCTCTCTCTCTCAGCAACATTACGTGCTGAAATTGCCACACGACCTATGTAGAGCGCCGCCAGATAGTCCAGATTTATTATACTCGACTTATGTTGCACGCCGCTAGTTAGGGGTTAAGGACCTATCCATATGGAAGCATAAAACAGGAGTTGTGATTAGATGATACAATATTATATAACGGGTACCTATGTACCGGGTATGTAAGAATTGCAATAAATTATGTGAAATATATTGTTCATTCTTTATGCGGTACCTATAATTGTCCAAGCATCATATATTTAGTCATTTATAAAAGTAAACCTGCCTACTAGACTTTCTGTTTTTGGTACCGTATAGTACTGTAGACAGGGCAGGTGTTAATTTGATGCAGTATAAGTATTGAAAATAAATGGTTTTCTATATTAGCCTAGTCAAAGTGGGTGATCACATTACTATTAACTTGAAACCCGAAACTTTATGATATTGCTGCACTGCCACTGAATGGTACTGGATTCAAACCTGGCACTTTTCATGTAGCAGAACTGTACAGTATAAAACTTGGGGCAAATTGGTGCAGCTGTGGTAAATAACCCCATAAAGTATACAGTACTCGGTACCTACTAAGTGATCTGTATAGGATTCACTATTCTGAACTTATACATACAAGTATTTGTTTTTGAGGGAATACATAAGAGTTGAGACAGGCGAAGCCAGGGTCAAATTGGTGACCAGGCTACGGTAAGATTAGGAGTAGTGGGCGTACCACTACCGACATACAGCATAAATCATCTATAAAACATTAACCTAACCTAACCTAGTACTACATGAATACTAGGTTAGGTTAGGTTAGGTTGTTTGGTTAGGTTAGTGCTTTATAGAGGAGTTATGCTGTATGTTGGTAGTGGTACGCCCACTACTCCTAATCTTACCCAGGCTACTGAACTGGAGCCACAGGCCTAGGCCTCTTCCAGAAAAAAACATCTGTGAGTATTAGGCTATGGTAATATTCAGTTGAGAAACTCTGCCTCATAAAGCTAAACTAACTCAATCCAATCCCACAATCGGATTGCTACAATACTATACTGTGCCTAACTTACCTAATGTAACTAACCTTACAGACCCCATGCTGGCAATATATAAGATGACAATTAATTCATGGGGTGGCTTAGGGGGGAAAAGCCCCCCTTCAACCTATTATTGTATCCCACGGCAGTCAAAATATAAAGGAGCGTGCGAGTAGTGTAAACAAGGAAGGCGAACGTTTGAATACTACCGTATATCCTTCCCCCAACTTTTAGAAGCCGATTTGCTTCGGCTGGCTTCTGAAATTTACGGGATAGTCCTATACTCAAAAGTAAGGAGTATCGTTAGGCTACACTACTTCAAGAAACCTATCATAGGCCTATTCCAATTTGTAGGTTAGGTTAACTCACAAATCGCTTTCCCCATTAGCTAACCTAACCTTGGCTATATTAATTTGCCAACAATTTTGCATTGTTTAAAGAGTAGGCTACATGTTGATTAAATATGCAAGTCCCATGGAGATTAAAAAATACTATTTAGCCATGAAACATTTTTCTATAATTAGGCTAGGATAGGTGACTATCCCTAGATGTCTAAAGCCGATGAGAACAATTGTGTGATCCAAACACTTTCCCTGCTAAACTTTTGGAAAAACTCGGAGAGTCAGACTGTCGGAGGTTACCTCGCTTGGATAGCTAGAATAGATTAGTTTTATTAGGCCTAGGTTACCATGGTTATTATAAACTAAATAATCCACTAGCCTCTCATGCCTAACCCATCGTCCAAAATCCAACCCTGGCAACCTCTTAAGGTTAGGCTAGGCCTACCCTGTTTTCAGTAGTTTTAATATATCAAGATAATTACTTAACAATATAGGCCTAGGCTAAATTCCCATCAAAATTGCTCATTCCTATGTCCAATTTAAGAATTTCTTACTATGAAATGGAGGACTCAAAGCTTTACCTTTCCCATTTGGGAAGGGTCAGCCAGGGGATAGATAGCCTATGGCAATTTACAGCCCACTATCCTAGCTCTGGCCCTTTTTGAGTTAGAGATAGGCTAGGTTAGGTTAGATTTCACGATGTATGGCCATAGGCCTAGATCTACTTGGAACAAGTGAACAGGGAGGGCTAGGCTTGAATATAACAGAAAAGCTTTCTTGATATTATAACCAAGCCACTTTTCCAGAGAGCCAAGCACAACCCAATTATTCAGCGAAAATCCATACCACAACCCCATGGCTATTCCTAAACTCAAAAATTGATTGGTGGTTGAAGGGAAATTAGGCTAGAGAAATTCAATGGTCCTCTGGGGAATCACTAGGGCCTAGGCTACCTTATTTTTGTCAATTGAGAATGTCCTAAATACAGAATAATAAGATTAATGCAATAAACTGGGTAAATAATACACCAGGGACCATCACTTTATTACGATTCAATTCCGTCTGCACTCCCGTGAGGCTGCCCGAGGCAGTAATTTGTAAACAAAACGTTCTTCAGGTATACCCACCGTAAGAAATGCACCGCGGCGAGTTTGACAGGCTTACCAACCCTAGGTCCGACGGCATCGCACGAGAGATTCGCACAAGGAAGCAACTGGTGGTACCACCTTCACGTGCGAGTCCTTCGTCGAAGGGATCGCACGATTATCTGGTACTGCGGGCCAGAGTATCCTCCCCACTCCCTCTGACCTGTGGGGTCCCACAGGGTACCAAAATGGGCCCATTTGTCTATCTCATGTTGATAAACGATGCAATGCAAGACACAGATGCACGCTGAAAGTAAGTGGATGACTCATCAATCGCAGTGAGCATAAACAACACTTCACCCGACCTCAGTACACTTCAGGATCTTGTCAACCAACTTCAGGACTGAACTTCAGCCAACGACGTCACCATAAATAGTGCCAAAACAGTAGTGATGCACATCAGCGTGGGTTCAGACATCATCGACCCCCCTCTTATCACCCTCGGATCCAGCGTTCTACAGGTAGTGAACAATTTCAAACTATTAGGTGTAATTATAGACAACAATCTAAATTGGAAACCCCACGTCAGTAGTGTAGTCAAAATCTGTGGCTATAAACTCTACCTCCTTCGCCGTCTTAAGTCGCTAGGCGCTCCCTCACCCGACCTCTCATAAATGTACAAGTTGTTCATTTTGCCCAAACTCACTTATGCCTGCCCGGCATGGACCTCATCACAGCAACACAGAAATAACAATTCAAAAAAGGGCAGAAAAGAGCTTGCAGGATCACTCTAGGACTCTCGTACACACACTACCCCGAAGCGCTACGGTTCCTGGGGTTAGAAACGCTATCGAGCCAATACCCACGTCACCGAAACATGCTTCCACCCCCAGCGCCCCCTCCCAAGAGAGCTATCATTCATCACAACACCATCACCCCTATACGTGCAAGGACATCAAGATATCAAGCAAGTCCCATCCCCTATATCGTGAACCTAATCAACCAACAGTAAGACAAGTCATAAACAATCACTAGTGTGCGACTAATCATATATTGCGTTTAGTGTCAAGCCCACCAACACAGTGGGAAGGCAGTGTCACACGAGCTCTTTTTCCGTCAACTTTCACTGGCAATCTATCTTTGGTAAAGTCTCTGCTCCTAGCGCAATTTAGCCTTAAAACATTTCAGGTTAGATATATATATATAAATGAGTAAACAATACAAAAAAAGCAATAATAAATAATTAATACATTATATAACAAATCACCAGCTTTCTACAATACGATCTATCTATCTATCTATTGCCTGACGCCGTGATCCCCGAAGGGGTGGCCACGAACGAACCGCCCCCATTCACCTCTGTCCCCAGTCAGTCGACGCCCCTCCCCCCAACCAGCACCACCTTCGTTCATGTACTTCCTCACTCCATCCTTCCACCTCATATTCGGTCTACCTCTCCCCCTCTGTCCCTCCACCTCGCTCTCATACACCCTCTTAGTCATTCTCTCGCTTTCCATACGTTCCATATGGCCGAACCATCTCAAGTTGTTCCTTTTCACACTTTCCAGCACATCTACCTCCACACCACACCTCCTTCTTACTTCCTCATTAGTCTGTCTATCCCTCCATGTAACTCCGCACGCACTCCTTAAGTAATTCATTTCCACTGCTCTCACTCTTGGTCTGAGTCTCTCAACCAACGTCCATGCTTCGCTTCCGTAAGTCAGTGTCGGGATTACCACACTGTCATGCAAGGACTTCTTCACTTCCATACTGACCACCCTATTTCTTGTTACTGCTTTTAGCGTTCCTACAACCCTCTTCCCCTGTTGTACCCTCTCCCGCACCTCTTCATCCATAGTCCAATCTTTACTCAACACACTGCCCAGATACTTAAAAGAGTTGACGATCTCCATAGCCTGACCGTTCAGCTTCACCTCACACTCTGTGACTTCACCCCTTTCGAAGACCATAACCTTGCTCTTCCCCGTATTTACCTTCAAATTCCGTTTTTCGCACACTGTTCCAAACTCATTTACCAGACCCTGCAACTCCCATTCATTATCACTCATCAGAACTGTATCATCCGCAAACAGCAGTATAGGTAGCTTCCACTCAATTCCCTCCCTTTTCAGCGATACACCAACATCCACTGCTCTTGATAGTATTTCTTTCATAACTCCATCCATATATACAGTAAACAACCACGGGGACATCACACACCCCTGTTTCAAACCAACATTCAGGTCAAAGAACTCGCTCTGCTCACTCTCCACACGTACTGCCGCCTTTGCACCCTCATACATGCTCTTCACTGCTTTCAGCAACTTGCCCTCTACTCCGTATATTCTAAGTACTTTCCACAAACCTTCTCTATCCACTCTGTCATAGGCCTTCTCCAAGTCCATAAAGGCAACATACACCTTTTGTTTCTTCTCCAGATACTTCTCCACAACACAATTCAGGGTAAAAATCTGATCTACACATCCTCTTCCCTTCCTAAAACCTCCCTGCTCGTCGCCTATCCATTTCTCCGTTCTCACTCTCACTCTCTCAATCACTACCCTATTGTATACCTTCCCTACTACGCTTAGAAGACATATTCCTCGGTGGTTACCACACACTCCTCTTTCCCCTTTGCCCTTTACAATACGATGAACCGACTAAATAACAAAAAGTCATACTAAAACTTGTAAAACGTACCACTCTCATCTGGACTTGAAAATCATCAGCAAACGAAGTACATAATATCTAACTGACCAAACTTTAATACCAGTAGCTCTTGTGCAATCTCTTACTTTGGTCCATATTGTAAGTTAATATAAGGTAAAGTTAAGCAACAAACTGTTCCTTTATTAATTTTCAGCCAAAGGCTGCAACTATCAATAAACCGATTATTATTATTATTAGTATTACTTATTATAAACACACACACACATTACTGCACTTATTACACATTAAATGAACCTAAGACTGCTCGGCTGACATACCTGGGTAACTGGTACGTGTTCCTGGCCTCCGGAGAGAGTAACTGAAAATAAAAAATCCTATATTAGCTGATAACTCGATAACTGTGGTCGGCTTCATTCTCATACTTACCAACGATATCAGATTTGGTTTATTCAGTGTATTTAGCCAATAAATATATTATAAACATGCACGGTATTTGTATACATATTTTCCTTGTTTGATCCTTTTGTGAGCATAAAAAGCTCGCTTAACCCCTTCAATACGATGACCACATGTTCACTTTACGTTGGCTTTAGTAGGGACTTGTACAACACTTTGAAAGAATAACTGGGAATCATAGGGGTTAAAACGATCTGACTTAAACCTTTTAACTCGCACAGGTCCTTCTTATACTGAACAAAGTCGTCTAATTATGGCCAGCACAAAGTGAAGAAAGACGCCACCATGTAATTGGGTTAAACTATATATATATATATACATATACTGTATATATATATATATATATATATATATATATATATATATATATATATATATATGTGTGAATGTTCCATACTGACAGGTAGATGGATTGGGTGGAGGAGAAAACACAGGGAAGAGCTATGAATCTTTATTCTCTAACGTTTCGGGTTATGCTATGTACCCATCTTCAGAGACACTGACAGATTTTTAGAAAACTCACAGAATATATACAAATTCAGGAAATTCATTGTTGGCATCCTAGAATAGCGTTGCCATTTTTATGGCGATATTTTAAATTGTTCTACTTATAAGATTTAAAATATCGCCACAAAAATCACATCCTATTCTAGGATGCCAACAATGAATTTCCTGACTTTGAATATATTCTGTGAGTTTTCTAAAAATCTGTCAGTGTCTCTGAAGATGGGTACATAACATAACCCGAAACTTTAGAGAATAAAGATTCATAGCTCTTCCCTGTGCTTTCTCCTCCACCCAATCCATATATATATATATATATATATATATATATATATATATATATATATATATATATATAGTCAATGGTAACCCAATTTTATCATCACTAAAATGCATAAAGGCTTCGCTAGTGGCCTCCCCATTCCTTTACCATTTGTACTGATACTTACAGAATTGATGATAATTGTACTTTCTAATATAATTGATGATAATTGTACTTTCTAATATAATTGATGATAATTGTACTTTCTAATATAATTGATGATAATTGTACTTTCTAATATAATTATAACGGGTGTGAAAATGTTATAAAAACTGTCCATTATATTCTACCCATTTAAAGAGAAAATTGGTGGTAATAAATCCATCTTATGCAAGAACAGAAAGGAATATCACAATCAATATATCATGTGTATATCCTTCGTTGTTACCATGCACAGATCCTTCCTAAGCTCCATAAAATCATATCATGTTAGCCAGAATTATAGCAAACTGACACAATCGTTTACTGAAGAGGTTAAGGGGGGTCACCTGGTTGTTTTCTCTTTCTCTCCCTCTCTCTTTGGCTTTTATTCATTCGGTCCCATTCACCCTACTGTTTTAAGACGTTTACCCCCATCCAGGTGTCAATATTTTCCTGGCGAGCGGTAGCGAGCCAGCATATATAGATTTTCGTTTTGACAGCAAGCTAAATTTGTACATTTTTCGATAGAAAAACTGCTCCGGCGAAGCCGGATTTCTCCATACAATGCTGGCTCGCTATCGCTCGCCAGGAAGAAATCGACACCTGGATGGGGATAAACGTCTTAAAACAGTTGGCCGAATGGATACAAGCCAGGGAAAGAGAGAAAAGGAGAGAAAGATAAAAAAAAAAACACAGTGACCCCCCTAAAAGCAGGCCTTCTACACTAAAAAACATTATGGATATGAAAAGGGTAATCAAAGTGCCCATAATAGTATACCCTTATAGCGGTACATCGGTATTCATAACCTATTTATTATAAGGATGGAAAGGTACAATTTAAGGCGGTGTCACACAAGCCATTTTTCCTTCAATTTTTACGGTCAATTAATGTGTGGCAGCTTAAATATCTCAGTTATGTCAGAATTCATTGTTGAGCCACCTTATATAATCTACCTTCAGTCTCGTTTCCGACTCCAATGCGAAAAGTATCAAAATATTACGAGATACATATATAGATATATAGATAGATAGATGGATAGACAAATAAATAGACAGACAGCTACTTAAATATATACATATATCTAGATAAATAATTATAGATACAATATAGATAGATAATTAGAAAGATGGATACTTAAATATATAAATATATGCAGTATATGTATAAAATATATATAGATAAACAGATAGATACATAAATGTGTACAAACAGGTATACGGACAAGTAGACGATCACAGACTGAAAAGGCTACATACATAGGCTACATACATAGGCTACATACACAACACATACACTTTCTGTCACACACACATACACAAGAAAATACCTACAAACAAACATACGTACATATACACACACCTACATCCACAAACTTTCACACACACAAACACCTACAAACAAACATACACACTCACACAAAGTCACACTCTCACACACCAACACCCACATAATATACTATATACTATATACTATATACTATATACTATATACTATATACTATAATATTATACTATATACTATATACTATATACTATAAATACTTCTACTCTATACTATATACTATAAATACTTCTACTCTATACTATATACTATATACTATACTATAATATATACTGTATACTATAATATATACTGTATACTATAATATATACTGTATACTATAATATATACTGTATACTATAATATATACTGTATACTATAATATATACTGTATACTATAATATATACTGTATACTATAATATATACTGTATACTATATACTATAATATATACTGTATACTATAATATATACTGTATACTATAATATATACTGTATACTATAATATATACTGTATACTATAATATATACTATATACTATAATATATACTGTATACTATATAATATATACTATATACTATATACTATATACTATATACTGTGGAATAATATTATACTATATACTATAATATTATACTATATACTATATACTATATACTATATACTATATACTATATACTATATACTATATACTATAATATTATACTATATACTATAATATTATACTATATACTATATACTATATACTATATACTATATACTATATACTATATACTATAATATTATACTATATACTATAATATTATACTATATACTATATACTATATACTATAATATTATACTATAATATACTATAATATTATACTATATACTATATACTATATACTATAATATTTATACTATATACTATATACTATATACTTATACTATATACTATAATATTATAGAGCATATACTATAATATTATACTATATACTATATACTATATACTATATACTATATACTATAATATTATACTATATACTATAATATATACTATATACTATATACTATATACTATAATATTATACTATATACTATAATCCCCCCAGCTGTTTCCACTTTACCCTTTTCATTCCCCATTTGATCTCTATCGAGGGTTGACCTCCCATTATAAGCTTTACCTGACCCCTTTATCTTTTACCTTTATTTATTCCCTCATTGACCTCTCCTGAAGAATGACCTCCCATTATATCCTTTACCTGACCCCACCTGTATAGTATGTATGTATGTATGTACGTATGTATGTTTGCACACGTGAGCGTGTATGTATACAATACAGTATATGTTTACGATGCATATAATATCTTTAAAATTTACTGATAGTTACGAGTTTGTGAACTATTTATTTATATAATAAACATTAAAAGTAAAACCATAAGCAGACGACATATGTATATATCACTTACACTCATGGTTAATTTAATATAATTTGTATTTTGCACTTGCAGTCGTTGTCTTTATTGTATTTGTATTAGTTTGTATTTTACTCACACATTGTAAGCTGAGTTTACCATTTTCGTATATACAGTATATAGATTTTTCATGTTCATCCACTAAATTGTAAAAATTGTATTTTCGGCTTATCGGCTGCCATTCTTTAAATAAACCGTTTATTATTAGGGGTCCGACCCCTACGGGGAACCCCTATTGTAATCATTAAACCCACTTATTCATCCAAATTCTTTTTACACGCCGGTTTTGACGTAATAACTCCAGAACCGCTTTTTGGATCGGGATAAAACTTTCACAAGAGGTGCGTTTTTGTATTGGCAAATTTTAATATGCTAAACATCCGGCATGGCGGCCAAACAGGTCCGTGGCAGCCGATTTCCCGAAAAATTTTACGCCTAAATACCGTCTCTCCCACTCATAGGAAATGATTGGGCTTTGGCATATGGACTCCACTACTAATGCTCCGTAAATGTTATAGAGAAGGTTTTGCTTTTGCACGTGGGTTTTTTCTGGCAATCTTGAAAAAACTTTGAATTCCACTTAAAATTCCACATCTTGAAAACTACGCCGATGATCAAAGCCATGTTTGCGTAGTTGGGTGAGGCTCGCGATTCCGAACGTTTTAATACCAAAAGAATATAATGGGTGGAATAGTTTGGCCGCAGCATTGAAAACTGTCTATTCTTAAATGACTTTATAACCGTATTCGCTACCCACACAAAGTTTACTGTCTACAGTCTATAGGCTTCCACGTATCCCCCAGTTTTGCTTAATAACATAGTCGATTTATTATTCAGATCTATTATTTTTGTTTATTTAACTGTCTCAAAACAGTTCGAGTCCCTACGAATTCCACCAATTATTTAGCCAACCTACCTATACATACCTACCCTACCAAATAATAATGATAATTCAAATTTATTTTTGGTGAATAGCAGAGTATTGGCTAAGGTTTTTAACAATTCCTCCCTTTGCCAAATGCTTTGTTTAATAACAAAGTTCTAGACCTTCAAAGTTTTCACAATTTTTGGTGTGGTGTGACTTACCTCTCCTCCTCCCTCAAACAGCAAGCAACCCTGATGTTCAAGTAGTATTGCACGCTTCCATAAAAATATATATAGACCAGTTTTTACGCAATAACTCCGGAACTGCTTGTCGGATCGGGATCAAACTTTGACACAAGGTGCATTTTTGTATTGGGCAACTTTTGATATGATATCCAAAATGGTGGCCAGACACGCCCGTGGCAGCCTGTCACACCCAACCCATCTCGTCCTATCTAATTTTATGTTGAACTCTATTGTTCTTGATCCCACTATAGGACTCGGTAGCCTATTCTACATATCTACAACTCTGTTACTAAACGAATAGAGGCAGATCCCTTACACACCCAGTCTCTCTCTGTCGCTCGTTTGTTTGCACACCGATACAAATGAGGCAGATCCCTTAGACATGCAACTAAGATGAACATGGGAATCTGCAGAGACAAGTGGCCCACAAAAGGCAGATCCCTTTCACATCCAACCCATTTCGTCCATATGACTATCTGATTTTATCTTGAAATTCTCTATTGTTCTTGATCCCACTATAGCACTAGGTAGCCTATTTCACATATCTACGACTCTGTTACGAGAGAGGCAGATCCCTTACACAGCCAATCTCTCTCTCTCTCTCTCTCTCTTATTTGTACACTTGTACAAATGAGGCAGATCCCTTACATATGCTACCAAGATGAAAATGGGAGTCTGCAGAGAGCCGATTGGCCCACACACGGCAGATCCCTTTCACACCCAACTCATTTCGTTCTATCAAATTTTATGTTGAAGCTCTATTGTTATTGATCCCACTATAGCACTCGGTAGCCTATTCCACATATCTACAACTCTTATACCAAGCGAATAGAGGCAGATCCCTTACACAGCCAATCTCTTTCTCTCTCGCTCTTGTTTGTTTGCACACCGGTACAAATGTGGCAGATCCTTTACACATGCAACCAATATGAAAATGGGAGTCTGCAGAGCCAAGTGGCCCACATAAGGCACATCCCTTTCACACCCAACCCATCTCATAAACATTACCTGTTATTTACACTACTTACTATACACCCATGTTATCATATACCTGCAACCAAAACACAATTGTAAGAAATAGGAACATAAGAAAATGGGAGTCTGTAGAGAGCCAATTGGCCCACACCAGACATATCTTTTTCACACCCAACCCATCTCATAAAAACTCTCTCTCATTTATCTCTGTCTTCCTTACATTTATGACATCCTAGTCTCTGTCTCTCTCACAAATGAGAACATAAGAAAACCGGAGTTTGCAGAGAGCCGATTGGCCCACACATGTCAGATCCCTTTCACACCCAATCCATCACGCGCTCTCTCTCTCTCTCATATTTATCGCTATCTTCCTTACGTTTACGACATCCTATTCTCTCTTGCCATACTCTCTCTCTCCCTCACAAATGAGAACATAAACAAAATAAGGAAACAGAAGTCTGTAGAGAGCCAATTGACCTACACATGGCAGATCCCTTTCACACCCAACCCATCTCATTCTATCTAATTTCAAGTTGAAGCTCTATTGTTCTTGATCCCATCATAGCACTCGGTAGCCTATTCCACATATCTACAACTCTATTACTAAACAAATAGAGGCAGATCCCTTATACAGCCAATCTCTCCCTCTCTCGCTCATGTTTGTTTGCACAATCTGTTCCTTCTGTAGTTTCTCTATGCCCAATAAGTTAAATGATCTTTTGATATCTGTGACACAGCTTTCGTATACAACACAATACCCTGCTTGCAAAACCGCTCGAACCCCGGACAACGTTACTTGCAACTTTTATTATTATTATTATTATTATTATTATTATTATTATTATAAAAACTACAATCATACATACACAAACACTTTCACACACCTTCACCCCGCAAAAAAATACACACACACACACACACACACTTATATAATCCCAATAGGTCTCAGCCCAGATTGTAAATGGTTAAGTCTGATATATAGCCACCTGCACAACAAAAGCACCCATCAGCGACCCACTTACCATCCATTATATTTATCCAGACTTTTCCTGGTTTAACCCGTGACTTAACTGTTTATGATCCTTCAGTGTTAGTTTGGAGATTTTAAGACGCTTAGACCCATTGTTTTGAAAAAATAGACACGAGACCATCAATAGAACTATTTATTTGTTGAAATAACAAGATGCTACTTACTCTGCCCTTCAACATCATCCCCACATTTGGTCACTACACTTCTGCATTCTTCTCCTCCGCGTCTTGATTCCGATGAGCACTATGGACTCAAATACAGTGGTAGTATAGGTTTACCTATTTACATGTTTTGCATGACGTCATCCAAATATGTAAATATATGGTGATGATATTATCTGGTTAGCAAGAACATTTTCAATGCCTGAAACTGTGTAGCGAGAGAAATTATCTAACATTTGCAACTCTATTCACAGGGCTTAATGCTGACGCCAAAGTCTGGGTCGGTTGTCGGAAAACAACTGGGTTAATTTAATAGTTTATGAAGCATAGTCCCATCGGGTACTAATAGTTCCCGTAAATCTGTTGTTCATTCAATGAAGATGGTGTATGTACAGATATGTTCAAGAATATTTAAGACATTTATGGAGGAGTACTAAAGAATCGCTGTCGATAAGATTATGAAATGCTGTATGAGCCAACTGTTACACACTGTACAGCTGTGACCATGAATACCTGACCACATCCTTATGTTATAACTGATACAGTGAGCAATGACTAAAGAAACCTAAGAACACACACACACACATTTGCCATATTTCTGTAATTCTATGAGGTAAAAATGTCAATGTGGCAAAGAGAGGAATGTGTGTGTGTGTGTGTGTGCAATTTGGTTTCATTAGTGTTACGATCGGGTCTCGTATAAATCAGTGGCTCTTATACATTGGACTAGACTGGCATAAATGCAACAACGGAAACGCTAGATCCAACCCCTGATATATAATCCCGTCGAACAAAGAACACATATACCCTCCAGAGTTATATCTGCGATAGCGGGGTATCTTAACTCTCAGTATCTATGTGCTTCTACTATAGGCTGATGTTCTCTGAAACAGCCTATTACCTATAACATATGGTTGCTTAGTTATGGTACACAAGGAAATGATAGTTAACTTAATTAAATCACAAGAGTGATCTAATGCAAACAAGAAGGTTTACTTAACGTTACTTTAATCAATAATATCTGTCACTCCTTTATGAAAGAAAGTGTTGTAAAGTCCTCAAGCACCGAACAAGGAATCTTCTGAAGAATGTCGGATGCTACTAAGAACGTATCGGAAATGGAACCACAAAATAGCAGGAGGCAGGACAATGCACGTGTAGGCTAAATACACAAAAAGGCTGGACCTATAATGTTATTGGACACAAGAATATTATAAGCGGTGCAACAGTAATAATGCTCGCCACGAAAAAGTAGTACTCCTATTAACAAAACCGGTCTATGCTGGTTGTGTCTCTCTACAGCAACCTAGACCTCAAAATGCTTGTGTAGAAATAATGGGTATGCATAAAAGAGTATATGATCTAATCCAGCTAATGTCTACCCGGGTTAATAAAGTCTAGCTGGGATGCGCAAAGGTACAGAATTCTGGTGGAGCAAGGCAGCTCCTAGCCTAGTGTGGACCTTGGGTCTGTGCGGCCTGATTACGTTAATATGAAGGGGTGCTCTCTTGAGGATTCTCAATCACAAGTATCGAGTATCCTCCTGGCGACCCTCAAAAGTAAAAGCAAATAGAGTTAGAACAGTGTTGGGTGGATTAGGCAAGCAGCCCTCACGCACTACACAGTCTAAACTCCAAGGTACACACACAAAAGATCCACCCAGGTAACCCACAGAATCCGTAGTGTCGTGCAGCTCAAAAGTAGCCTACACACAGTGAAAACACCAACAGCAAGGTACCTGATCCCTTGTCTAGCATTATTTAACCCTGTAGAAACATTAGTGATTGATGGAGACAGTCCGAGCAATACAATCTCCCAAAAAGACAACGACTCTCTTCAACCTTAGCCTAGTACATAAGAAATGTGAGATCCAGCATATAATACAGTCTGGCCACCAATTCAAGGTGTGGATGCAGGGAACCAGAGGGGGATGATATTAATAAAAGGTGAGGAAGTAGTGGAAATGATAGAGGCTGTAGGAGAGAAAGATTCTAAGACAAGAGTGTGGAACAGTTCATGGGAGATGCTTAGAGTATGCTGTCTGGGAAGGATCTGACAAGGATATTCCCAGGGACCGCCTCGCTGGAGTCCCAGTTCGCAGGAATGGCACGAGGGCGCGCGACAGTCGCCCAGTAGGCAGTGTTAGGCAGGAGGCAACGAATCCCGCGAGGCCTATGTAAGGGGGCCAGCCACGCGCCACACTCACCACCAAGTCACACCACCTGGTCTCTCTCTCTCTCTCTCTCCCGCTCGCCTTCCCATCATTCAACTACTTAACACAATACTTTCAATTAACTAAATAAAATAGAAAGGATTGTGACAGACGAAAATAAAGAACAGTTCTGAACTGTCTGCAACACAAGCTTTCTCGAGAAGGAAAGTACACAATGATAGGTAGACTGTAGCTACATTCTCTACCCTGGCGAGTCCTAGCGAGTAAGCCATGCGGTTCTGGGGGAAGCGGTGAGCGTCACACCCCACCCAAGATTTTTAAGAGGCTCCAACTATGAGCTCTAAATCTGACACGCAAAACCCATACAAAATTCGCCACTCCTAGCCACCCAGCGACAATGAAATGTAAAGCACAGTTCTCTTCAAAATAACACATTATAAAAATGAACAACCCTTCCCAACACAATAGATTAAATTACATAGTTATGCTCATAAGAGCGAGCTTCACTAGCCCAGCCTTCTGAGAGGAGTACAACTCAGAATTTCTTCTATAACATACTTAAAAAAAAATTAACTATCAAAGAAAGAGTTTTTATAGGATTTTTATATTTTTGATATGTTTATGGCGGCTGCACTACAGGGGCAAGCCTAGTTTTTTCTTCTATACCAACACAGCAACTCCTACTTTACGACCCAATACGCTGGGCTACACACGCGAGCCAACAAGCACCAGACGTAAACATACTAATCAAACCAAAGTAGGAGGCTACCCTTGTGATGATCTACCCCGGGTCTTCCACCCTCGATAAGCAATCTGCAATCACATTCTCAGAACCGGCAATATGGCGTATGTCTAGGTTGTATTCCTGCAACATTAATGACCACCTGGTCAGCCTCATATTCCGGTTATGGAATTGATTCAGGAACTTGAGGGGGTGATGGTCGGTGTAGATCACCACAACTGGTCCATAGGCTGGAACATACACCTCAAAGTGCCTGAGCGCTAGCACAATCGCCAGCAGTTCCTTCTCAACTACTGAATAGTTCTTCTGCGCCGAGTTGAACTTTTTTGAGAAGAAACTGACTTGGTGCTCCAGCCCATCTTCGTCTGATTGCATCAGAACGGCACCAGCCCCCACACCACTGGCATCAGTTGCCAGCTGGAATGGTCGGCTAAAGTCCGGGGCCCTGAGGATTGGGTGAGTACACAACAGGTGTTTTACTAGCAAAAAAGCCCTCTCACACTCAGGCGCCCACTTAAACTTTCTATCTTTGGCCAATAGGTCCGTCAGAGGAGCCAGCACAGTAGAATAGCCCTTTATAAAGCGGCGGTAGTAACCAATCATGCCCAAAAACCTCATGACCTGCTTCTTGGTGGACGGCCTGGGGAAGTGGTTAATAGCCAATATCTTGTTCTGTGGGGGGCACACCTGGCCCAAACCCACCATGAACCCCAGATACTGCACGGTAGCCCGCACAAAATCACAGTTTCCCAGCTTGACCACCAAGTTTGCCTCGCTTAATTTCTTAAATAGGGATTCTACATGTTCACAGTGGCTCTTGAAATCGTCATCGTAGATAATGACGTCGTCCAGGTACACGGTACAGTTCGGAATGTCGGCCACTAACCCGTTCATCAAGCTTTGGAAGGTCGCTGGTGCGTTCTTTAGACCGTACGGCATGACATTACAACGATATGTAGCACCATCCATCACAAAACCACACACCTCTTTCGCCCGTTCAGACAAAGGCACCTGCCAGTAACCTTTTACCAGGTCCACCTTGGTCAAGAACTTGGCCCTGCCAATCTTGTCTACACAGTCATCGACCCGGGGACGAGGATATGGGTTGGTGGGAGTCAAGCCGTTTAGCCTGCGGTAATCAACACAGAAGCGCACCTTGCCATCTGGCTTAGGTTGCAGCGTTACGGGAGATGTCCACTTTACCGCCCCCTTCTCGATCAGTCCCTGTTGCAACATATACTCCAACTCCGCCCGGAGGGCCGGAAGTTTAACAGGGGGCACCCTATAGGGCACTGATTTGAAGGGTGGGTGGTCTCCGACGTCAACGTCGTGCACCTCATGAGTAGTGAGGCCTGGGTGTTCCGCAAATACAGTAGGGTATAAACAGAATAGGTGCTCGACAGCCACACGCTGTTGCTCAGGTAGGTGTTGCAAAGCCTCATGAGCCGCCTGTCTCGTGTTTCCCGCTCACTGATCTGAAGAAACATGATAATCCCAGTTGTCATCCACCTGCGCATGACTGTCCCGTTCTCCTTCTCCACCTTGACTGCTGAAAGTCATCACGGGGACAGTGAGAGGCTCAGGTGGGCGCCTCACATACTCCTTCATCAGGTTGACATGACATAACTGATTCCTCTTACGCCTGTCTGGAGTGGCCACCAGGTAATCTAAGTCCGAGAGCTTCTCTGCTACCCTATAAGGACCAGCGTACTTTGCGGATAAGGGGTGACCTACAAGAGGGAGTAGTATCAACACCTGACCCACATGAAACTCCCTGAGTTTCACCTTGTGGTAGTACCTGTCCTTCATGAGGACCTGAGAGCCTACCAGATTGCGGCCAGCCAACTCCAGACTACGCAACATTCGTTCTCTACTCTCAAGTTCGACAGCACCGTCACTACACTTTAGAACCTCCGGGTCTTCTAGCTGCAATTTGCGAATATCTGAGGGAGCTAGCCTGTCTAAGTGTTTGGGAAACAACTCATGCCCTCCCCCAACATCGAACTTTGCATCCCGTTGCTCTCTCCGTGTATACCGTTGCTGCCTCTGAGTCTCTTTAAGCCCTGCCTCTACACTCTCAGTGACAGGTGGTGGTGCTTCTCCAGACTCTAATAACGGTGCTAATACTGGGTCCCCGAGAAGCGCTGCTGGTACTAGACTCTCCACCGTATCAGCTTTCAGCACCTTCTCGTGACCGTTCCTCCACTTATTTGAAGACTGTTGGTTAGGCTGTGACTCCCTGGATGCGAGAGATCTGGTTACAACACACGCCATTGGTTGCACCTGACACTTCTCAACCCACTCCTGTTCCTCCCTACTCACGTCGGCCGGCTCCTCGGCAACCACTAAGGGTGAAACCTTAGAAGCAGGCACCGCAAAGTCATTGCCGAGAAGGAGGTCGACGCCCCCAACAGGCAATTTCTCCACGATTCCCACATCCAGTTCGCGAGTCACACCGTCAACTTCAAGCTCCATTCTAACAAGCGGGTATGACCTAGTTGCATTAACTCCCTGCACCACAACTACCCGCGCCGCGTTTATGGGTCTACCAGTGAAATTCTTCAAGAGTGTCTGAGAGGCACCTGTGTCACGCAAGAGCTGTACCCCGTGCTTCTTGCCCCCCCACTTCACGCAGCCATGCCCTCTATGGTCGCAAAAGGCATCGCGGACAGGGTTCGAGCCTTCCGGTATAATATGTTAAGTATATAGGGGATTATAGGAAATAACACAACACATTAATTATTGGATAAGTGATAATAAGTATAAACGTACAGGTATATGATAAGGCTTGTAATAAAAGCCTTAGGAGCAAGGTGATATATGACTTGTGTGATCTAATATATCTAGGGGATATAGGAGCTTGGCTATAGAGGATGAGTCTGAGTCTAGAGTCTAGAGGGAGTAAAGAGCTCTGACTCTCTCTGGCTGAGGTCTGTTGAAGTCTGAACTGAAGATGCCTGAGTAAGAAGGCATCGACTGGGTTCAAGGATGCTGAAGCAACACAGCATCAACTCAGCATTCTGGTATGACGTAGGACCGGATAAATACCTTAAACAGTTTACATTTACAGAGGAAATGGGTATTGATTTAAGTGGAAGTAACAACAAATATATTATATGTTAAAGAGATAGATAAAGTTATAGGGAGTTTAATAAATGAAGAATGTTTAATAAGAATGTTGAGAGTTTAAAAGTTACAGGGATACAGGCATATAAGCAGTGAGATATATGTATAGCAATATAAATGCAGGGCTTATAATGTCATACTACACCGGATCCTTCTTCACTGGCGGTGCTCCATCCTCTGATCTTATGCCTCCAGCAAACACAGACGACTTCTGGAACACCCCAATGCTGCGAGCCAATGACACAGCCGCCGAGGGAGGTCTGCTCGGACAAGCTTTTGCCATGTGTCCCTCTTTGTGACAGTGATAACACTCAAATTTCCCCTTGGACTTATACTGAGGTGTAAAAGTCCCCTGACCCTTCTTAAACGGGGCGGTGCTAGGTTTGTGATCAGTTTTGGTGTCATTGCTTTTAAATTTATGTGTGTCCATATTCCGGGGAGGGGGAGGGTAACGCTCCTTAACGCCTACATCGTTTCTCTGTGCAGAGCCGCACCCCCGAATTAGTGACAACCGACGATCAGCCATCTCTGCTGCTTCTACGAGAGTTCTTGGGTTCTTCTCTTTAAGGTTTAAAGTCAAGTCGCCACCCGTACACTTATAAAACTGCTCTAGAAGCATCAACTGTTTCATCTCATCAAACGTAGTTGTCTTCTCTGATCTGAGCCAGTTTCCCATAGCGTCGGACAGGTCCCGGGCATGCTCCAAGAAGGTACTGTCTCGCCCCTTAGTCACACCCCGGAACTTTAACCTATATGTCTCGGGTTGTAGCTCGTATGCCCGCAGGACAGCCTCCTTGAGCTCCTCATAAACAACGCAGGACTCCAAAGGCAGTGCATCGTAAGCCTTGAGCCCCTTACCTACGAGTCTAGAGGACACAAGGGCCGCCCACTTAACTTCAGGCCACTGATGCTCCCGGCACTTCTTCTCAAATCTATTTAAAAACTCTGTGACACCAGACTCGTCAAATACAGGGACCAGTTTGAGAAGGTGCGACAGAGACTGATCATGCGCACGGTTTCCAGTACCGAGTCGCTGTCCCGTCGTCTCAACACGAGACTTCTCTAAATCCATGTCGGCACAGTATCTTGTAGATTCTAGTTCAGTCCTAAGCTCAGCTTCCCTCGTCTGTTGCTGCATCCTAGCCAGCTCTTTTCTCTCTTCTATCTTAGCTAGCTCTATCTGCTGTTGACTCTGATGTTGCATCTTTGCCATCTCGAGCTGAAAGAGCATCTCCGGGGTCAAACCTTGAGGAGGAGGAGGAGATGCAATGTTGTTAGAAATACCCGGTGATCCCCCCAGGGGCAAACCACCCTGCCAGTCACTACCCACCTGCGGAAGCGTGCTCAGGGTCGGTACTCCAATAGGAGGATTGGGAGTCGAGTGAAGGGGAGGCTCGGCCAAAGGGCTCTGAGCACTCACCCTACCTCGTACGCCAGTCACCCAACCCAGCACACACGTCATCAGGTCATCCTTGGTCATGCCACTAGTACATACATGACCGATAGCTGCGGCTAAGAACTGGAGACCGTACCAATTCATATCCACCAACCTGTCGGAAGTAACAGGCCATTGTAAAAAATTCCTTGCATCCTCCTCACTGTTCACCAAGTTAACAACCTGCCCGTGCTGCTGCTCCTCAGCTTCTACATCACGTACTGTGTCCTCATCCTGCACTGATCCGCTATAAGACATGATGCTCACTGAAGATTTTTCACTTTGATACACAAAAAAGAAAGTACCCCAAACTCTTATACCACAATATTCACAATAAAAAATTCTCGGAGACCGCTTAAGTGCTATATTACTTTGCTAAAAAAATAATTCTTGCATGTCCTCAAAATATATTCCACAAAATCAACAAATGTTCACTGCCTAAACTGTGAAAAAAAGCTGCACAATAACTGCAATTATATGTCAGTTCACCAAATCCTGAGCTAGGTCGCCATTTGTTACGATCGGGTCTCGTATAAATCAGTGGCTCTTATACATTCGACTAGACTGGCATAAATGCAACAACGGAAACGCTAGATCCAACCCCTGATATATAATCCCGTCGAACAAAGAACACATATACCCTCCAGAGTTATATCTGCGATAGCGGGGTATCTTTACTCTCAGTATCTATGTGCTTCTACTATAGGCTGATGCTCTCTGAAACAGCCTATTACCTATAACATATGGTTGCTTAGTTATGGTACACAAGGAAAAGATAGTTAACTTAATTAAATCACAAGAGTGATCTAATGCAAACAAGAAGAAGGTTTACTTAACGTTACTTTAATCAATAATATCTGTCACTCCTTTATGAAAGAAAGTGTTGTAAAGTCCTCAAGCACCGAACAAGGAATCTTCTGAAGAATGTCGGATGCTACTAAGAAGAACGTATCGGAAATGGAACCACAAAATAGCAGGAAGCAGGACAATGCACGTGTAGGCTAAATACACAAAAAGGCTGGACCTATAATGTTATTGGACACAAGAATATTATAAGCGGTGCAACAGTAATAATGCTCGCCACGAAAAAGTAGCACTCCTATTAACAAAACCGGTCTATGCTGGATGTGTCTCTCTACAGCAACCTAGACCTCAAAATGCTTGTGTAGAAATAATGGGTATGCATAAAAGAGTATATGATCTAATCCAGCTAATGTCTGCCCGGGTTAATAAAGTCTAGCTGGGATGCGCAAAGGTACAGAATTCTGGTGGAGCAAGGCAGCTCCTAGCCTAGTGTGGACCTTGGGTCTGTGCGGCCTGATTACGTTAATATGAAGGGGTGCTCTCTCGAGGATTCTCGATCACAAGTATCGAGTATCCTCCTGGCGACCCTCAAAAGTAAAAGCAAATAGAGTTAGAACAGTGTTGGGTGGATTAGGCAAGCAGCCCTCACGCACTACACAGTCTAAACTCCAAGGTACACACACAAAAGATCCACCCAGGTAACCCACAGAATCCGTAGTGTCGTGCAGCTCAAAAGTAGCCTACACACAGTGAAAACACCAACAGCAAGGTACCTGATCCCTTGTCTAGCATTATTTAACCCTGTAGAAACATTAGTGATTGATGGAGACAGTCCGAGCAATACAATCTCCCAAAAAGACAACGACTCTCTTCAACCTTAGCCTAGTACATAAGAAATGTGAGATCCAGGATATAATACAGTCTGGCCACCAATTCAAGGTGTGGATGCAGGGAACCAGAGGGGGATTGATATTAATAAAAGGTGAGGAAGTAGTGGAAATGATAGAGGCAGTAGGAGAGAAAGATTCTAAGACAAGAGTGTGGAACAGTTCATGGGAGATGCTTAGAGTATGCTGTCTGGGAAGGATCTGACAAGGATATTCCCAGGGACCGCCTCGCTGGAGTCCCAGTTCGCAGGAATGGCACGAGGGCGCGCGACAGTCGCCCAGTAAGCAGCCGCCTAGTAGGCAGTGTTAGGCAGGAGGCAACGAATCCCGCGAGGCCTATGTAAGGGGGCCAGCCACGCGCCACACTCACCACCAAGTCACACTACCTGGTCTCTCTCTCTCTCTCTCTCCCGCTCGCCTTCCCATCATTCAACTACTTAACACAATACTTTCAATTGACTAAATAAAATAGAAAGGATTGTGACAGACGAAAATAAAGAACAGTTCTGAACTGTCTGCAACACAAGCTTTCTCGAGAAGGAAAGTACACAATGATAGGTAGACTGTAGCTACATTCTCTACCCTGGCGAGTCCTAGCGAGTAAGCCATGCGGTTCTGGGGGAAGCGGTGAGCGTCACATTAGTCATTGCTCATTGTCTCAATTACAATTCAAGGATGTGGTCGAGTATTCTTGGCCACGACTGTACAGTAACAGTTGTACAATTAACTGGTTACACATTTGAAATTAGGGAGCCATGAGCTTCTTAACCCGTACAGCCCCAGCGACGCGTCAGCGATGTATGTAACGCACAGCCCCAGCGACGTGTCTGACGAGTCACCCTAATTGCTCCGACCGTAACCTCAGGTGTAGCCACTCGAGAGGGCTCAGATTTGTATGGGAACTGTGTACGTATCCCACGCAACCGTGCCGATGGTTGAAAACTCTCAAAGTCCACGTGCGTGCGCGTGAGCGCGCATTAACCTGTTTTTTGGGGGCAATTGCCTTCAATTTTTTAGTCTTGTAAAATACGTTTTCGGGGGCTCTGTAGGACCATTCTTTAAGCTTTTTGAGCGGTTTTTCGTGGTTTTTCCTTCATTCCTAACCCATTCGCTATAGTTTCTGGAATAAAAAAAAAAATTGAAAACCGGCCGGGTTCTGGTGAACAAACATTACAAAACTAGCCGGGGCTCCACGGGTTAAGAAGTTGGTTCGACATTCGAGCGGAATTCGAAGCCCCGTTAAAGAGCTCGACCCATAACACTCAAAGAGCGGGTGGTGTTTTATATTTGACTGTGCCGCCCAGCGGGGGGTTTTACCGTAAACGAGCTTGTTTCCGTGCTCGTTTTCATGCATAAACAAGAGCCAGAGCATAATACAAGTATGTATCCCTGAAAGGGCGTTAAATGACCTTTCCAATGACACCAGAACCATCCTTCTACGATCACTGGTTGTCTTGCAACGATCGTGCAACCGAAGGGAAAAATCGGTAAAATACGGTCATTTCCTTACATTATTACGTGTGAAACGAGTGAGAGAGGGTGGAGTAGGGCGGAGTACATCTCAGTAGCTCCACGGCCACCGTGGCGAGCGGTCATGAGGTAACCTACGCTCCTCCCACCGCTCCGCTCTCTCTCAGAGCACATTACGTGCTCAAAATTGCATGCGACTATAGCCGGGCCCCGCCACATAGGCCACATTTATTTCACTCGACTATAGCCGGGCGCCGCCAGTTAAGGGTTAAAGTATGTAGTTTCAGGCTGGTATGTGACAACAAAAATTACACTACTGTTAAGTTTCCACCTGGCAATAGTTGTAATAACCATGTACAATACAATCTAATATATTACATTAACCAATAAATTAGCAATTCACACATTATTTTCTGCATCGTCCACCACTGGAAACATTACTTATCATGAGAACGTAATAACTGCAGACCACTTGGGGGTTGTAACCTTAGACATGTAGGAAGGGTGATGCCTTTCATATGATGAATATAAGATACGAAAATGTATGACAATAAAATACATTTAAAATACATTTTCAGTTCATAAAGGCAACGGCATTATTCTCATTATGACAGCCCAATACGTAATAATTGTGTTGATACTGAACCATTCTTAGGTATAAACTAGGGGAATGGGGGTAGTAGGATGAAGGGACAGACCAAGACCAATGTTCGGAATACAACACGGGCTCAAGCAACACACAATATTTTACTTTCAGTCCCATAAATCATCAATCGTTATTTCATAATAGAAAAAAGTAATACAGTAAAAGGTTAATTATCATCTACAGTCTTTTAGATGTTAAAAAACAATATATATATATATATATATATATATATATATATATATATATATATTTTTTTTTTTTTTTTTTTTTTTTTTTTAAGAGACAATGAACGGAGGAAGGAAAAACACAGATAAAACAAAAAGGTCCATGTGCCTAAAGGCATCCTCCATTCATAAAATGTTTGTAACAACTGGATTAAACATTTGTTGATTGTAAGTTTGTGGAAAGCAATTCGAGGGAAGTGAATTCCAAAGAGTAGTAGCTCTGGGGATAAATGAATTCTGATAAGCAGAAGTTCTGCATTGTGGAGGAGAAAGTGTAAATTCATGGGCGCTCTCAGCTGCCCTAGTTCTACGGGGAAAGATGTGGAGAGGCGGCACAATTGAAGCAAGTTCCTCGGAACAATTGCTGTGAAAATATCTGTAGAATAATGCAAGGGATGCAATGTTTCTTCGTATGGCTAATGTAGGAAGGTCCTGTGTGATTGCAGGGTTATTGATTAATCTAATAGCTTTATTTTGAATTTTGTCCAACTGCCTCAATGCAACCACTCCACTTCCACCCCACAGAGGTGAACAGTAATCCATCTGAGAGCGCACATGACTTTTATATATTACGGCCAACTGCTCGTCAGTGAAGAATTCTCGAACTCTGTACAGGAGTCCCAGTTTTTTAGAGGCATTCTTAGCAATGCTTCTAACATAATGTGTCCAGCTCAAGTTAGTAGTTAATGTTACACCGAGAATGTCAATACTAGGGGAAGTGGGAATATTTACATCATTAAAAAATATATGGGAGTCAGTGAGATTCTGTCGGTTAGAAAATTGAATGTACTTGGTTTTCTGTGCATTAACGGAAACTAGATTCTCTTGTCCCCATTCATTAATTCTAGAAAGGTCCTGGTTCAGAGAAATTGCAGTGTTTATTTTTGAATTTATAAGATCGGGTTGGGTGAAAGAATTGGTAAATGTGAAGGAACTGTGGAGTGTTGAGTCATCTGCGTAGGAATGTATTGGATTATGAGTGGTAGATATGAGATCATTGATATGAATGAGGAACAGAGTTGGGGCCAAAACTGATCCCTGGGGAACACCAGCATTTATTGAGTGAAATTGAGAATAAAGGCCATCTACCATTACACGTATTTTTCTGTTATGAAGATAAGAAGAAATTAGTGGAACTAATGATGCAAGGCCGTAGTGTGACATCTTCGACAATAAGGATTGATGCCAGACTCTATCAAATGCCTTTGATATATCCAGTGCTATTGTATGTGTGTATATATATACCCGGTATTTATACACCTCCATATCTCTCATATACTTTTTAATCTATCAACATAACTCGTTGGTCGGATTTAGTGCCCTCCAGTCTATCTTCATATTTACCTTCTTGCTCTGACAGAAATCTCTCTCTTTCTCTCTCTCTCCTTAGCAATATTTGTTCCTCTTCTCTTCTGTTTCTTCATACTTCGTAAATATGAAGCATATTTTTTGTGAAGGTCTATTCCTGGACTCCCTTTTTCTCATACACGCACACACTCTCTCATTCTAAGATACTCAACTTTGCTAATTAATGATGTAGGTTTAAATAATTGGTTCCCCCGAGACATTATGGGGAAACAGACCGTTTTTCTGGACCCCCTTCTCCCCAATGTTTAACCCCACTAGTTTTGATATTTTAAGACGTTGATTCCATTAGCTTGGGGATTTTATGACCTTTCACCCCATTTCTTTGTCAATATTAGGATCCTTCGTGCCATTTAGGTGTCGAAGTTTTCCTGGCGAGCGATAGCGAGCCTGTAATTTTAGGAGGAATCGGCCATTGGCCGGGACATTTTTCTACTGAAAAATGTACAAATCTGTCTTGAAGGGGGGGGGGGGGGGTCTAGGGGGTATTTTTCTAAGCTTGATGGAGGTCTAGGGAGGAAACTAAAAACATATATGACTAAATTAATTAATAGACCAAACAAACAGCGACTGTCCCCTTAATTACCCGGCGATAAAGCCCCAGTGAACCCCCGGCAGCTAACAGGCCCGATATACGTCCTCCTAAATACCGGCACCACAACAATACCTCGCGGGGGTTTAATGCGGCCCGGGAATTGCTGGTTTGGTGCCGATTGTGGGTTTAAGGGGACATTATTTGATTTACTTATTTTTCTTTTACTATTAATATGGTGTATATATATTTTAGTTTGCTCCCTAGGCCTCTATCAAGCTTAAAACAAAATACTACTAATAATAACCACACCAAAGAACCCTCATTGAGATCAATTTTTACATTTTTCGGTAGAAATATGGCCCGGCCCTCCAAAAATACAGGCTTGATATCACTCGCCAGGAAAAAAATCAACATCAAAATAGGGCGAAAGGAATTAAAATCGCCAAACCAATGGGACCAACGTCTTATAATCTCACAACTAAAACATGAGGGAGAAGGGGGTCCAGAAAAAAAAAAAATCCGCTTAAGTTGATTGATCGTGTGTTTTCAGGTTCCAAAACAGAGACGTGGCAGCAATAGGAACGCTCACCCTGCCCTGTATTGTGTTAAGAGTTGTCTGTTAAATGGCTAGGAACATCATGGCCATCCATAATCCTTACCGTATTTAGCTCTTGATCTTGGATTTTTTTTTTTTTTTTTTTTTCTATGTGATTGAGGGAGGCAAAAGGCATAACTGCCTATAGCGAGTGCCTCACCCATAGTTGAAAGAGTGACAGGGCCAAAATCAAGGGACGTTCGAGCCAAAATGCCTGGACACACGGAGTTTGTAGCAATTTAAGTCATAGGAAGAGGGAAAGACTGATTCTGGGAGAGAGTTCCAGAGCTCAGCTGTTGAGTAGAAGAAAGTTTGAGAGTAAGATTTCACTCTTGGGTTGGAGAGTTGCACAGAGTAGGGGTGGGATTGAGTTGCAAGACGGGTACCACGTGCCCTACGTAAAGGAGGTGGTATGCACTGGGATAGCTCTGAGGAACACTGATTATTATAGTAGCGATAGAATAGCGAGAGAGATGCAACATTGCGGCGGAGAGAGAGAGATTGCAGAGAGTTGGTGAGTGGACGGGAGTTAATGATACGAAAGGCCTTCCTTTCAACTTTGTCTAGGAGAGCAGTGTGAGAGGAACCTCCCCACACATGTGAACAATACTCAATACAAGGGCGCACTATGCCCCTGTACAGAGCAAGAAGCTGTGCAGGGGAAAAGAACCCCCTAAGGCGGTTGAGCACACCCAGCTTCTGGGAGGCTGCCTTAGCAAGACTGGTAATATGGTCCTTCCAAATGAGAGCAGAAGAAAAAGAGACACCAAGAATATTGAGAGAAGATGAAGGGTTGATTTTTGTATTGTTGAAGAATAAGGGATAGTCCGCTGGGAGATCCTGACGGGTAGATAGATGGAGAAATTGGGTTTTGGAAGCATTAAAGTTAACAAGGTTTTCTCTGCCCCAATTGGAAATAGTATTTAGATCAGAATTTAAGAGTTCTATGGCTTCATTACGTTTGTCGTTGAGGGATTGCTGGCTGGGGCGTTCTGAAAAACTAATGGAGTAGTGCAAGGTTGAGTCGTCTGCGTATGAATGGATGGGAATTAAGGTACAGTTAAGGAGATCATTTATAAAAATTAGAAAGAGAATAGGAGATAGGACAGAGCCCTGAGGAACACCGGAGTTTATAGGGTGAGGAAGTGAACAATGGCCGTCCACAACCGCGGCTATGGAACGGCAGGAAAGGAAATTAGAGACAAAGGCACAGATGGAGGGATAGAAACCGAAGGAGGGTAGTTTAGAAATTAAAGATTTATGCCAGACTCTATCGAAGGCTTTCGATATGTCTAGTGCAATAGAAAAAGTCTCACCGAAGTCCCGAAATGGCCTCTATGAGCAGATATAAGTTTTTCGATGGTCTCGTGTCAAGTCATCACTCGCATAAATAATTCGGACGGCTGAGGGGACGGCTATTAAGGGGAGGCAGTTGGTTTTTCGAGTCCTCCTCCTCCCTCATATTTAGCCTTATTAGTTATGAGATTTCAAGACATTCGCCCCATTAGCTTGGCGATTTTCAGACCTTTTACCCAATTTGTTGCCAATATTAAGACCTTTCGTGCCATTTAGGTGTCGATTTTTTTCCTGGCGAGTGATAGCGAGCCTGTATTTGAAGAGGAATTGGCCTTCGGCCGGGGCATTTTTATACCGAAAAATGTACAAATTTATATCGAAGGGGGGTATTGTGGATGTTTTTAAAAGTTTGATAGAGGTTTAGAGAGCAAACTAAACTCCCTCCATAAACCATTGAGCCGAACAAGTAAATTATGCGGCACAATACCGTCTGAGCTCCCTTAAAAATTGAGAAAGAGGAGCAAGTACGATACAAAGTATTATTCTCTCAATAGGGGCCAACGCAGTGACGGCTCAAGGTTGTACTCACGGTATAGCTTATGTTACTATACCGTGGTTGTACTTACCCTCTGACTCCACCCGCGGGGGTTTCTCTGAACGAACCTCCAGGCTGCAGTACTTCCTAAACATTTGACATTATCAATCGACTTGCCTAAGCCATAAGCTATCTATTCTATTCTACTGTATATGCTCAGGTCCAATTCCCACTTTTCCTAAAAAAAAAAAAAAAAAATCCCTCTTTTCCCAATTTTTTCTTTTTTTGGGGGGTGGCCAACTCAAGACATAGCCAGAATAGGGACAACACAACAGAAAACAATGAACACACAAACACAAAATACAAATTCACACCCATCAGCCATAAGCACAGTAAGTTATATGTAAAGAATATATGAATGCATGAACTTGTTGATGCTTAGATGTACAACAGCCTATATATTCATGTATAGTATGTCGTATATATTCATGTATAGTATGTCGTATATATTCATGTATAGTATGTCGTATATATTCATGTATAGTATGTCGTATATATTCATGTATAGTATGTCGTATATATTCATGCATAGTATGTCGTATATATTCATGTATAGTATGTCGTATATATTCATGCATAGTATGTCGTATATATTCATGTATAGTATGTCGTATATATTCATGTATAGTATGTCGTATATATTCATGTATAGTATGTCGTATATATTCATGTATAGTATGTCGTATATATTCATGTATAGTATGTCGTATATATTCATGTATAGTATGTCGTATATATTCATGTATAGTATGTCGTATACTACACGGAACTGTATCTAATTATTTATATCTATCTATGAAACACAAGCGTTATAGAAGGAAACATAAGCTTAGAAGGCGTAATAATCAAGATATATTGATATGTCCTCAGGCTGACGTATATTAAGGGGGGGTCACCGGCTTTTTTTTATCTTTATCTCCTTTCCTCTCTTTCCTTGGCTTGTATCCATTCGGCCCCATTCAGCCAACTGTTTTAAGACGTTTATCCCCATCCAAGTGTCGATTTCTTCCTGGCGAGCGAATCGCGAGCCAGCATTGTATGGAGAAATCCGGCTTTGCCGGAGACATTTTTCTATCGAAAAAAGTACAAATTTAGCTTGCTGTCAAAACAAAAATATATATATGCTGGCTCGCTACCGCTCGCCAGGAAAATATTGACACCTGGATGGGGGTAAACATCTTAAAACAGTAGGTTGAATAGGGCCGAATGGATACAAGCCAAAGAGAGAGTGGGAGCAAGAGAAAACAAGCGACGTGGGGTCCCTTAAAAAAACACACTATCATTCTTAGACGATGCAAAAGTAAAAAAAAAAAAAAAAAAATGGGAAGGTTAAGGAAGTAATATACAAATAGGAAATAAGAAACCGGTGAGAAATGGGAATATAATGAAAACACAAATATATCAAATGTGAGTAGGTTGGTGGGTAGGTAGATCCGGGGGTAAGTAGATCGGTGGTAAAGTAAAAAGGTAGACGGACAGGTATGTAGGTAGGTAGGTAGGTAGGTTTGCTTCACAAACAATATGATGAAATATATTTATATTTTCATATGTATTCTAGTGTTCTCGCTAGACCTTCATCAAGCTTAAAAAAACACTCCCTTCAAGATATATTAGTAATTTTGTTTCGATAGAAAAATGTCCGGGCCAAAGGCCGGTATCTATAAAAACTACAGGCTAGCTATCGCTCGCCAGGAAAAAATCGACATCTAAATGGCACGATAGGTCTTGATATTGATATAGAAATGGGACGAAAGGTTTTAAAATCGACAAACTAATGGGGCGAACGTCTTCAAATCTAAAAACCAATGGGGCTAAACACGAGGGAAAAGGGGCCCAGAAAAACCAGCCCGTCCCCCCTTCACATGAAACTGAAGCAAGGTAAAAAGAAAATATCACTAAACAAGAAACACGACGAACACACATGGTATGAGACAAAAAAGAACAGAAAACAAAAGACAAAGAAAAAAACGAAAAGACAAAGGCCAAAACAATGACAATAGGACGCAAAGAAAATATTAAATGCAGGTGGACAGGACGAGGGAAAACAGAGGGCGAGAAAAAGGGTTGGGGAGATGACAGATGATCCTACAGCTGTGAGACAGACATGACATCGGCTCCCCCTTATTGCTTCTTGGTCCGAGGTAGGTAGGTAGGTAGGTTGATAGGTGGGGGGGGGGGGAGAGAAGGTGGGAGAGGTAGTAGGTAGGTAGAATGAAGGTAGGTATGGTAGATAGGTGTGTTAGGTAGGTAGATAGAAGGTAGGTATGGTAGATAGGTGTTAGGTAGATAGGTAGGTTGATAGGTGGGGGGGAGAGAAGGTGGGAGAGGTAGTAGGTAGGTAGATAGAAGGTAGGTATGGTAGATATGTGTGTTAGGTTGGTAGGTAAAAGGTAGGTAGGTAAGTAGGTATGTTGATAGGTGGGGGGGGAGAGAAGGTGGGAGAGGTAGTAGGTAGGTAGAATGAAGGTAGGTATGGTAGATAGGTGTGTTAGGTAGGTAGAAGGTGGGAGAGGTAGTAGGTAGGTAGAATGAAGGTAGGTATGGTAGATAGGTGTGTTAGGTAGGTAGATAGAAGGTAGGTATGGTAGATAGGTGTTAGGTAGGTTGATAGGTGGGGGGGAGAGGTAGTAGGTAGGTAGATAGAAGGTAGGTATGGTAGATATGTGTGTTAGGTTGGTAGGTAAAAGGTAGGTAGGTAAGTAGGTATGTTGATAGGTGGGGGGGAGAGAAGGTGGGAGAGGTAGTAGGTAGGTAGAATGAAGGTAGGTATTGTAGATAGATGTGTTAGGTAGGTAGGTAGAAGGTAGGTATGGTAGATAGGTGTTAGGTAGATAGGTAGGTTGATAGGTGGGGGGAAGAGAAGGTGGGAGAGGTAATAGGTAGGCAGATAGAAGGTAGGTATGGTAGATAGGTGTGTTAGGTTGGTAGGTAAAAGGTAGGTAGGTAAGTAGGTATGTTATGTAGGTAGGTAGGGACAAAACAGAGGGAGGGAAGGAAGAAAGGGTTGGGATATGACAGATGATCCTACACCTGTGAAACGGACATGGCACCGGCTCCCCCTTATTGCTTCTTGGGGCTGGGGCAGAGGGAAGACCTGCAAGAGGATACAATGAACAGTTAATATCTCAAAGACCTTGCTGGCCAGTACAGGGAGACACTGTTGAATAAAATATAGGTATAGTATATAACACTCGTAGCATATTTCAAACCAAGTACACTATTATTCTAAGCAGCTTATCAATAAACGTTCAAAGTGAGGTATGTGTAACTGCATATTCTATAATTAAACAATACATTATAGATACTTAGACCTACTGCATAATTATGTGATACCAGAATATAAAATGAAACCCCCAAAATTCTGTCCATCAACGAGGTCCACAGAAATGGAACATGAGTGTTATTGGTGGGAAGACAGACAAGGGGCCCCTGGACTCCACACATTTACCACCATAATGAGGGGTGGACTGACATGTTATTGGTGGGAAGACAGACAAGGGGCCCCTGGACTCCACACATTTACCACCATAATGAGGGGTGGACTGTCATGTTATTGGTGGGAAGACAGACAAGGGGCCCCTGGACTCCACACATTTACCACCATATTGAGGGGTGGACTGTCATGTTATTGGTGGGAAGACAGACAAGGGGCCCCTGGACTCCACACATTTACCACCATAATGAGGGGTGGACTGTCATGTTATTGGTGGGAAGACAGACAAGGGGCCCCTGGACTCCACACATTTACCACCATAATGAGGGGTGGACTGTCATGTTATTGGTGGGAAGACAGACAAGGGGCCCCTGGACTCCACACATTTACCACCATAATGAGGGGTGGACTGTCATGTTATTGGTGGGAAGACAGACAAGGGGCCCCTGGACTCCACACATTTACCACCATAATGAGGGGTGGACTGTCATGTTATTGGTGGGAAGACAGACAAGGGGCCCCTGGACTCCACACATTTACCACCATAATGAGGGGTGGACTGTCATGTTATTGGTGGGAAGACAGACAAGGGGCCCCTGGACTCCACACATTTACCACCATAATGAGGGGTGGACTGTCATGTTATTGGTGGGAAGACAGACAAGGGGCCCCTGGACTCCACACATTTACCACCATAATGAGGGGTGGACTGTCATGTTATTGGTGAGAAGACAGACAAGGGGCCCCTGGACTCCACACATTTACCACCATAATGAGGGGTGGACTGTCATGTTATTGGTGGGAAGACAGACAAGGGGCCCCTGGACTCCACACATTTACCACCATAATGAGGGGTGGACTGTCATGTTATTGGTGGGAAGACAGACAAGGGGCCCCTGGACTCCACACATTTACCACCATAATGAGGGATGGACTGTCATGTTATTGGTGGGAAGACAGACAAGGGGCCCCTGGACTCCACACATTTACCACCATAATGAGGGGTGGACTGTCATGTTATTGGTGGGAAGACAGACAAGGGCCCCTGGACTCCACACATTTACCACCATAATGAGGGGTGGACTGTGATGTTATTGGTGGGAAGACAGACAAGGGGCCCCTGGACTCCACACATTTACCACCATAATGAGGGGTGGACTGTCATGTTATTGGTGGGAAGACAGACAAGGGGCCCCTGGACTCCACACATTTACCACCATAATGAGGGGTGGACTGTCATGTTATTGGTGGGAAGACAGACAAGGGGCCCCTGGACTCCACACATTTACCACCATAATGAGGGGTGGACTGTCATGTTATTGGTGGGAAGACAGACAAGGGGCCCCTGGACTCCACACATTTACCACCATAATGAGGGGTGGACTGTCATGTTATTGGTGGGAAGACAGACAAGGGGCCCCTGGACTCCACACATTTACCACCATAATGAGGGGTGGACTGTCATGTTATTGGTGGGAAGACAGACAAGGGGCCCCTGGACTCCACACATTTACCACCATAATGAGGGGTGGACTGTCATGTTATTGGTGGGAAGACAGACAAGGGGCCCCTGGACTCCACACATTTACCACCATAATGAGGGGTGGACTGTCATGTTATTGGTGGGAAGACAGACAAGGGCCACTGGACTCCACACATTTACCACCATAATGAGGGGTGGACTGTCATGTTATTGGTTACGCGCTGGTTTAGAAAGCGAGAAAACCAGTTTCGATACCCGATAGGTGATGTTTGGCCAATCTCCTCACACCCTTTGCCTCTTGTTCGCCTAACAGTAAAATAGGTATGTGCCAAATAGCTCAAGTTGGTCACTTAACAGTAAAAAAAAAACAGAAAAGAAAAATAATCATGCCTGTGGCAGGAATAAAAAAGGGCCTCATCCCTTAATTGAAGGAGAGTGCTTTTTTTATTTCTCTCCTTTTCTCTCTTTCTCTGGCTTGTATCCATTCGGCCCCATTCAGCCAACTATTTTAAGACGTTTATCCCCATCTAGGTGTCGATTTCTTCCTGGCGAGCGATAGCGAGCCAGCATTATATTAAGAAAACAGGCTTCGACGGAGACATTTTTTCTATCGAAAAATGTACAAATTTAGCCTGCTGTCAAAACATTTTAAAAATATGCTGGCTCGCTACCGCTTACCAGTAAAAAATTGACACCTGGATGGGGATAAACGTCTTAAAACAGTAGGCTGAATGGGGCCGAGTGGATTCAAGCAAGAGAAAGAGAGAACAAAAAAACGGTCCCCCCCCCCCCCCCCCCCTTAAGCGCACACGTTTGGACATTTGCGAAATTGATCCCGCACATCGCTGACCGACTCTACAATACATTTCTGGGATCACTTGCACTGACATAGGAAGCAGCACTGAAGCTAGATGTTATTACCTAGCTGAGTTCCTATACAACTTAAGGGGAGGCAGTTGGTTTTACGAGTCCTCCTCCTCCCTCATGTTTAGCATTATTAGTTATGAAATTACAAGACATTTGCCCCATTAGTTTGGCGATTTTCAGACCTTTTGCCCCATTTCTTTGCCAATATTAAGACCGTTCGTGCCATTTAGATGTCGTTTTTTTCCTGGCGAGCGATAGCGAATCGGACTTCGGCCGGGACATTTTTCTACCAAAAAATTTACGAATTCATATCGAAGGGGGGTCTCCTGGGTGTCTTTTTTTTAAGCTTGATAAAGGTTTAGAGAGCAAACTAAACCCCTTCCTTAAACCATTGAGCCGAACCAGTAAATTGTGCTGCACAATACCGTCTGAGCTCCCTTAAATTTAGAAACTGTTACCTCAAAATTGCCGAAGAAAGTTGAAGGTAAAGTCGATCGTGTGATACAGGCTCAACTCTTAACACTAGCTGATCCGACCTCTTGTGGGTTATTATGCTATTTTATATAACCACTATTGAGGATTTTATTTGCTCTTACCACTGTCGAGCAAAATCATAATAACCCTCCAGATCGTCACACCTGAAAGTGCTATATAATTATGTATTCATTTGTGCTATATAAAGTGCTATATAATTATGTATTCATTTGTGCTATATAAAGTGCTATATAATTATGTATTCATTTGTTTACAGGTCTCCCTCACGCTCTGATGACCCGATTTACGATATTATTATAGGGGTTTTTAGGGGTTTGGGTTTTGGCTGGTCCCAGAACGCATCCTCATTTAACTTGTATATTTAAGGGTTTGCTATACGATTTTCCTATCTAAGGGGGGATGGTTCACTTTTTGGAAGATTTTTGCATGTATTCATTATATTTCTAGTTTCCTCCCTAGACCTCCATCAAATTTAAAAGAAAACATCCATTAGATCCCCCTTGTAGATTAATTTGTACATTTTTAGGTAGAAAAATGTCCCGGCCAAAGGCCGCTTCTTCCAACATTATAGGCTCACTATCGTTCGCCAGGGAAAAAATCTACACCTAAATAGCACGAAAGGTCTAAATATTGACGAAGAAATGGGGCGAAAGGTCTTAAAATCGACTAACTAATGGGGCAAACATCTTAACATCTGAAAACTAATGGGGCTAAACATGAGGGAGAAAGTGGTCCAGAAAACCGGCCCAGCCCCCCTTAAGATCGGGATTTCATCAACGTAACCCAATCGTAAATCGAGGGAGACCTGTACTATGATGCATGCAAAGAATACCAACCTAAAGGAGAAGTATGAAACAGTTGGACAGCATATTCTGACTATCATTAGAAGATTATCAAACAGTTGGACAGCATATTTTGACTATCATTAGAAGATTATGAAACAGTTGGACAGCATATTCTGGCTATCATTAGAAGATTATGAAACAGTTGGACAGCATATTCTGGCTATCATTAGAAGATTATGAAACAGTTGGACAGCATATTCTGACTATCATTAGAAGATTATGAAACAGTTGGACAGCATATTCTGACTATCATTAGAAGATTATCAAACAGTTGGACAGCATATTCTGGCTATCATTAGAAGACTTTATACAGTTTAGGAAGGATCTGTGGGAATTATATGGGCAAAGACTATCTCAATTAACCCTCTGATTTCCATATACCCTTCCTAAGCTGCATAAAATCGTCTAATAATACCCAGAAAACAGAAAAGAAATATGTAATCGGATCTTGAAAGGGTTAAGTGTTTATCGCCTACACTGTGGGTTTGAAAATGGAATAAAAAGGTATACAATGATCATTGAGTATATTGACAGTGATTTACCTTTCTGACTGGCAGAAAATGGGTTTATTTCCACCAATATACCTTAAAGGGGAGATAGGCCGTTTTTCTGGTCCCCCCTTCTTCTTCATATTTAGCCCCATTAGCTTTCACAGTTTAAGACGTTCGGCCCATTAGTTTGGCGATTTTACGACCTTTCGCCCCATTTTTGTTTTCAATATTTAAACTTTTCGGGTCATTTAGGTGTCGATTTTTTCAGGGCGAGCGATAGTGAGCCTGTAATTGAAGAGGAACCGGCCTTTGGCCGGGAAATTTTTCTATCGAATAATATAAAAACTTATCTTGAAGGAGGGTCTTAGGTGGGTGTTTTTATAAGCTTGATGGAGGACTAGGGAGGAAACTAAAAAAATATAGTAAAAAGATACATAAATGAGCAAATAAATACGGCCATCCCCCATTAAATGGGTATATTATTATGGACACTTTATATACTCATTCATACCCATAGTTTATACCGAGTACACGATACCTGCACTTAGACTCGTAGGCAATCGGCAAGTTGTGATTGGTTTCAATATTATGCAAACACTAACATTGGAATATATGTATGGACGTATAATTGACCCCTTGCCATTTTCAGACTATACCTATAAGGAAGTTGGATCTGTAAACATATATTTTAAGGGGGGATGGTTCACTTTTTGATCGATGTTTTCATTTACTAATTATTTGTTCTAGTTTCCTCCCTAGACCTTCATCAAACTTTAAAAAAAACATCCATTAGATCCCCGTTCTAGATTAATTTGTACATTTTTCGGTAGAAAAATGTCCCAGCCGAAGGCCAGTTCTTCCAAAATTACAGACTCACTATCGTTCGCCAGGAACAATATCAACACCTAAATAGCACGAAAGGTCTTAATATTTACAAGGAAATGGGGCGGAAGGTCTTAAAATCGACAAACTAATGGGGGCAAACATCTTACAATCTGAACACTAATGGGGCTAAGCATGAGGAAGAAGGGAATCTAGACAAACAACCCTGCTCCCCTTAAACGGAGAAGCAATACTACTGTAGGCTTGGGAGGAATAGAAAGTATGATGAATTAAATTTATGCGTTAAGGGGAGATGGGCGGTTTTTCTGGACACCCTTCTTCCTCATGCTTAGCCCCTTTAGTTTTCAAATATTAGGACTTTCGGCCCATTAGTTTGGCGATATTAAGACCTTTCGCCCCTTTAGGTGTCGATTTGTTCCTGGCGAGCTATAGCGAGCCTGTAGTTTAGGAGGAACCGGCCCTTCGGCTGGGACATATTTCTACTGAAAAATTTACAAATATATCTTGAAGGTGGATCCTGGCGTTAACTTTGTAAGTTTGATGGAGGTCTGGGGAGGAAACTAGAATAATAATAAATATATGAACAAAATCGACCCAAAAATGAACCATTTCCTCTTAATATATGCACTACAACCGTATTATAGCTGGTAATTCGGCTAAGGGGCGTTGTTTACAGCTCCAACTTCCTTATAGCCCGGAACTCGCCAGTGGCCAGTTATTTACATTATTCGTTTATCAGTCTCCTAAAATAGACTTGCATGGTCAAAAATATTAACCCTTTGAAGACGGGAGGCCTTTCTTGAGCGTAGTAAAATCGTCTAATGATACCCAAAATACAAGAAATCAGGCATAACAGTACCGAAGGAGTTACTGGAAGTAATTTTAGACCTGTTGGCTCTGTGACGTCGTTTCTAAACTGAACAAGTTGTCTAATGTTGGCAAGAATATAATAAAAATAGCCATCCATATTGAAAAGACTCAAGCTCCACAAATGTTTAAGAGTTTCTACACTCTGAAATATATGGGTATTAATAGGGCTGGTGCCACATAAGCGTGTATCTATTTAATGTTTGTGTATTTATTTATTTTTTTAATTATTTATATATTTATTTATTTTGCTGGTGGGGGGGGGGGGGGCAAAACAATTTTATGAGCAAGTTATTTATCGTAACAGTTTGAAGCTATTTCGCATAGGCATCGGAACTAGACTGAACGTAGATTTTGTTAGGTAGCTGAATTGTAATAAAACTTGCATGTCAAAGCTGACAAACTGCAATTGCTCGTAAAAACTGACGGAATAAGGCGCTCGTGTGACATCGCCGCAATTAAAGTTTCCATAATAATCTAACCATTAATATAAAAGGCACATTGTTAGTTATTAACCTATGAGTATGACAATGATAATCAAAATGGTAATTACAATCTACCCATTTTAAGGTATATTGGTGATTATAAACATATATTATCATTACCTTATACAAGGATAGAAAGGTAGATCACCACCAATATAACCAATGACTCTTTATACCTTTTTCACACTTATTAGTTTATAGATACACCATGCACAAAATAAGTAAATATAATTAAATAATATATATATATATATATATATATATATATATATATATATATATATATATATATATATATATATATATATATACCGGTATATATATATATATATATATTCTTTAATACATACGAGGTTGAAAGAAATGGCAATTTCTGCGTTGGAAATTGTATTATTCAAAGTTTCCAGGTCTCTGATGAGTTTTCGCTGGGTGGCAGGAAGTAGATGAATGAGATGAGCAAAATTCATGGTGGTACAGGGTTACATAAATGTACATGATGATACAGGATATACGACGCGTTTCACCTGGACAACCAGCATTATCAAGTAAGGGTAGAATGATATAATTTTTTTTTTTTTTTTTTTTTTAAGGTAGGGGGGTGAAGAGAGGCACCACAGAGTGGGTGGGGGGAAGAGAAAGTAGGAAAGATGAAATACAGTGAAAGAGAAAAGTTAGTGGGCCGTCCACCTTGCTGTTGTTAAAGGGATGTTTATTTATTTATTTATTATTACTAATTTGTAAGGTAAATTCTGAGGGATGTATAACTAATTTGTAAGATAGTTACTCCTAAAGGATTAGCTTCAATCCACATGTTGTCATCACATATCCATTTGTCTCCATTTGCCTTTGCTGTTCCATTAGTGAAGTATAAGTATGTATCCCTGTAGGTGTTGATGCTCGTTCTATGTCTGATTCAGGATAATTTTTCTTCATCATAGCAAGTGGTAATTTTTGGAGATCTGCAAGAAATTCTGCATATTCGCTGTATGTGTTTGGTTGTTTCCTGGTTGTTGGTTTGATGGTTGTTGTATCACTGGCAGGTTTCTTCTTCACAACTTGTGGTGTTAGAACTGGAGGAGGGGGGGAAGGAAGGAGGGAAGGAGTATTCTCAGGAGTTTGGTGTGAACTTTCTTCTTCTTCCACTTCTTCTTCTTCATATTCTTCATCATCTTGTTCTGCGTTATCTTCCTCTTCGAGATCTTCGAGGATGATGGAGGAGTCATCATTGTCTTCTTCGGCGTTGTCCTCCTCTTCATCATCTTCTAAGTTGATGGAGTAGTTGTCTTCTTCAATGATGTTGGGTTGGTGTTCTCGTCTCCTTCTTGGTTTCTGTCGCGTTCTTCTAGATTCCAAGACTTCTGGAGGGATGGAGATTGATGGCAAGCCATTGTGCTGGAGTAGTTTGGGAATGATCTGACAGAGGTGAACTTTATTATGGCCGGCAATAGCTGTGGCAGCTTGAACACAAGCGTATATTTTGGCCATAGTGTCAGTTTCCTTGTGGTTTTGGGTCTTGTGTGTTTTCTCCCAGCGTTTTTGTCGAGCAAGATGTGATCCTTTCACTGAAACCCCTCCAGGACCAGTAATTTGATGGGCTTCTGGTCCTTTCCTTCCAGGTTTAACACTGAAGATCACTGTCTCGCCTTCCCCTAGTGATGGAAAATACTTGGGGTTGTATTTTGATATAGACTTATGGTGTGCAAATATATCTATATTGTTGTCAGCTCTTGTTATGAATCCGTAGCCACGTTTGACATTATACCACTTAACTGTTCCTGAGATGTTAAGGTTTGGCATAGTGGCTGGATTGCGATATTTTTGACCAGTTATGAAAGTTCGAGCCATGGTAGCAGGTCTCGTCTTTGATATAAAAGGTAAACAGGAAGGGTATATATAGAGGGTGGAGGATCAGAGGAGGCGAAAATCAGGGGGCAAAAGTCTCCTATTGGTGGAGGGGTATTCTAGGAGTGCAAAAGGGGGAACCGCTTCACGCAGGCGCACTGGATGCGGGATGGTGTTGGTCGGGTGGCGGGGTCAAAGCTGATTGGCTGCGTGTCGAGGGGCGTGGCCTAAGTTGTGTGGTCCGTGTGGCGCCGGCAGAAGACGAAGCTGAAGGAGGTATATATATATATATATATATATATATATATATATATATATATATGCATATATACAGTATATTATCATGGGTAATTGTGATAAAAAACAATCAGCTGTGAGCTCTGGGAAGTGAGTGTGACCTCAGTGTTAATCACCATTAATTTAATTTGTTTTATTTTATTATATTTTGCCTACATACATCCCTTTTCGAAGTTAGAAAATTCTTTACAACACTAGTTCCCAGGGCACATAGCTGTGACTAAGTATATTATATACAATTGCATTTTGATAGATCGAGTTATAGCCAGGTGCCTTTAAGAGAGACATCTCGCAAAAGGCTCAGCCTAATTTTGTTGTATTATTATTATATATTTTTGTTTTTAACAAATCATTTGTAAGCAAAATGTTATTGTATACTAAAGGCTAAATAAAAAGATTTCAATTCAATTCAAATTCAATTCAATTCAATTCAATTATCTGCTAAAAATATTAACAAAATCTAGAGGCATACAAAATTAATGATTAAGTGCAAGGTTGTGCAGTATGTGAAAGACGTCATTCCTCTTGCAACACAGGCATGGTTGATGTTGTTGGTGTGCTTGGGACGGCCGCCTGTCTATTTATAAGATACGTTCACTTACTCTCACTCTATCACTCTCTCTCACTCTCTCTCATATGGCAGTAAATACATGCATATAGATAGAAAGAAACAAAGACAGAGCGTACAAAGGAAAGCAGGCAACAGCAGATATATTGATCTTTATGAGGCTGATTGTAGCTAATGTACCTAACCTACAGTATGTGAGAGAAAGAATAGCATAGCATGGAGCATGTGTGAACAATTCCCTATGCAGCAAGAAACATGATATACAAGCCATTTTGAAAAACTTTAAAACACAAATAAAACACCAACCATGATCTAAAGGGTCTATTGTGATCTACAATAGAATAATGTACAATAATTTACAATATCATGAACCCCACTTTCTTTGCACTGATTGTGAGTTTTGTTGAGAAAAGACGGACCAATCATCTATGAACGCAGTTAAGGTGGGATGGTTACTATTTATGACCGTCATATTTAGCCCAATTACTTTTGAGATATGATGACGTTTGGCTCATTTGTTTGGCGATTTTAAGACCTTTCGTCTCCAATTCTTTGTCAATATTAAGACTTTTCGTGCCATTTAGGTGTTGATTTTTTCCTGGTGAGCGTTAGCAAGCCTGTAATTAAGGAGGAGTCGGCCTTCGGCTGGGACATTTTTCTACCAAATAGTGTACACATTTATTTAGCGGCCGAGACATTATTATACCGAAAAATGTACAAGGTTATTTAGAAGGGGGATGATCGGGATATTTTTTCAAGCTTGATGGAGGCGTAGGGAGGAAACTAAAATAATGATACATAGATCAATAAAGCAACCAATATATAAACCTTACCCCCTCAATCATGGGTTGAGAGAGTTACTGATCCAAGCAACTTTTGAATTTTGGACATAGAAGCAATCACTAACATGCCAGGTAGCCCATTCCATATGTTTACTACTCGGGTGGCAATAAAAGTGTTTGGCCTCATGTAAATAAAATAAAATAAATAAAATTAAATAAATAAATAAAATAAATAAATGAAAGGGTTTTCTGATGAGCGTATAACCATTTGTGTTTCTATTATAATTTGATCGATCGTTTGCTAAGTACTTGGAAACATTTAAATTGTCAACGCTTATAGTAATTTTAGATACTTGAATTAGAGAGTGGAGGTTAAGGGGGGATGGGTCACTTTTTGGGCGATTTTTGCATGTATTCATTATTTTACTAGTTTCCTCCCTAGACCTCCATCAAATTAAAAAAAAAACATCCATTAGATCCCCTTTCTAGATTCATTTGTACATTTTTCGGTAGAAAAATTCGTTCTTCCAACATTACAGGCTTACTATCGTTCGCCAGGGAAAAAATCGACACCTAAATAGCACGAAAGGTCTAAATATTGACGACGAAATGGGGCGAAAGGTCTTAAAATCGACTAACTAATGGGGCAAACATCTTACATCTGAAAAGTAATGGGGCTAAACATGAGAGAGAAAGTGGTCCAGAAAACCGGCCCATCATTTGCCAGAGTGAGATAGAGGTAAAAGGAGGAAGAGAGGAGTAAGAGAGTGCTTGTGTGGTGTGAGTGGTGGTCTATATATAAGTCTCCCCCTCACGCGCCCTGTATTGGCCGAGATACCGCACCAGTTAAGCCTGCAGATCACGTAGTAGGAGAGAGGGGCCACCTTTATATTTGGACACCATTTTGGGTTCCCCAATTATCAGATCACTGGGCTTCTTTTATTTATGATAGTGTGGAACATTAAATTTTTATTCAAAGCTTTTTCACTCACATGAGCCATAGCATTTATTGTTTAACCTAGTGATACATTATGAAATGGAATACCTAGTAGTGTCACTGAGTGTAAATACTGTTCAAACTTTCAAAAATCGACTACATAAATATCTTGCTCTTAACCCACCATTAACCTCTATACCGACGACGTGTTTTCAGTTGTATTTTAGCTATATTTAGACGATTTTGTGCAATTTAAGAAGGATCTGTGGTAGTAAAACGGGTTAGTAAGATAGTTCGAAGCCTGTTTATTGCTGGAGGCACTTTTTTATACTGAATAAAATCGTCTAATAGTTGCCAGCATATAACGAAACGAACATTACCGGTACTGAACGGGTTAACTGCGTTTACACACGAATAGCCACACTTTATACTATGCTATCCTTTTCTGTTTTCACATAGGATTTGAAGCTAAGTTACAAGCAGTCTCGTAAGGATCAATATATCTGTCGTTGCTTGTTTTCCTTTGCACTACTTTGTACCACACTACTGTATAATATATATCCTGTACCAATATTCCTGACTGTTGATTATGGGTATGGAGATGCTTAAAGGGGTGTTATCACACTTGGCTATTTTTTCGTGGTTTCTGGATCTTCGTCCATAGTTTAGACGACAATACCGTGGTTTCCCTATCGCACATGCACCTAGATAATCCACGAAAATACGTACACACTTTCGTTTTCACTTCGAAATTAATTGGTCTTATTTCGGCCGCTTTAGCTTCCCGTCATGCTATTGATATATCTCAATCCCAATGATAAAGCTGAGCATATATAAAAAACATGGTAAGTATGACTATATTGCTCTCTATTGCCTAAAACAAGCGACAAGAATCCACGTCTGTCGATAAAAGTGAAAGTCAGTGAAAGCAGCAGCACGCTCATGATTGGCTATTTTATCAGCATCCTGATAATTTTTTTTTTTTTTTTTTTAAGAGACAATGAACGGAGGAAGGAAAAACACAGATAAAACAAAAAGGTCCATGTGCCTAAAGGCATCCTCCATTCATAAAATGTTTGTAACAACTGGATTTAAACATTTGTTGATTGTAAGTTTGTGGAAAGCAATTCGAGGGAAGTGAATTCCAAAGAGTAGTAGCTCTGGGGATAAATGAATTCTGATAAGCAGAAGTTCTGCATTGTGGAGGAGAAAGTGTAAATTCATTGTCGCTCTCAGCTGCCCTAGTTCTACGGGGAAAGATGTGGAGAGGCGGCACAATTGAAGCAAGTTCCTCGGAACAATTGCTGTGAAAATATCTGTAGAATAATGCAAGGGATGCAACGTTTCTTCGTATGGCTAATGTAGGAAGGTCCTGTGTGATTGCAGGGTTATTGATTAATCTAATAGCTTTATTTTGAATTTTGTCCAACTGCCTCAATGCAACCACTCCACTTCCACCCCACAGAGGTGAACAGTAATCCATCTGAGAGCGCACATGACTTTTATATATTACGGCCAACTGCTCGTCAGTGAAGAATTCTCGAACTCTGTACAGGAGTCCCAGTTTTTTAGAGGCATTCTTAGCAATGCTTCTAACATAATGTGTCCAGCTCAAGTTAGTAGTTAATGTTACACCGAGAATGTCAATACTAGGGGAAGTGGGAATATTTACATCATTAAAAAATATATGGGAGTCAGTGAGATTCTGTCGGTTAGAAAATTGAATGTACTTGGTTTTCTGTGCATTAAAGGAAACTAGATTCTCTTGTCCCCATTCATTAATTCTAGAAAGGTCCTGGTTCAGAGAAATTGCAGTGTTTATTTTTGAATTTATAAGATCGGGTTGGGTGAAAGAATTGGTAAATGTGAAGGAACTGTGGAGTGTTGAGTCATTTATTTGTTATCTGTATTGTTCCTTATTTATTCATTAAACAATATATTTTTAAGTAATTTTGACGATTACCTAATAAATTACAGTTTTATCCGAATCTAAAGAGCTATTAAAATCACAGGAAACACAAAAATAACATATATATCATAAAGTAAACACAAGCGAGATCAGAAATTATAAACACAAGCAGTAAGCAAGAGAGTAGACTGACTGAGCCAGGCTCATGCCTCTTAGCCATTCACAGGCCATGATTTACGCATTACCACATTTAAAACAGGCAGCGACGGTCTTTCTTCCCTTGCTTGTTTATATGTACGATTTTAAATGTTCCATGCGATATTTTATAGCTCTTAAGGCTCAAATATCACCTATCACAATATCATTAGATATATTAAAACTTATCTAGTTTAATAAGTATATGGAATATATGTATATTACTATATATTTATATAGAGGTGAAAGAAGCAGTGAAACAAATGAGAGTGGGAAAAGCAGAAGGTTTGGATGGTATTGCTGTGGAGTGTATAAAGAAGGGTGGAGATGTGATAATAGATTGGTTGGTGAGACTTTTCAATGTGTGCTTTGCTGTGTCAATGGTACCAATAAACTGGAAGAGTGCATGTATTGTGCCGTTGTACAAGGGGAAGGGAGATCGGCAGGAGTGTTCAAGTTATAGAGGTATTAGTTTATTGTCAGTGGTTGGAAAGCTGTATGGCAGGGTGTTGATAGAGAGGATAATAAAGTGTACGGAAGTTGCAATAGGAGAAGAACAGTGCGGTTTTAGGAGGGGAAGAGGGTGCGTGGATCAGATGTTTGCAGTAAGACAGTTATGCGAGAAGTATTTAGAGAAGCATAAGGAGATATTTGGGGCTTTTATGGACTTGGAAAAAGCGTATGATCGTGTGGACCGTGAAGCAATGTGGAAGGTGTTAAGGATTTATGAAATAGGAGGAAATTTGTTAGAAGCAGTTAAGAGTTTTTATGAAGGGAGCAGAGCATGTGTGAGAGTAGGAAATGGTGAGTTGAGTGAATGGTTTGAGGTAAAGGTAGGTTTGCGACAGGGTTGTGTAATGTCACCATGGCTGTTTATGGATGGTGTGGTGAGGGAGGTGAAAAGGAGAACTATGGGAAGAGGATTGGGTTTAGTAGGAAAGAATGGTAGAGATTGGGAGTTGAATCAGTTGCTGTTCGTTGATGACACAGCATTGGTGGCGGATTCTGATAAGAAACTGCAGCGGGTAGTCAAAGAGTTTGGTGTGGTTTGTGGAAGGAGGAAACTGAAGGTGAACTTCAATAAAAGTAAAGTAATGGTGTGTAATAGGGGAGAGCATAGGGTGAATCTAGATGTGAGGTTGGATGGGGAAATATTGGAACAAGTAGAGTGTTTTAAATATCTAGGAGGAACGATAAGCAGGAGTGGAGGTATGGAAGTGGAGGTAAAACAGAGAGTGTGTGAAGGAAGGAAGGTTTTCGGAGCAATGGGAAGTATGTGGAAGACAAGAAATTTCGGAGTGAAAGTAAAAAGTGCACTGTATCAAGGAATTGTTGTGCCAACAGTGATGTATGGGGCTGAGACATGGGCTCTGAAGAAAAAGGAGAAAAGAGGGCTGGATGTGATGGAGATGAGCTGCTTGAGGAGTATGTGTGGAGTTACTCGTAGAGACAGATTGAGGAATGAAGAGATACGTAGGAGAGTGGGGCAGCAGGAACATTTGTCAGCCAGAGTGGACAAAAGGGTGCTGAGCTGGTATGGTCATGTTGAACAAATGGGAGATGAAAGGCTTACAAAGAGAATATGTGAGTCAGGTACAAGGGGAGATAGAAGGGCAGGAAGACCCCCATTGAGATGGAGAGACTGTGTAAGAAAGGCTTTGGATGATAGAGGAATGACTATAGATCAGGCAGGGGAAGTGGTGGTGGACAGGAGTGAATGGAGAATGCTTGTGAATAGTTGAGTGAACACATGGTCATTTGGAGTAAGGGGTCGGGTGCAAGTTGGACTAGATAATAGTCCATCAGGCGCCTGGCCCGGGGAGACGATTAATATGAAGGGTGCGCCTGGAAGTGTGGTGGGAGGGCTTGTGGCTTTGGCTCCTCTGCATGTCTGCCTGCCGAGATCGGAACCTCTCCGGGTGGTCGGGGGCCGGGGGAGTGCTGGAGCGACCTTGGTGACCCTGGACTCTGGGTCTTCTCCGGGGTGACCTGGATGTGTGTGAGTTTGTGCTTTTTATCAGTGTTTATTTGTTGTTTTATGTTGTTTTTGTATTTTCCTTGTTCTTGCTCTGTCTTGAGTCGGCTACCCCCAAAATGGGGATTGGGCCAGAGCATATAGATAGATAGGTAGATAGACTATATATTTATACATAAGAAATGTATTTCCATGACATAGCCTACTAATTCATGCCCGAAAATTTCCGTGGAAAGACGAAGATCTCCCAAGTTGCTCGGGAAGCGTGGATTGTCGGCAAGACCACGGAAAATAGACCAGAAACCACGAAAATCGTGGAGACCACGGAAATATTGGCAAGTGTGATATCTTTCTCTCCCTCTCTCTTTGGCTTGTATCCATTCAGCCTACTGTTTTAAGACGTTTACCCCCATCCCAGTGTCAATATTTTCCTGGCGAGCGGTAGCGAGCCAGCATATATATATTTCCGTTTTGACAGTAAGCTAAATTTGTACATTTTTATATAGAAACATTTCTCCGGCGTAGCCGGATTTCTCCATACAATGTGGGCTCGCTATCGCTCGCCAGGAATAAATCGACACCTGGATGGTGATAAAAGTCTTAAAACAATTGGCTGCATGGGGCCAAAGGGATACAAGCCAGAGAAAGAGAGAAACGGAGAGACAGAAAGAAAAAGCAGGTGGCCCCCCTTAATTGTAAAGAGAAGATACCACTCTAGTCCATTCATTATAGGTAGGCCAAACAATCGTGAACCCTAACCTCTGTAACTCAAAAAGGGCTAGCGCAAATGGGCTATAAATGTCCACACCTATCCCCTGGCTGACTCTTCCCAAATGGTAGAAACATTAGCTCGATTACTGTAGTCGTTTTTGAGTTATGCGAGATTGGGTTCGGGATTTGTAGCCTACCTATAATGAACCTACTATAGTGGCGCCAATATGGCGGAGGTTGGCCGATCTCTCTTACTATAGGGTCTCTTAATCGAGCACTCCGGTGCTCGGGAAAAATGGAACGCTGCAGGGTAGATTATTATTAGTGTATTGATTATATTATTGATTATTATTAGTGTATTGATTATATTATTGATTATTATTAGTGTATTGATTATATTATTGATTATTATTAGTGTATTGATTATATTATTGATTATTATTGGTGTATTGATTATATTATTGATTATTATTAGTGTATTGATTATATTATTGATTATTATTAGTGTATTGATTATATTATTGATTATTATTAGTGTATTGATTATATTATTGATTATTATTAGTGTATTGATTATATTATTGATTATTATTAGTGTATTGATTATATTATTGATTATTATTAGTGTATTGATTATATTATTGATTATTATTAGTGTATTGATTATATTATTGATTATTTTCTTAGTTTCCTTTCCCTAGTTCTCCATTAGGCTTATCCCTCTGAGGATCATAACGCGTTTTGACAGTTTATTCTGGCTATCATTAGACGATTGCATACCACTTAGGAAGTATCTGTGCGAATTATAAGGGTAAAGACTATCTCAATGAACCCTCTGACTTCCGCATACCCTTCCTAATCTGAATGAAAACGTCTAATGATAGCCAAAACACAGAAAATAAATGCGTAATCGGATCCTGAAAGGGTTAAAACAATACCCCCAAGACCCGCCTTAGTGATAAATTCGTGCATTTTTCAGTAAATAATTTGGCCGGTTCCTCCAAAATTTTAGGTTCGCTATCGCTTGCCAGAATCGCCATGAGAAAATCGACACCTAAATGGCACGAAAGGTCTTCAAATCGCCAAACTAATGCGGCGAATGTTTATAAATTTCAAAACTAATGAGGCTAAACATGATGGAGAAAGAGGGCTTCATATATGCACCCAAACTGATGGACATGGTACACTTTGACCCTTCAGCACTATAACTTATACTTCGTTTTTTTTCTGGTTACCATTAAACAGGCTTCCTGTTTCGCTCCAGTCATTTAGTAATGTTTCACTAAATTATTTTGGCGATAATAAGATGCTTCATCCCACTCAGATGTCGATTTCTTTCTGGGCGAGTGATAGCCAGCCTTCGGCCGGGACAATTTTATATCGATAAATATACAAATGTATTACATTCTTATTATTTTTTAGTTTGGAAGAAGTCTGGAAAGGCGTTTTAGTTAGCCTAGGAGACAAAGTATGGCCATAAATGTCATCCCCAAGTAATAGAACGTAAGCGACGTGTTTGGCCCCAATAGTTTGGCGACTCCAGACGTTATGCTTTATCAAGCATAGCTCTATATTGCAGATTTTGAATGTCGGAATATTCATATAATGATAATATATTGGAAACAGCGAAATTATTTGTATAGCATGTTTGTGGGCTTTGTGGTGATGTACTGAAACTAGTACCACACAAACTCCATCCCAATATTATCATCCCATTGACACACCGGGATCTGAACCCTGGACGTTAAGATTACCACTCCAATAGCAAAACCACCACACCACACCTACACTGTCAAAACTCCATTTAATAAAACAATATATGTAGAATTAAACACCAACTTCACAACTATTTAATATGTAGCTCATAAAAGGATTCCAACCTAATTAAACTTTCGAAGGGAATCTATAAATAAATATATATAAATACATAAAATCGATAACGGCTATTTTAAGAGTTCCTGCTAAAGGTCTCCAAGAAAATCTATATATAAAAATGAGAGAAGGTAGCTTTGCCTAGAAACAACTTCACCTACTGTATTTGTCACTTCACCACACAACCACTTCACCACACAACCACTACACCACACAACCACTACACCACACAACCACTACACCACACATCCACTACACCACACATCCACTACACCACACAACCACTACACCACACAATCACTACACCACACAACCACTACACCACACAACCACTACACCACACAACCACTACACCACACAACCACTACACCACACATACACTACACCACACAACCACTACACCAAACAACCACTTCACCACACAACCACTTCACCACACAACCACTACACCACACATCCACTACACCACACAACCACTACACCACACAACCACTACACCACACAACCACTACACCACACAACCACTACACCACACAACCACAACACCACACAACCACTACACCACACAACCACTACACCACACAACCACTACACCACACAACCACTACACCACACAACCACTACACCACACAACCACTACACCACACAACCACTACACCACACAACCACTTCACCACACAACCACTTCACCACACATCCACTACACCACACATCCACTACACCACACAACCACTACACCACACAACCACTATACCACACAACCACTACACCACACAACCACTACACCACTTCACCACACAACCACTACACCACACAACCACTACACCACACAACCACTACACCACACAACCACTACACCACACAACCACTATACCACACAACCACTACACCACACAACCACTTCACCACACAACCTCTTCACCACACAACCACTACACCACACAACCACTACACCTTGGCGATGGGCTGGTCTATCAGAGTGAGACCTGAGCGATCTCTGCCATACCCATAGCTTACTCTGACTGTTCCTTTTACTTATATATTTTCTAGATCTCAAGTGACGGCGTCTCTTCCGTGGATTGACCTCCCAATCTACCAAGATTGGAAGCTAAAGCGTCACATTATTCCTTTGTCCCTCAACTTTCTCTTCATAATTGCTGAGGGTCACAGGGCCCTGGGTGGGGCTTTGGTTTCCCGGGCGTTTACGCACCCTCTCAGCTCCCCGCCATGGAGTGGCTTCGGTCACCCAGGCTTTATTGTGGTCAGCAGGGAGGGTTCTGTGGGGGCGCTCGTTTATGGCCTTGGCCTTACTCGGGGCCTTGGGGCTGTTCGGCCAGGCAGCTTGGGGAACAACAACAACAACAACAACAACAACCACTACACCAAACAACCACTTCACCACACAACCACTTCACCACACAACCACTACACCACACATCCACTACACCACACAACCACTACACCACACAACCACTACACCACACAACCATTACACCACACAACCACTACACCACAAAACCACTACACCACACAACCACTACACCACACAACCACTAACCACTACACCACACAATCACTACACCACACCACACAACCACTACACCACACAACCACTACACCACACAACCACTAACCACTACACCACACAATCACTACACCACACAACCACCACACCACACAACCACCACACCACACAACCACCACACCACACAACCACTACACCACACAACCACTACACCACACAACCACTACACCACACAACCACTAACCACTACACCACACAATCACTACACCACACAACCACTACACCACACATCCACTACACCACACAACCACTACACCACACAACCACTATACCACACAACCACTACACCACACAACCACTACACCACTTCACCACACAACCACTACACCACACAACCACTACACCACACAACCACTACACCACACAACCACTACACCACACAACCACTATACCACACAACCACTACACCACACAACCACTTCACCACACAACCTCTTCACCACACAACCACTACACCACACATCCACTACACCACACAACCACTACACCTTGGCGATGGGCTGGTCTATCAGAGTGAGACCTGAGCGATCTCTGCCATACCCATAGCTTACTCTGACTGTTCCTTTTACTTATATATATTTGTCCCTCAACTTTCTCTTCATAATTGCTGAGGGTCACAGGGCCCTGGGTGGGGCTTTGGTTTCCCGGGCGTTTTCGCACCCTCTCAGCTCCCCGCCATGGAGTGGCTTCGGTCACCCAGGCTTTATTGTGGTCGGCAGGGAGGGTTCTGTGGGGGCGCTCGTTTATGGCCTTGGCCTTACTCGGGGCCTTGGGGCTGTTCGGCCAGGCAGCTTGGGGAACAACAACAACAACAACAACCACTACACCAAACAACCACTTCACCACACAACCACTTCACCACACAACCACTACACCACACATCCACTACACCACACAACCACTACACCACACAACCACTACACCACACAACCATTACACCACACAACCACTACACCACACAACCACTACACCACACAACCACTACACCACACAACCACTAACCACTACACCACACAATCACTACACCACACAACCACCACACCACACAACCACCACACCACACAACCACCACACCACACAACCACTACACCACACAACCACTACACCACACAACCACTACACCACACAACCACTAACCACTACACCACACAATCACTACACCACACAACCACTACACCACACAACCACTACACCAAACAACCACTTCACCACACAACCACTTCACCACACAACCACTACACCACACATCCACTACACCACACAACCACTACACCACACAACCACTACACCACACAACCACTACACCACACAACCAATACACCACACAACCACTACACCACACAACCACTACACCACACAACCACTACACCACACAACCACTACACCACACAACCACTTCACCACACAACCACTTCACCACACAACCACTACACCACACATCCACTACACCACACAACCACTACACCACACAACCACTTCACCACACAACCACTTCACCACACAACCACTACACCACACAACCACTACACCACACAACCACTACACCACACAACCACTACACCACACAATCACTACACCCTCCTTAGCTCCCTGCCTTGGAGTGGCTTCGGTCACCCGGGCTTTAGTGGTAAGCAGGGAGGCTTTTGTGGGGGCGCTCGTTTATGGCCTTGGCCTTGCTCGAGACCTTGGGGCTGTTCGGCCAGACAGCCTGGGGAACAACAACAACAACAACAACCACTACACCACACAACCACTTCACCACACAACCACTTCACCACACAACCACTACACCACACATCCACTACACCACACAACCACTACACCACACAACCACTACACCACACAACCACTACACTACACAACCACTACACCACACAACCACTACACCACACAACCACTACACCACACAACCACTACACCACACAACCAATACACCACACAACCACTACACCACACAACCACTACACCACACATACAATACACCACACAACCACTACACCACACAACCACTACACCAACAACCACTTCACCACACAACCACTTCACCACACACCCACTACACCACACATCCACTACACCACACAATCACTACACCACACAACCACCACACCACACAACCACTACACCACACAACCACTACACCACACAACCACTTCACCACACATCCACTACACCACACAACCACTACACCACACAACCACTACACCACACAACCACTACACCACACAACCACTACACCACACAACCACTACACCACACAACCACTACACCACACAACCACTACACCACACAACCACTACACCACACAATCACTACACCACACAACCACTACACCACACAACCACTACACCACACAACCACTACACCACACAACCACTTCACCACACAACCACTACACCACACAACCACTACACCACACAACCACTACACCACACAACCACTAATCACTACAACACACAATCACTACGCCACACAACTACCACACCACACAACCACTACACCACACAACCACTACACCACACAACCACCACACCACACAACCACTACACCACACAACCACACCACACAATCACTACACCACACAACCACTACACCACACAACCACTACACCACACAACCACTACACCACACAACCACTACACCACACAACCACTACACCATACAACCACTACACCACACAACCACTACACCACACAACCACTTCACCACACAACCACTACACCACACAACCACTACACCACACAACCACTACACCACACAACCACTACACCACACAACCACTACACCACACAACCACTTCACCACAACACCACACAACCACTACACCAAACAACCACTACACCACACAACCATTACACCACACAAACACTACACCACACAACCACTACACCACACAAACACTACACCACACAACCACTACACCACACATCCACTACACCACACAACCACTACACCACACAACAACTACACCACAACCACACCACACAACCACTACACCACACAACAACTACACCACAACCACTACACCACACAACCACTACACCACACAACCACTACACCACAACCACTACACCACACAACCACTTCACCACACAACCACTACACCACACAACCACTACACCACACAACAACTAAACCACAACCACTACACCACACAACCACTACACCACAACCACTACTCCACACAACCACTACACCACACAACCACTACACCACAACCACTACACCACACAACCAATTCACCACACAACCACTACACCACACAACCACTACACCACACAACCACTACACCACACCACTACACCACACAACCACTTCACCACACTACCACTACACCACACAACCACTACGACTATCCATACGAAACTCTCTTTGACATTATCAATTCTTTTTACTGTTATGAAGAAATAAAAAAAGCCAAAGAATTGCTGTATGGCATCTTGAGTGAAGATTTGTGCTGGAGAAGAGATCCTGAAAAAAACCGAAAAGAAGTGAAAGATCTAATTGATCTTCATGATCGAATCACCAAAGCAAAGAAGCCTGTGAGGTTTGTGACCGAATCGCACAAAAGAATGCCCCCTATCGGACTGGAAAAACTTGGTCCTCTGTTGCTAAATCTATCAGAGGACACAGCTTTGATTAAGGAACTTTTGCCAAAGATATTAGACATAAAAACGGAGGTTATAAATACGGCTGACACCCTACGACACCTAAAAATTGACTTTGCTGATTTAAAGTATAAGTTCACCAGTGCTGTATCAGGAATGGATGAAGCAGTACGAGACATAACAGTGAATGATGCTAATGTTTTGGATGACATGGTTTCTCTCCGTGACGTCATAGAACATCCAGGATCACCTCCTCCACAACATGAGGAACGGAACTTCAACAACGACGTTAACAACACCAGAAATTACGCAGAAGCGCTGATAATTAGTAGCTCGACACCTAGTGTGAGGAACGGACGAGGTACTTTGGAAGCTGCGAGAGAGGAGAGCGGAAACGTAACGGGAAGCAGAAGTGAGGTGAGGAGAAGAAGCAACAACGAGAGGGAGAGGCGGACGGTGGAGAGCAGTGCTGGAGATGATGGTGGTGATGCTGACGTATTTCCCAACATGAGGAGGAACGGTGCTGGTGAGGTGGGGACGACCGGTGCTGGGGGTGGGGGGGGCCGGGGATCTGGCTCGGTTGGACGGAGCAGAGGTGTGGATGTGCGGAGGGAGACTACCCGGCCTGGCATCCTATCGTCCCGTGTCACTAGAAGAAGTACGGGTGCTGTGTCAAAGGGCAACTTCCGGCCCCCTGTAGCTGGGAGCCCTGGGGACCCCCCTTACCCCATCCCACCAGCGTCAACTATCACCAGGGAACGACGGATGGACGCTGGTAAAGGGTAGGAAGCGAAACCAGGACTACCAAAGGAAGGTAACAACTGGAGTGAAAGGTTCCAAAAAGAGTGATGGCTTGTCATTTAAAGGTGCTGCAAGATCAATTGATGTTTTCATTGGAAGAGTTGACAACGATGCAACGGAGAAAGATACTTACAAGATTATATTAAGGAGGTATTTAAAATAGAAATTATAGCTTTAAGTAAATTAAACATTAGATCCTTTGATCATCAAGCTTTTAAAGTAACGGTAAAACTATCAGAGAGAGAAAAATTATTTAATGAAGCATTATGGCCTGAAGAAATAGTAGTGGACAAGTTTTTTAATAGGTCCCGAGGACTTGAGGCACAAGCTAGTACATAATTAGTATTTACCATTTAGATATTCTTCACGTATATATGTTTTAGTTATTTCTTTTTAATAATGGCTTCTGATTGTATAAAAATATGTTCTTATAACTGCTGCTCTTTAAAGAAGAATATTGATTTAGTCAGAAACTTAGCATCTTCTGGCTATGATTTTATTTTTTTACAGGAAACTTTTTTAAACTGACGACAAACTAGCAATATTAGATTTTGTAGATGAGGAGTATGATAGCATTGCTGTGGGGGCTACCTATTCTCATAAATCATTGGTAAGTAATGCCGGCAGACCTGAGGGAGGAATGGCCATTTTGTGGAGAAAGGACCTACAAATAGAGTTCAATAAAGTAATATTGGAAACAAATTATATGGTCCTTAATATAAATATATTTGGGCGCAATGTGGCATTTATCAATATTTATCTGAATAGTGATGTATGGAGAGCTGAAACTTTAATAAATATTTAGAGTCCTTATCAGTATTGGAGGATCTTATCAGCAATATTAATTACGATGACATTTTTCTGATAGAGATCTTCAATGCCGACCCTTTCTCAGGTAGAGCCTGGCGAAATTTGTCAGAGTTTATTAATAGAAACTCACTGAGGTGTTATGATGTGGATATATTGGATAATGACTCCTATACATTTGTTGGATATGGGGATTCCGTCACCAGATGGCTGGATCATGTAATAGGAAAGGTGCACAATCATATTACAATTAACAACATAAAAATACTTCAACACATTATAGGATCGGACCACTTGCCAATGGAAGCTACTTTAAAATTTACTAGGGGAGGTCAAAAGATTAAAGATTCTGGCTCACTTGCTGACAATAATCAAACTCGTGTTAACTGGCAAAGGTTAAGCATGCAAGAAATTAATCATATTAATCAGAGGGTTGACAATCTTTTACAAGATTTGTATTCCTTCCCTATTCATGATTGCCATAGGTTAGGGTGTCGGGATCCCAGTCATCTAAGAAGGATTGATAAATTGTATTCACTAATCACGACCAGCATTGTGAGCGCTAGTAGAGACTATGCACGTGCTAATATTAAAAAGAACAAATATAAAGTGATACCAGGATGGAACCGGTGTATTAAGGCTAAACACACTATTGCCAGGGAGAAATTCTTAACCTGGGTGAGGAATGGCAGGATACGAGGAACAGATATTCATAGAGATATGTTAGACAGTCGGAAGGAATTTAAAAAGGCACTAAATGAATGTAAAATTAACGAACAGAGAGAGATTTGTAATTCAATAACGGAAAAGTTTTTATATAAGAATAAGAGTGAATTTTGGAATGAAGTAAAAATAAAGAAAGGGTGTAAAAAGGTATCAAGTGTTATAAATGGCCAGAGTGGCAATTCTAATATAACTAAAGTATTTAAAGAAAAATTTCTTTTAAGTCAACCTCCAAATAATCCTAACGCTGAGCGAGACTTCTTAAATGATATTAAGCAAGCGTGGCCTGAAGGTAGAAAAATGCGTTTAAAGATCTCTAGTCACACTATAAAACAATTGTTAATGCGTCTTAACTCTGGTGAAGGTCATGATTTTATTCACACAATTTTTTTAAAGAATGCCTCTTGGTCTTTTTTGGAAAATATTGCTCATTTTTTAAATACTTGTTTTATCCACTGCTATCTCCCTGGTGACTTGCTGAAGGGTACTATTACACCTATTATAAAAGACAGTAGGAAAAATATTACAGAGTCAGATAATTACAGACCCATTATGCAGTCCTCATGCCTTTTAAAACTATTTGAATTATTTATTTTAGATATTTTATCTGAAAAAGTGGTTCTCAACTTTAGACAATTCGGGTTTAAATCAGGGTCTTCAACCACAGATACTTGTTTTATTCTTAAAGACATTATGAAAAAATACTCGAATTGTAAGAACAATGCAGTAGCTACATTTATTGACCTAAGTAAAGCATTTGATAGGGTAGACCATTTTATTTTAGGGAACAAATTATTAGAATTGTCACTACCAGTAGATGTAATATTAATTTTAATGCATTACCTAAGGAATCAGAAAGCTAATGTAAGATGGCAAGACTCTTATAGCAACTATGTTTATGTTGAGAAAGGTGTGAGGCAAGGTGGAATACTCTCACCCTTTCTATACAATTTATACATGGACAAAATTATAAATGAAGTGGCTGGTACTAATGCAGGATGTAAATATGGAGATGTGAGATGCAACATATTAGCCTACGCTGATGATATAGTCCTCCTGGCTGATTCTTTTCAAGATATGGATATATTATATAGCAAATTATGTTCTTGTATTGATCAACATTTACTTAAAATTAACAGAGATAAATCTAAATGCATGATATTTACTACCAATAATAATCAGCAGACGCAGAGCATTGAGCTGAACGGAGATACCTTGGAGGTGGTGAAGGGATTCAAATATCTGGGCCACAATATTTTGTTTAATTTTAAAGACTCAGATGACATAACTTTTAGAATAAATAATTTGTATGGATCTTTTAATAGTATTTTTAGAAATTACAAACAAGTGAACAAAGATACAATGTTATTTCTTTTTAATTCTTACTGTCTACCAGATTATGGACTTCCCCTATGGAATCACGACAGTTCTTTTAATTCTAATGGTTTTAAAGCATTTTCAGTTGCATTTAATAAATCCCTTAAGCGTATTTGTGGCGTACCTCCCTACGCCAGCAGCCATATCACGGCAGCTCGATGCAAACAATTGCTACTCAATCATCATACAGCATTAGTTCAAGCACGATACTGCAAAAGAGTATTAAGGTCTCAAAATCCTATAATTAGGCATAATATTCCTATTATTAAAGAAGGTTTCATGGTTCAAAATGTGGTAAATTTGTTTCGAAAAACTTATAATGTAGATGTACTAGGAGAAAATCTAGATGTTTTGAGAGCCAGGATTGAGTGGGTACAAGGGCATGAGGACAGGCGAGGTCCATGTTTCTATTATGGGTTTTAGCTCTTGAAGGGCGTAACTATTATTTTTTAACAGCGGTTATATGCAACAAATACTTAGAAATTGCATTTTAATTGAATTCGATAATTTCATTATCGCATAACTTCCATCCTCATAATTGAGTTTTGAATGCATATATTTTTTATAATATTTTATTTGATGATTTTATCCTGACTATCAGAAGCTAATATTGTAAATAGTTTGTATATATGAAATTTTTTTGAATGTTTAATACATTTTGATTTAACTTTACTATAATTTGTATTGGATTATGTAATGTGTGTGTTTTGTACTGTGTACTGTACATATGTATTGCGAAATAAAGGAATTGATTGATTGATTGATTGACTTCACCACACAACCAGTACACCACACAAACACTACACCACACAACCACTACACCACACAACCACTACACCACACAACCACTTCACCACACAACCACTTCACCACAACCTACACCCACACATCCACTACACCACACAGGCGCTACACGGCACAACCACTACACCACACAACCACTACACCACACAACCACTTCACCACACAACCACTACACCACAACCACTACACCACACAACCAATTCACCACACTACCACTACACCACACAACCACTACACCACACAACCAGTACACCACACAAACACTACACCACACAACCACTACACCACACAACCACTACACCACACAACCACTTCACCACACAACCACTTCACCACACAACCACTTCACCACACATCCACTACACCACACATCCACTACACCACACAACCACTACACCACACAACCACTACACCACACAACCACTACACCACACAACCACTTCACCACACAACCTCTTCACCACACAACCACTACACCTTGGCGATGGGCTGGTCTATCAGAGTGAGACCTGAGCGATCTCTGCCATACCCATAGCTTACTCTGACTGTTCCTTTTACTTATATATTTTCTAGATCTCAAGTGACGGCATCTCTTCCGTGGATTGACCTCCCAATCTACCAAGATTGGAAGCTAAAGCGTCACATTATTCCTTTGTCCCTCAACTTTCTCTTCATAATTGCTGAGGGTCACAGGGCCCTGGGTGGGGCTTTGGTTTCCCGGGCGTTTACGCACCCTCTCAGCTCCCCGCCATGGAGTGGCTTCGGTCACCCCAACAGGCCAGGCAGGCAACACACACAACAACAACAACAACAACAACCCACTACACCAACAACCACCACCACACAACCACTCACCACAAACCACTACACCACACACCACACACCACACAACCACTACACAAAAACAACTACACACACAACCATACACCACACACCACACCCTACACCACACAACCACTACACCACAAAAACCACACACACACCACCACCACTACACCACACAATCACTACACACACACACCACCACACCACACATACCACTACACCACACAACCACTCACCACACAACCACCACCACATCCACTACACACACACCACTACACCACACAACACATACCACTACACCACACAACACACACCACTACACCACACAACACATACCACTACACCACACAACACATACCACTACACCACACTACCGCCACCCACACAACCACACACACACCACCAATACACAAACACACACCACTACACCACATACCACTACACCACACAACACTACACCACACAACACATACCACTACACCACACACCACTACACCACACAACACATACCACTACACCACACACCACTACACCACACAACCACACAACCACAAACACACAACCACACACCACACTATAACACACAACCACTACACTACAAAAACAACACTACGCCACACAGCCACACACCACACAACCACTACACCACAAAACACTACACCACACACCACACAACACATACCACTACACCACACAACCACACCACAACACACACACACAACACACCACACAACCACACACAACAACCAACACCCACAAACCACTACACCACACAACCACACACCACACAACCACACCACACACCAACTACACACACAACCACAACCCCACAAACTACACCACACAACCACTACACCACACAACCACTACACCACAACCACACAACACACAAACACCACACAACCACACCACCACAAACACACCACACAACCACTACACCACACAACCACTACACCACACCCCCCCAACCCACAAAAACCCCACTACCACCACACAAGCACCACACAACACCACACAACCACTACACACAACCCACACCACACAACCACACCACACAAACACTACACCACACAACCACACACCACACAAACACTACACCACACAACCACTACACCACACATCCACTACACCACACACCACACACCAACAACAACTACACCACAACCACACCACACCAACCACACACACAACAACTACACCACAACCACTACACCACACATACCACTACACCACACAACCAACACCACAACCACACACCACAACCACTTCACCACCACAACACACACCACACAACCAACAAACACCAACACAAACCACAACCAACACCACACACACCACTACACCACATACCACTACACCACACAACCACCACACCCCACTACACCCCACAACACCACACAACCACTACCACACAACACTACACCACTACAACCACTACACCACAACCACACTAAACACCACACACACCTCAACCACACTAGCTCTCCTACCACCACACACACCACAACCACTTCACCACACACCACCACACACCACTACACTACACCACACACACCACTACACCACACAACACACCACTACAGCACACCACACACCACAACACCACACAACTCCACCACACAACCACACCCCACCACACCACCAACCACCCACCCACAACTACACCACCAACACAAACCACACACCAACACCACCCACACACAACACCAACCCCCCAACACCCAACACCAAGAACTAAAGCGTCACACACCTCGCTCAACCTCGCATAATTGCTGACACAAGCCCCCCACCACCGCAACCCCCCCAACGCTCCACGCCAACCCACCCCACACCCCACAACAACAACACAACAACAACAACCACTACACCAAACAACCACGTCACCACACAACCACCACCACACAACCACTCACCCACACCACTACACCACATACCACTACACCACACAACACTACACCCACAACCATTAACACAAAACAACCCACCCACACCACAACCACTACACACACCAACCAGACACACACAACACTAACCACACCACCACACAACACTACACCACACAACCACCACACCACACACAAACACCCCACACAACCACACCTCAACCACTAACAACACTACACCACACAATCACAAACCACACAACCACCACACCACAACCAACCCCCACACCACACAACCACTACACCACACAACACATACCACTACACCACACATACCACTACACCACACAACACATACCACTACACCACACCACACATACCACTACACCACACAACCACACCACCACAAAACCACTACACCAAACAACCCCACCACCACACCACTTCACCACACAACCTACACCACACACCACGACACACACAACCACTACAACACATACCACTACACCACACAACACCACCACACAACCACTACACCACACAACCACTACACCACACAAACCACCACCACAACAACCACTACACCACACAACACATACCACTACACCACACACCACTACACCACATACCACTACACCACACAACACACACCACTACACCACACAACACATACCACTACACCACACAAACCACACACCACACAACCACGAACCACACAACCACTACACACACAACTCACTTCACCACAACACCACACAACCACTACACCAAACACCACTACACCACACAACCATTACACCACACAAACACTACACCACACAACCACACACACACAAACACTACCACACAACCACTACACCACACATCCACCCACACAACACAACCACACACAACAACAACCACAACCCCACCACACAACCACCCACACAACAAACACACAACAACCACTACACCACACAACCACACACCACACAACCACACCACAACAATCTACCACACAACCACTTCACCACACAACACTACACCACACAACCACTACACCACACAAAAAAACAACCACAACCCACACCACAAACCAGACACCACAACCACTAACAACAAACAACCACTACACAACCACTACACCACAACACTACACCACACAACCAATTCACCACACAACCACTACACCACACAACCACTACACCACACAACCACTACACCACACCACTATACCACACAACCACTTCACCACACTACCACCACACCACACAACCACTACACCACACAACCACTACACCACACAAACACTACACCACACAACCACTACACCACACAACCATTACACCACACAACCACAACACCACACAACCACTACACCACACAACCACTACACCACACAACCACTACACCACACAACCACTACACTACACAGACACTTCACCTCACACTTAAAGGAGAGAGAGGGAGAGGGAGAGAGAGAGAGAGAGAGAGAGAGATAGAGACCAAATTGTGCACTTTGTGACTAAAGCATTATACTTTGTACACAGATACTAGGACCCAATGGGAACATTTTAAGAGGTGGAGGGAATCTGTATCTTCATGCTGGTGCCTGTGGCAGCCCCTTTTCAATTAATTTCCATTAGAGTTCTGAAACACTGATATTTGCCCCAAAATGTATACCGTGATAGAGATGTCAAACTAGTCTCAAATGACTCGTCTGGACAAGGGAAACAAATTATATTCAGACAATGTTTGGCTAAAGTTGACCGTTTGAATTGTAAAGTCTCTTGTAGTCTATCATCCTGTCACAATTCGGTAAACACATTTTGCCAATTGTCCCAAATTTGTTAAACTAAAGGCTCCAGTACAAGTCAAACGGCCAACATTAGCCAAACATTGTCTGAACATAATTTGTTTCCCTTGTCCAGACGAGTCATTTGAGACTAGTTTGACATCTCTGTCACGGTATACAGTTTGGGGCAAACATCAGTGTTTCAGAACTCTAATGGAAATTATTTAAAAAGGGGCTGCCACAGGCAGAAGCATGAAGATACAAACTCCCTCCACCTATTAAAATGTTCCCATTGGGTCTTAGTATGAATGTAGAAAGTATGATGCTTTAGTCAAAAAGTGCACAATTTTCTCCTTATCCGCTTAGCTATAAGCGGTTATGGCTAAAGTGAGTAAACACAACCGAAAGTATCGCCCTGCACCCTTTCAGTCTTCGAGGAGGCCTTTTCACTTAATTTTGGCTAACATTATACAATTTCACGCAGGTTTGGAAGGTCCTCTAGTAATGAAATGGCAAAGACCTACCTCAATTAACCCTCTGACTTCCACAAATCCTTCCTTCCCTGAAAACAATTGTCAACTAATTGCTAGAAGAGTAATAAGAAACGCACCCTCGTGTCTTAAAAGGGTGTACGCTGTATTTAACCCGCGCCCCTCAAGACGGATTCACACTAGCGCTTTATCGCCCAAATTTCATCAGCAACTATTTTAAAGTACAGTAGATTTCCACACCAATTATGTCGCTTACAATAACGTACCATTAGTTTCCGATACTAGTCCAACATAGCTTTAAAATGTTGCCAAATAGAGTTGCGTAAGAAAAGTTATGGAGAAAAGTGGGTATTTACATCCGCCCTTACATCGAGACCCTTTGCTTGGTCTATAAGGGCAACCATTTTCGGGGAAGAGGTATAACTAAGATAATTTAAGATATATTTTCTATATGTTTCATCTATTTTTATCATATATTTTATATGTATTCGATTTCTAACCCTATTCTGGTAACACGCATAAAACAATAAGCCGTTTCTGTCTGTCTCTTTTACTGTACTACATTTCCTTCTAGGTACTGGCGAGATCGACCGATTGGGTGGCACTGCAAGGGGGGCTGCGGATGGTGAGGACATTGGGTGGCACTGCAAGGGGGGCTGCGGATGGTGAGGACATTGGGTGGCACTGCAAGGGGGGCTGCGGATGGTGAGGACATTGGGTGGCACTGCAAGGGGGGCTGCGGATGGTGAGGACATTGGGTGGCACTGCAAGGGGGGCTGCGGATGGTGAGGACATTGGGTGGCACTGCAAGGGGGGCTGCAGATGGTGAGGACATTGGGTGGCACTGCAAGGGGGCTGCGGATGGTAAGGACATTGGGTGGCACTGCAAGGGGGGCTGCGAATGGTGAGGACATTGGGTGGCACTGCAAGGGGGCTGCGGATGGTGAGGACATTGGGTGGCACTGCAAGGGGGGCTGCGGATGGTGAGGACATTGGGTGGAACTGCAAGGGGGGCTGCGGATGGTGAGGACATTGGGTGGCACTGCAAGGGGGGCTGCGGATGGTGAGGACATTGGGTGGCACTACAAGGGGGGCTGCGGATGGTGAGAACATTGGGTGGCACTGCAAGGGGGGCTGCGGATGGTGAGAACATTGGGTGGCACTGCAAGGGGGGCTGCGGATGGTGAGGACATTGGGTGGCACTGCAAGGGGGCTGCGGATGGTGAAAACATTGGTCTGGGGATACAAACCCGAGGGCTGGTGATCCCCTCCCCCGTTTCCCTCTCAGAGACAAATCTCATCTCACCCTGGCCCCTTCGGGAGTCCGAGCATTTGGAGCGGCTTCGGTCAACCGGACTCGGGACTGTTCGACCAGACACGTAAATATCACGTAAGGCCTTATTATTGACAAAGAAATACGGGCGAAAGGCCTTAAAATCGCCAAACTAATGGGCCGAACGTCTTAAATTATCAAAACTATTGCGGCTAAACATGAGAGAGAAGGGTGTCCAGAAAACTCCCCCAAAAAACTCTTAGTAGCCGATTATTGGAGGTGTTACTGTAAGTTTGAACCCCGTGGACGGTAAAGATTCCTGTTCTTTCGGGATCACGCCATCGACTAAAATACTCACTATCTCACTACTTGCCCACCAAATTTCAATCAACAACAGTTTTAAGGAGATATTTTTACTTATTCATTTGTTTATTTATTCAATATATATACTGTATATATATATATATATATATATATATATATATATATATATATATATATATATATATATTAGTTTCCTCCCTGGTCGTCCATCAACCTAAACAAAATAATAATACCCCCAATTAAGACACCCCCCCTCCCCCGCCCCCCCCCCCCCCCCCTCGATATGTGAATTCGCGCATTTTTCAGTAGACAAATGGCCCAGCCGATGGCCGGTTTCTCCTAAATTGTGAGGTCGATATCGCTCACCAGTAAAACAAATCGATACCTAAGGAAAAGGGAGTCTAGAAAACCTCCCCTAAATTTCAGTTGTTATTGGTTAGGGTGTCTTTTATGGAAGAAAAGTGATTTAATATAGAACTTATTGCAAATACAAATATTTGAACAATTTGTGATCAAACAACAAAATGTACCCTATAAATTGCACAAATCACGAAAAGCTTTTGTCAAAACTACATACTTTGTTTATTAATTAATCAAAAGAAATGGGGTCGGAAAATTTGTCCATGAAATTGATTCTCCTCACGTGCTGAAAGGGTTATATAGGAAGCTAAGACTAGACTCCATAATAAAATAAAGTTGTTATAAGAATAGACTCCACAACAAAATAAAGTTAACACAAGTAAAGGGTTAGGTATCATTACGAGGTCCATTAAATCTATTTCAGGAAAGGTCGACCTTTTACCAGGACCTGCCGTGGCATTTGTAGTGGTTATTGGATGGCTATTATTGGTGTAGGGGAGGGGTGTCGCGTGTCCAGGCATTTTGGCTTGAACACTCCTTTATTTTGGCCCTGTCACGCTTTCAACTCTGGGGGAGGCACTAGTCACAGGCAGTTATGCCTATTCTGTCTCCCTCATCCACATAAAAACAAAAACAAATTAACACTAACACTCTCTCTCTTTCTCTGTATAAATTATGCACAGTTGAAGCAAGATAAACAAGGCTCTCTGGTATACATAATTTATTCCCCCACTACCCCCCCCCCCCCCCCCACACACTCCCTTTCGACTTTATCATATACAACCCAGCTCCGATCTTCCGTACATTAGTTAACAAATGAACCTGGTACAGTCAAAATATATAGTTCACCATCGGCCTCACTCATAAACAGTGTCAATTTAACACTATCTGGTCCGACGTCTTGGGATATTATGAAATTTGGTATACTTATTATTGAGGTTTTGTTTGTCTTTTGCCATTTTCAAGCCAATGCATTTTTAGTTTATTCCCTAGGCTAACAAAAACGTCCTAAAAGAAAACGTCCATGCAGGCCCCCTTCAAGGTACACTCGGATACCTTAGTCTCTAGCCCACTCATACACATTCGTGGACTTCACCTATTTCTAACTATGGAAGTATATCTCTGGAAACCAATTTATGAGTAAACATTTCTATAAATCAACTACAAAACTATATATACTAATGTTTGAAAAGCAAGTTCTATCCAAAAATATATCCAAATAGTTATAATTGCATAAAGAAAAACATATGGGTCCACAAATTCTTATGAGTGGGCTAGGGACTATGGTATCCGAGTGTACATTAGTACAGTTTCAGATAGAAGTGTCCCAGCATTCGAAGTTACAGGCTCGCTATCGCTTTGCCAGAAAGAATCGATACTTGAATGGGGTGAAGCATCTTGTTATCGTCAAACTAATGGGGTGAAACAGAGGGATCAAAAAGTCCCCCCTCGGACAATATAGGGTTAAGTTACACTCGCTGACAGTCCCCACACGTTGGTATAATAGCCCCTGAACAGTACAGTTGAGGTCAGGAATACTGCAACACCTCATCACCATAACAAACAACACGGTCAATATTAAGAGGGTAGCTCTTATTTAGCTCTTTATAAATGTATGTCCTTATTATCATTTTAGTTTCCTCCCTAGGCCTCCATCGAGCTTAAAAAAAAAGAAAAAAAAAGGCGCCTCCTTCGAGATCAATTTGTATATTATTTGGTAGATAAATCTAAGGCCGATTTCTCGAAAGTTACAGGCTTGCTATCGCTCGCCAGGATATACTATGTTACTAGGTATACTATGAGCATCAGAAAGATATATGTACAGTATATATATATATATGTATATATATATATATATATATATATATATATATATATATATATATATGATTTACCTTTGGTTATCTGATACATCTTTTTATGCTTATATTAAATGTGATTATGTCGATAAATTAAAAGAGAATATTGCAACAGACACTTAAATAACCCTTTTTCATATCCATAAATATTTCCAGTGCACCAGCTTTGACTACAGGTGACTGTACAAGTGGTGAGAACTGGTCTTCGTATCGTAATCTCGCTCCCCGCCTCCCTGCTTCCTCATTCAATGTGCTCGGATTAATAACCAACATTATACTGTTTTTGTTATTGTACACGTGCAAGGGAGTGAATGCCTGCTGGTGGAATACTTCTGTAAGCGGGGTTAGTAAATTAAATAAGCATACTGGCGACTTAGCTACCTTAGTATTAATGATTAATATACGTAGTATTTATCATATAATTAGTACGAATGATATACAGGCGTATATATATATATATATATATATATATATCGGCGGGTTATTCTTGTCCTCATTTTAATCACTCAAATATTACAAAGTTTTTATAGCAATTTATGTAGCTAATTACGAAAACCTGGCAATAATATGACGCAGGGACATAGCGATTCCATATAGCTCTATTAATTATCGAGAGATCAGTTGCGATAACACTAAAAGTGTTGTCATGAGGGGAAAATAACGTCCCAACTAGATCTTACCTACCTTTAATATACCTTTTAAATTATTAAGTGTATAATGCCAGCAACAAGGTGGACAACGACTCAATAATAAAAATAGACGCGCCATTATACTATATTCGGGATAATAACAGACCATTTATATCAGGCAATAAATTATCTAGATTGATCAAGGGACTGTAATAGCTACTTTTAAGCCGTCAACACAAACTCTGGAGAACTCTATTAAAGAAGATAATTATCACCAACAAAAAAATATGGAGAACTCTAATAAAGACAATATCAAGAAGCAAACAGGTTAACCCCTTCAGTACGTAGACAATTATTTCATTATATTCTGGCAAACATTAGACAATTTTATATAGCTTAGGAAGGACCACCAGAACAATTCACCGCTGCAGTTGTTCGTGTGACACCATACTGAAGTACCCATGTAACTCTGGCTATACACACATAAAATAGGGGTATGAAAATAGTAATTGGTGTCCATAATAATGCATCCTTAGACAGGTATATTGGTAGTAATAAACCCTTATAATATATGGATAAAAGGTAAATTACAATGGAGTTATGTACACTCGCTCCAAGAAGTATCTGCACCCCTATGCTGATCATCTGGTGTGCACAGCTCGGTAGGGCTGGCACCTCTGCCTGCAACTATATCCATGTGTCAGAGAGGATTGTCTCTGACACATGGATATATTTGCAGGCAGAGGTGCCAACCCTACCGAGCTGTACACACCAGATGATCAGCGTAGGGGTGCAGATACTTCTTGGAACGAGTGTACCTTCTCATAGTGCATAGCGACTTAAATGACGAACAAAAAAAGTTCATTATATTGTACCAGAAACTAGACTGACGGAATTCTCAAGGCGTCCGGCAATAATATAGATAGATAGATAGATAGATAGATAGATAGATAGATAGATAGATAGATAGATAGATAGATAGATAGATAGATAGATAGCTAGCTAGCTAGCTAGCTAGCTAGCTAGATAGATAGATAGATAGATAGAGAGAGAGAGAGAGAGAGAGAGAGAGAGAGAGAGAGAGAGAGAGAGAGAGAGAGAGATAAATAGATAGATAGATAGATAGATTGATAGATAGATTGATAGATATAGATAGATAGATATAGTGTTACGTCCTGGGATATATAAACACTGGGCTCTTTCTATTGGACTAGGTATGCGGCAACAAGCAACAACGGAAAACGCTAGATCCAACCCTTATCTATAAACCCAGGCAACAAACCACCCTAAACCGTCAAGAGTCCTGCCTGGACAACGAGGTATCCTATGACTCGGTTACAGGGTGCACGCACTATAGACTGCTGATAGTCAAGCAGGCTATATAAAAGATCACAATTAAGTTGACTTAAAGCTTCAAGAAAAAGATAGATAACGGAATTAAATTGCAGAAACAATTTAATAACAAACTAGAAGAAAGTACATTTAACGTTACGTTAATTAATACAACTAAACACCCCTGCGTGAAAGAAGGTGAAAGAAAACAGTCCTCAAAACATCGTACAGGTAGGCAAGATGCGGGTCTCTAAACTGCATGCGGCTACTGTAGGATCTGATGCTTAGCAAAGAAAGTACGTTACGGATTTAGAGAACTCTTAACTCATAAGCAGGAATAAATACTAGTGATAGGACATACAGTGTATAATGGCATAGGTATAATTAAATAAAGGCAGCAACTCGCAACATAACCACATACAGGTGTGCTTCTCACTCTTAGTCAGGCAAGCCTGCTCGGACAGAGTCTCTAAGCCACACCCTGACTCACAATGCTCACAAAAACGGTAAACTGTGGCACAATAACAAGCATACAGAGATAATAAACCCCTAGCTATTAATCTGCCAGGTGGCAGAGGTCTAGCTGGAAGGATATAGGCTTCGGATACCCGGGCTGAGCCACCTGCTCTAGCCTAGGGACGTTCCCAGGTCTGTGCGCCAAATTACTTTAATTGAAAGGGTGCTCTCTTGAGAGACTCAGATCGCAAGTATCTGACTCTCTCCTGGCGACCCTAAAACAAAAGCAAGACGTGCTAGCGCAGTGCTGAGTGGACTAGGCAATGGCCCTCACACAACACAACGCTAGACACACAGGGACACAGACATGAAAATGCCCCCAGACTCCCACGGGTATCCTAGTAAAGTCGTGCGGGTCCACGGGACTCGCACCAGCAGACTTTACTTAAAGGATCGCAAAAAGCCTCCCCTCCGGTCTAGCCCCTGCTAACCTGACACAAGAACACACTAGCAAGCATGAAACCACCAAATATGAGACAACAAAAAAGCTTCCTAGGTCTCATGAACAATTACATCCCTGCATAAGGCCCAAAATCCTATCTAGTTATCTGAGAGCTCGTCGTTAATACAATAATAGATATAAGGTCTATCAAAGGGATGGGATAATTAAATAGATTGGTGAAGTAGTGGAAAGAAGGTATACAAAGTAAGAGAGAACGTTTCTAAGTGGGGTTGAGAGGGATAGATATCAAGGGGGTCCGAAGGGTACGACAATGAGGTGAGCTCTGAGTCTTGAATCTGTCTGGACCCCCCCCCCCCCTAGGCATGCAGAATACATCCCAGGCTTGGCAACACTCAACACAGTTGCCTGGTCAAAATCCTCTACCCCGTGCGTGAGTCGAAACTAAGCCTAACGTTGCAATCAAATGCATGTGGCAGCGCTTCAGGCTCGTCCCAAGCTGGTCTCTCTGCGCGAAGCAACGTCCCAAGCCGGTCTCTCTCTCCCGCTCGTCTCTTCCCGCTCTCACTAGACTTACATCTTATATATTATAATGAAACAATCGACTATCGAGAATAAAATATACTAAGATGCGTTGGTTAAGAATAAGGGCAGCTTCAAGCTGTGAAACAACATAAGAATATCCCAGACATTAGTTACTTTGTCGTAGGAAATATACTAAGGGAAAGCCTGCCGGCCGGCTACCACCAGCCGGTTTCTAAACGGCTGGGCAGCCGACGCGCGCGCATGCCCGCACGTGGTTACTATGCAGAAGCGTCACACCTCCCCCAAGATATAAGACCGTTGACTAAGTTCTTCATATCTAACAGAAAGCTTCTCATAGTACCACACACTGTTGCGAAACAAGGCACTATATATAAAAAAATCAAATAAAGACTGTTGCGCTCCACCGAGCAAGTTCAACTAACTCAGCGACAATAAGCGAAAACATTCAACTTAGATACTGCTACAACATCTTATACAAAATTCTACACGTTATAAAAAATAAAGAGTTTTTATAAGGTTTTTGCTTTTTTAATTTGTTTTTCGGCTGAATTACAGTGACAGCCTATTTTCCTCCACACTCAACCCTCAATCCTGTGGCAGTCTAACCAACATCATCCACCCTTGATAGACAATCCGCTATCACGTTATCAGAACCGGCAATATGGCGTATGTCCAGATTATACTCCTGAAGCATGAGTGACCACCTGGTCAGCCTCATATTCCGGTTATGAAACTGATTCAAGAATTTCAGAGGGTGATGATCGGTATAAACCACTACGACTGGTCCGAAAGCAGGAACATATACATCGAAGTGCCTGAGCGCCAGCACTATCGCCAGGAGTTCTTTATCGATTACAGAGTAATTCCTTTGTGCACTATTGAATTTTTTACTGTAAAAACTCACTGGATGTTCAATACCTTCATCATCTGTCTGTAACAAGACAGCCCCAGCCCCTACGCCACTGGCATCAGTCGCCAGCTGAAAAGGTCTGCTGAAGTCCGGGACCCTGAGTATGGGGTGGGTACATAACAGGTGTTTTACCAAGGAAAACGCCGCTGCACATTCAGGAGACCACCGGAACTTCTTGTCCTTAGATAATAAGTCAGTTAAAGGTGCAAGTACAGTCGAATAGCCTTTGATGAAGCGACGATAATAGCCTATCGTACCTAGAAACCGCATGATTTGTTTCTTAGTCGTAGGCTGGGGAAACTGATAGATGGCTTTGATCTTTGTCTGTGGAGGGCACACCTGACCCTTCCCCACCTCAAACCCCAGGTACAAAACTGTGGCTTTGACAAAATCGCACTTACCCAGGTTTACCACCAAACCTGCTTCATTCAGTTTATTAAAAAGCTGTCCGATGTGAGCACAGTGACTGTTAAAATCATCGTCGTATATTATGACATCATCTAGGTACACCGTACAGTTGGGAATGTCGGCTACAATGTCGTTCATTAATTTCTGAAACGTTGCAGGGGCATTTTTCAGCCCGTATGGCATAACATGGCAACGATAAGTGGCACCGTCCACCACAAACCCACACACCTCTCGCGCTCGCTCAGACAAGGGCACTTGCCAATATCCCTTAACAAGGTCTATCTTAGAGAGGAACTTGGCTTTTCCTATCTTATCCACACTGTCGTCCACGCGAGGGAGAGGGTAGGCATTTGTGGGGTTAAACCATTCAACCTGCGGAAATCTATAAAAACCGCACCTTGCCATCTGGTTTGGGCTGCAGTGTGACTGGGGAAGTCCACCTTACTGCACCCTCAGAAATCAGCCCACGTTTCAGCATATAATCCAGCTCTTCCCTAAGTGCTGGTAATTTAATAGGGGGAACACGGTATGGCACTGATTTAAAGGGCGGGTGGTCCCCAACATCGACATCGTGCACCGCTGAGTAGTGAGGCCAGGATGCTCCGCGAAAACAGCTGGGTTTGAATCAAACAAGTGCTGCACAGCTACACGTTGTTGCTCAGGCAGGTGCAATATCAACTCGTGAGCCACTTGTCTAGAATTCCCCGCCCACTGATCCGCGGAAACATGACAATTCCAATTATCCTCCCCCGCAGCTTGACTGTCCCTTCCTCCTTCTCCACCACGATCGCTGCAGATCAACACCGGGACAGTGAGAGGCTCGGAGGGGCGCCTCACATACTCTTTCATCAGATTTACATGGCAAAGTTGGTTCTTTTTCTTACAATCAGGAGTAGCTACTAAATAGTCTAGATCAGAAACCTTCCTTACAACCCGATACGGACCAGAATACTTGGCAGACAAGGGGTGTCCCACCAGAGGCAGTAGTATCAGTACCTCCTGATCTACTTCAAACTCCCTCAGCTTCACCTTCTGGTCGTATCTGTCCTTCATCTGAGCTTGTGAACTCTTAAGGTTCCGACCTGCTACCTCCAGGCTCTTTAGCATTCTCTCACGGCTTTCAACAACATACTTTAGAAGCGAGCATGGCTTTGTGACTACCTCCCAGATCTCCTTGACTATGTGGAGGGGCCCCCTGACCCTGTGTCCAAAAACCAACTCGTTCGGGCTAAATCCCAAGCTCTCCCCAGGTACTTCTCTCTCAGCAAATAAAACGTATGGGAGACCTAGATCCCAGTCCTTCCCATTTTCCATGCAATAACACCGCAACATACTCTTGAGAGTCGAGTGCCACCTTTCCAAAACTCCCTGACTCTCGGGATGGTAGGCAGATGACACCACAGACACTATCCCATGTTGCTGCATGGTCTGCTTAAACAGAGCAGAAGTAAAATTGGATCCCTGATCAGACTGGATCTCCTGAGGGTAGCCATAACGAGAGAAATAGACAAGTAGGTTTTTGACAACAGTCTTAGCCATCCCGTTGCGCATGGGGTAAGCATCTGGATACCGTGTTGCTACATCCATTACAGTTAGTAAAAATGTATTGCCGGCACTAGTGGGGGGCAATGGGCCAACCATATCGATAACTACTTTGCTGAAGGGCGGCCCAATGACAGGGATGGGTTGTAACGGGATGACCTGATTGGGTTTCCCAACAACTTGACAAGTGTGACACTGTGACACCCATGACACGACACTCGCCTTTAACCCAGGCCACCAGAAAAGATTGCTCAGAGCTGCCTCCGTCTTACGTGCCCCCAGGTGCCCTGCCAAAGGCACATCATGAGCTAATCTCAATAAGCTCTCACGGCACACCCTCGGTACTACTAACTGGTCCACTAATCCTGACCCGCCATCCCACTTTTTCTTGGGATCCTGATGTCTCCGATACAAGATCCCCTCGGACAAGAAAAAATCACCAGGCTGCGCATCCCCATCGCTCTCCAGTTCGACAGCACCATTACCACACGCCCTGACTTCAGGATCTTCCAGCTGCAAGGAACATATATCAGCAGGTGCGAGATTATCCAGGTTCATCTTAAATAATTTATTTCCACCTCCAATGTCCCGCTGAGCCATCCTTTCCTCACGCTGCGCATAACGATGCTGTCGCAGAGTCTCTTCCTGCCCTGCACCTGCACTAGCGGTGACAGGCCTCGGGGCCTCTCCAGACTCTAACATAGGTGCCAATAATGAGTCACCAAGAAACACTGCCGGTTCAAAACTCTCCAATTGACCAACACTTCCCGTTTTCTTGTGACCTTTCCTCCGCGGTTTGATAGACTGAGGTGGTGGCTGCAAGGCTCCGGATGTCTGAGAACGCGTCACAACACACGCCATGGTTTGTACGCTACACTTCTCAACCCCCTCCTGTTCCTCCCTACTAACGTCGGCCGCCTTCTCGGCAACGACCAAGGGTGAAACCTTAGAAACAGGCACCGCAAAGTCGTTGCCGAGGAGGAGGTCGACGCCCCCAACAGGCAAGTTCTCTACAATTCCTACATCCAGCTCCTTCGCCACACCACCCACCTCCAGCTCCATCCGCACCAGCGGGTAGGACTTCGTAGCATTGATCCCCTGAACTACCACCACCCGAGCAGCGTTAATCGGTCTACCAGTAAAGTTCTTTAACAAGGTCTGAGAAGCCCCCGTATCACGCAATAGCTTAACTCCTCGCCTTTCGCCAGCCCACCTCACAAAACCATGCCCTCTATGACCCCCAAAGACGTCGCGGACAGGGTTCGAGCCTTCCGGACTCTTGAACACAGACTGTGTCCCACCCTCTGACGAACTACCCTTGGCAAACTCAGAAGATATAGGCGACACCCCTATGCTGCGAGCCAATGACACAACCTTGTTTGGTGGCTTGTTCGGACAAGCATTTGCAAAGTGACCCTCCTTGTGACATGCGAAGCACTCTTTACTCTTTGGTTTCCCTTGGGAGTGGGAGGTACCATTAGACTTCTTATACAGGATGGTATTTGGTTTATGTTCAGTTTTATTGTCAGTGCTAGATGGTTTTGTGTATTTATGTGTATCAAAATTCTTGGGAGGGGGAGGGGTACGATCCTTTGCACCCGACTCACTCCTAGCTGCTGCTCAGCACCCTCGAATTAATGACAGTCGGCGGTCAACCATTTCTGCTGCCTCCTGGAGAGTTCTAGGATTTGTTTCCTTTATAGTTAATGTTAAGTCCCCGCCTGTGCACTTAAAGAACTGCTCCAAGAGAACCAGCTCACTCAACTCCTCAAAAGTAGCTGCCCTCTCAGAATGCAGCCAATGTCGTAGTGCATCAGACAAGTCCCAGGCGTGTTCTAGGAAGGTACTATCCTTGCCCTTAGTAACACCCCGAAACTTCAAGCGGTAAGTTTCTGGTTGTAACTCATAGGGCCGTAGCACAGCCTTCTTTAGCTCATCATAAACTACACAGGACTCTAAAGGTAGTGCATCATAAGCTTTTAGCCCCTTTCCTAGGAGTCTTGATGAAACTAATGCTGCCCACTTTTCCTGAGGCCACTGGTGTTCCTGACACTTCTTCTCAAATCGCATAAAAAACTCAGCCACACATAATTCATCGAACACAGGAACTAGTTTAAGCAGGTGCGACAATGATTGGTCCCGATGTCTGTTACCTCCCCCAATATTTCGCCCTGTTACCTCCACTCGAGAGATCTCCAGCTCCCTGTCAGCCCGATACCTAGTAGACTCTGCCTGCAGTTCAGCCTTTCGTATAGCTGTTCTCTCTGCAGCCTCAGCCTGAGCTCTAGCAACCTCAGCCTGCACAGTAACCTGTCTTTCGGCGGCCTCAACCTTGGCCATCTCAAGCCAAAACAACAAATCTGGAGTCAACCCTTGAGGAGGGGAAGGTGCATTTAATGGAGAGGGTCCCTGTGATTGAATTCCACGCTGCCATTGACCATCAACTTGGGGGTATGTACTAAATTCAGGCACCCTGATGTTTGATATGGGGGTAGAGTGGAGGGGGGGCTGGGGACCGGGGCCCCCAGTCGCATCTCCACCCAGGTCTCTCCCTTCTAAACCCAATATCAAAGTCCTCAGCTGATCTTTCCTCATGCCACTTAAACCCTGGTGACCCTGAAGACCTGCCACACACTTTAAGCCATACTTATTCAGCTTCAACACCCTGGCAGCGGTAAGGGGCACCTCTAGAAATCTTCTAGCACCCTCCTTGCTATCGACTAGCTACTCCACACGTCTTTCTCCCTCCGAGCCCGTATCGTGACCTGACCCATCACTGTGTTCTGATGTATTAGACATGTTTGTGTACTGCAGTAATTATCACGGTTATAGAATGTGCCTTATCTCCTATGCAAGTATGTATATACTAATGTTATTTAAAGTCTTTAATGTGTTATACTGGTTGCTCCAAAAAAACCTCTATGTCCACTGTATTCCTCTAATCATAAGGAATCTCAAAACAAATGACCACTATATTCCTCTGTTCAGTAAATCCTATGCAAGGTCGCCATTTGTTACGTCCTGGGATATAAACACTGGGCTCTTTCTATTGGACTAGGTATGCGGCAACAAGCAACAACGGAAAACGCTAGATCCAACCCTTATCTATAAACCCAGGCAACAAACCACCCTAAACCGTCAAGAGTCCTGCCTGGACAACGAGGTATCCTATGACTCGGTTACAGGGTGCACGCACTATAGACTGCTGATAGTCAAGCAGGCTATATAAAAGATCACACAACTAAGTTGACTTAAAGCTTCAAGGAAAAGATAGATAACGGAATTAAATTGCAGAAACAATTTAATAACAAACTAGAAGAAAGTACATTTAACGTTACGTTAATTAATACAACTAAACACCCCTGCGTGAAAGAAGGTGAAAGCAAACAGTCCTCAAAACATCGTACAGGTAGGCAAGATGCGGGTCTCTAAACTGCATGCGGCTACTGTAGGATCTGATGCTTAGCAAAGAAAGTACGTTACGGATTTAGAGAACTCTTAACTCATAAGCAGGAATAAATACTAGTGATAGGCCATACAGTGTATAATGGCATAGGTATAATTAAATAAAGGCAGCAACTCGCAACATAACCACATACAGGTGTGCTTCTCACTCTTAGTCAGGCAAGCCTGCTCGGACAGAGTCTCTAAGCCACACCCTGACTCACAATGCTCACAAAAACGGTAAACTGTGGCACAATAACAAGCATACAGAGATAATAAACCCCTAGCTGTTAATCTGCCAGGTGGCAGAGGTCTAGCTGGAAGGATATAGGCTTCGGATACCCGGGCTGAGCCACCTGCTCTAGCCTAGGGACGTTCCCAGGTCTGTGCGCCAAATTACTCTAATTGAAAGGGTGCTCTCTTGAGAGACTCCGATCGCAAGTATCTGACTCTCTCCTGGCGACCCTAAAACAAAAGCAAGACGTGCTAGCGCAGTGCTGAGTGGACTAGGCAATGGCCCTCACACAACACAACGCTAGACACACAGGGACACAGACAAGAAAATGGCCCCAGACTCCCACGGGTATCCTAGTAAAGTCGTGCGGGTCCACGGGACTCGCACCAGCAGACTTTACTTAAAGGATCGCAAAAAGCCTCCCCTCCGGTCTAGCCCCTGCTAACCTGACACAAGAACACACTAGCAAGCATGAAACCACCAAATATGAGACAACAAAAAAGCTTCCTAGGTCTCATTAACAATTACATCCCTGCATAAGGCCCAAAATCCTATCTAGTTATCTGAGAGCTCGTCGTTAATACAATAATAGATATAAGGTCTATCAAGGGGATGGGATAATTAAATAGATTGGTGAAGTAGTGGAAAGAAGGTATACAAAGTAAGAGAGAACGTTTCTAAGTGGGGTTGAGAGGGATAGATATCAAGGGGGTCCGAAGGGTACGACAATGAGGTGAGCTCTGAGTCTTGAATCTGTCTGGACCCCCGCCCCCTAGGCATGCAGAATACATCCCAGGCTTGGCAACACTCAACACAGTTGCCTGGTCAAAATCCTCTACCCCGTGCGTGAGTCGAAACTAAGCCTAACGTTGCAATCAAATGCATGTGGCAGCGCTTCAGGCTCGTCCCAAGCTGGTCTCTCCGCGCGAAGCAACGTCCCAACCCGGTCTCTCTCTCCCGCTCGTCTCTTCCCGCTCTCACTAGACTTACATCTTATATATTATAATGAAACAATCAACTATCGAGAATAAAATATACTAAGATGCGTTGGTTAAGAATAAGGGCAGCTTCAAGCTGTGAAGCAACATAAGAATATCCCAGACATTAGTTACATTGTCGTAGGATATATACTAAGGGAAAGCCTGCCGGCCGGCTACCACCAGCCGGTTTCTAAATGGCTGGGCAGCCGACGCGCGCGCATGCCCGCACATGGTTACTATGCAGAAGCGTCACAATAGATAGATAGATAGATAGTGTTACAACCGGGGCTACGAATAAAACAAGGGCACTTAATGATTGGACTAGTAATAGGGCACTATGCAACAACAGTACGCTAGATCCAAACCCTCGAACTTATATGCCGGCGAACAAAAACACCTATACCCTCCAGAGTTAATCTGCGATAACGGGGTATCCTTAACTGGGCATAAATGTACTCTACTTCAGGCTAACCCACACTGGTATAGCCTGATAACAAACAAGATGCAAGTTACGTTAAAATGCATAAAAAGGAATCTATGGAAAGATCAATTAAATCACTGCAAGATTTAATACAATATAAAGATGCTTCAATACAGTTACTCTAAATAACAATAAACTCTTCACTCCTATCTGAAAGAAAGTGAAGTATAGTCCTACAGCATAGACCAGGAAACTTCTGAAGAAAGTCTGATGCTCATAAGATGCTCGTATCTTAAACTATATAAAGGCAGGGGGCACGACACTACACGTGTAAACTGAATACACTAAAAGATAGGACATATAATGTTAACTGACATGAGAATACTATAAATGCGCAACGGTAGCAATGCTCGACACTAAAAGAAGTACTTCCTCATCAACGAAACAGGGTGCTATGGTTGTGCAACTCAACAACAACCTAGACTAATAAATGCTGTGAATAAAAATGCGTACATATCAAAGAGCTTATATTAACTACAAATAAGTGTCTACTCGAGTAATAATGTCTATCTGGAATACTCTAGGTAAGGAACTGTGGTTGAGCAAGACAGGCTCGTAGCCTAGCGATGTCCTTAAGACTGCATCCTTTAAGTTACGTTAATTGACTAGGGTGCTCTCTTGATAGATCCAGATCACAAGTATCTGGTTCTATCCTGGCGACCCTCTAAAGACAAGCAAAGAGGCAGCAAAGTGTGGAACTGGAACAGGCCAAAACCCTCAGTCAACACAATGCTGCACTCGTAAAGGACGCAAGCGAAAAGACAACACAGGCTACCACAGGACCGGTCGAAGTCGTGTAGGTATAAGCCAACCATACACACATCGGAGACAACGACTACAGTTACCTTATCCCAGTCTAGCATTAAAAAAAAGAGAAGAAACACTAAATCAATAATGAAAACACACTAAGCTCCCAACCTCTACTAACTAAGAACCCTCAAAACCTATTCTAAGTACATGTAAATATTTCAGAGGACGGCGCATACAATACAATGGGCCGGCTATGGAAACCGTATGCAGAACCCAAGGGGACAAGTAATTGAATAAAGGTGAGAAGCAATGGAAAAGAAGAAGTTCAGAGAGAGAGACAGTGGTAAAGGGGGTGATCAGGAGAGAGTTTGCAAAGGGATGTTAGAAGCATGCGTGCCAAGCCTGTCCTTAGGAGAACAGCTCCTGTGGACCCTGATGCAGGAGGCAAGTTACACAGGAGCCCGCAAGGGCGCAATGGTCGGCCAATCACGGGCCGAGACGTCACAAGGCAGCAGGCCCCTGGGACGCGCCAGGAACCGCCAGCCAATCAAGGGCACGGGAAAGCCCGCGCGCGAGCGGGAAAACTCCTCCGAGCGAGGGAGGCAGCACATACATACACACACACATATTACCACCACGCTGCCTCTATCGCTCTTTCTCCTTAACTTTACACCATGCATCTTATATTCTACTAATGATATAAAATACTTCCCGTTGTCACAGATGAAAACAAAGACCACCACTGGACTGTCTGTGACAATGCGAGCACAAGGAAAGAAAGAACAACATTCTCGGATAACTGTAGCCCATTTCGATGTCCCTGGCGAGCGCTAGTGGCTAACGAGAGGCGCTGGTAGACGTCACAATAGATAGATAGATATAGATAACTAGACATACACTGTAGATAGATGTATATATAGAATTCTTATAAAAATGCAACTCATAAATTACCGGTACCAGACTAAAATTGCAGAACATGGTTGAAGGAAAAGGCGCGTTTGCGATACCTGTTCTAAGTAATATTTATCTTGAGCATTTAGATTGGGTTTTTCTTTATGATTCTGGTTTGGCCTCCAAAACTTGATTTACCGATTGTCTTTCGTCTGCGAGAGTAATCAAAATAAGATATGAGGCATGAGGAATTAACGAAGGGAAATTTACACACACACACACAGAGACACACACACGCACACACACACAGTCACAAGCCATAACAAGTACACACCCATTGGAACCATTAAGGGGAGGCAATTGGTTTTTCGAGTCTTCCTCCTCCCTCATGTTTAGCCCTATTAAGCAGGGTTCACACATTGGCGAGTCGGAGCGCGAGGCCAACGCGAGTCACACTCGCCGCATATCGCCGTTGATGGAGCCCGAACCCAACGCGAGTAGCATCTGATGCGAGTAAACACGCATATAACACGAATATAACACTAGTTTACACGAGTTCACAGGAGTATCCGTGAGTGTCGGCGAGTGTAACGGTCACATTCCAGGGTACGAATAGTGCGAGTCTACAGGAGTCTACACGAGTGTCACAGGAGTTTACATGAGTTTACACGTGTTTACACAAGATGAACGCGAGTCTACAGGAAGTTAACAGGAGTGTATGGGAGTCTAACATGAGTTTGTGCGAGTGTTGGCGAGTGTCAGGAAACGTATAAAGAGGCCCCCACTGGCACCATTTCTCACACCACGCAACACCACCACGGACGGACGTACGTTCTGCAGGATACAGCCCAACCAACCCACCCACCCATCCACCCACACACCATGTCCATCACGAGCGCAGAACGGCAGCTGTGGTCATACTCCTGCAGATGGAGATGCATCTCGTAGACCTAGAGGAGCTGGAGGAGAAGGAGGCTGAAGAAAGACGTCAAGGGGAAAGGCCACGAAGGACAGTTTGGGCTAGGAGGTGGCTACTGAGACGGCCACAGTTCGGTGTGTACGAACAACTTATGGAGGAGCTTGAGAGAGAGGACCCCAAAGGATTCCGGAACTTCCTACGTGTGGACGTCCACATGTTTAGGGAGTTAGTGGCACGTGTCGGGCCTAGGGTAAAGAAGCAGGACACCTTCTGGAGGCAGGCTTTGTCACCTGGGCTGAGGATTGCTATCACACTCCGCTACCTGGCCACTGGTGACTCATATCCTAGCCTACAGTACGCATTCCGTGCGGCCCGGAACACCATCTCCCTCATTGTGCCTGCAACATGAGAAGCCATCATTGCAGAATACCAGGAGGAGGTTATACGTTGCCCCAGGACACCGGCGGAGTGGAAGGTGGTTGCCAGTGAGTTTGACAAGCGCTGGGATTTCCCGCATACAGTTGGTGCCATCGACGGAAAGCACTGCGGCATCAAATGCCCTCCACATGCCGGTACGGAATTCTACAACTACAAAGGCTTCCACTCCATCGTGCTCATGGCTATTGTAGACGCCGACTACAAGTTCCTCTACTGTGACGTGGGTAATCACGGTAGCTGCTCAGATGGTGGGGTCTTTATAAGAACCAATATCAGAGCAGCATTGGATGGGTGCACCCTGGGACTCCCTGCTGTTGAACCCCTGCCCAACGACGACACACCTGTTCCCTACTTCCTGGTGGGTGATGATGCCTTCCCCATGCGAAGGTGGTTGATGAAGCCACACTCTACCCGGCGACTGACTGTACCTGAACGGATCTTCAACTACAGACTGTCCCGGGCTCACAGAGTTGTTGAGAACGCCTTTGGCATCATGGCATCCAGGTTATGTGTATGATTATGTGACATGTTTGACCATAAATACAGGTATCGGTGATGGCACCCCATTAATGTGAAGTATACTAGTCAGGTATTAACTATACATGCTCGTAACCATTCTCCTGATGCTCGTAACCATTCTCCCTATAATTAATATGGATTAATACATCTCCCCCACATCCACAGGCTGTAAGTCGTCCACATCTGCAAGTCGAGTTTTAACTATACATGATCCTAACCATTATTTCCCTATTTAATATGAATTATACTAGTCAGTGTTTAAATGTACATGCTCTTTCTCTCCCTAATTATTCAGGTTCAGGTGCCTCCACAGCAACAGTCCCCTCCACCCGTCCCGTGTTGAGTCTGTGGTGATGGCGTGCTGCTGCATGCACAACCTTATGCGGATGAGGTACCCTAATCACCACGCCAACCTAGCGAACGAGGAGGACCCTGAGACGCATGCTATCATCCCTGGGGGTTGGAGGGCGGAGCAGGAGAGGCTGAATCCCCTCCAGAGACTATCCGGGAATGTTGTGACAGCCCAGGCCAAGAGACAACGCCAGCACCTCACCGACTACTGCTCATCACCCAGGGGCAGTGTCCCCTGGCAGAACGACATGATATAAAGGTATGTATCCATATGTTGCCATTGCTGTTATTAATATTATTGTAGTTTAGATATTGATATTCTGTTGTTAATAATTTTAAAAATCAATTCTACCTCATTAATATATATTCTCTATATGTTATTCGAATTGTATAAAGTCTCATATATTATGGTGTTCATCTTTTTCTATGTCGTTTCATAATGTTCAATATATTCTATTTAATTTATATCTTGCAATTATTTATATTTCATGTTGGATATCAATCTGTATATTATTATTTGTCATCATATATCCTTTCCATATATTCCACATCATTATTTATGTTAATATCAATATTATTCAAGAAACCTATTTCATTCATATTATATGGTATTTGTTCTCTCTTCATTATTGATGTTAATATCAATATTATTCATAACACAACTTGAATTCATATTAACTTATATTTTTTCTCTGTTGACAAGTCATTTCCACAGTTATAAAAGGAACCTTTGTTGATAATATAAACAGATAAACTCTAATAATAAATTTTGGATACAAAACAACAGCTGGAGGCACATAGTTTATTATCATCAGAAACATAGATATATAGCATGTTAATATATAGCAGAAAGTATAGACATAATAAGACATATTCATTTGATGTGTAGACATAGTATTACATATATTCGTCATTCCCATCACTGGGGGGTTTATGACTTTATTATTATACCCAAAGGTTTCACATATTTTCGTCATCCCCAGGCCTGGGGGTGTTGACTGGCATATTCAACCTTCTATATATGAAGTTCCCTGGTGTTGACGGCCTACTAGTAGATGGGCTTGAGGGAACCGGTGTTGGTATGTTGGTGCCATGTGTAGGGGTCATCGCCCCCGCCCACCATTCATGTGCATGTGCAGGAGACCTGAATGACATACCCGCCAGCATCTCTGAGAATGTGGGGCTGTTGAAGGCTGCTTGCATGCGTGATGGTCCTGGCTGGGGTTGCATCTGTGGTGGTGTGGTGTGCAACTGCGGGGGGCCTGGTGGTGTGATGTTTAACTGCGGGGGGCCTGGTGGTGTGATGTGCAATTGCGGGGGGCCTGGTGGTGTGGTGACTATCTGCGGGGGGTTTGGTGGTATCGCCATCTGGGGTGCTGTGTAGAGGCTGACCTCATCCCTGGCCTGAAGGACTTGCTGCATAATCCTCCGTGACAATGCCTCCCCTACAGCGTCAGGGAGCCTCTCGAGCTGCTGCTCCAAGTACCCCAGGTGTCCTTCACAGCCATGGATGTCACCAGGCGTGACATGTCCTCCCGCAGCGCCTCCCGCGTCGCACTGAACTGTAGAAACAAGAGTATGCATGTTAAACACCTTTTGTAGTTATAAAATAATACATACATGTCATGGTAAGTTATGATAATAACCTTTTTCTGTTTTTCTCCCCCGGATGCATGTCTTCCTCTACAGGAATTGTTAGCGGTTTGCAGCGTACACGAACATAGGATTTATATAATACTCTCGTAATGACTAATATACTCTCGTAATGACATATGTTAAATGTTTTCATATTTACCTCCACAGGCGAGACCGCCTCTGCAGACTTCCGGCGCTTTTTCTGGCTGCTGGACGTAGCAGTGGGAGTTGTGTTGGTTGGAGAGGGCATGGCAGTGTCCTCTCCATCACTCTCGTCATCCCCCATCACCTCCACATCCACATCCGGCGAGACGACCACGGTCGGGTTGGGAAACTGAAACACAAAAACATTAATATATCCTATATGAATAACACGTTTAACCTATTTTAGTATACTTAAATATATATACCTTGACAATATAAATAAATTAAAATGTAAAACTTGCAAACTAAACAAACCAAAATTGGGACAAGGACAATATAAAGTCAAATTAAATTATCAAAATCGCTATGTGGAAACAACGCTTACTAAAATGAAAATTATTAAATAAAAGAACACAATCCACCACATAGGGTGTACATTACTAAATGAGCAAGTTAATCTGTTTCCCAAGCAAACTAATCTCACATATAACAACGCACTATCGTCACGTTAAAGGAAGTAGTCAAGTTTGGGAAGTCCGGGACGTTCTGGCAAATTTTACTAAACTCTGCATGAATAAAGAAACTACATGTTAAATGTCAAAATATTATTTAAAATCAAATTTGCAACATGACAAGACATTAACAATAGTACAAAATACAAATATTGATAAGATATCTATACTATTACAAAAATATATAAAATACAGTACAGCACTCACTAACGATAGTGCTATCGGGTAGGTACCTGTAAGCATAGCATGCCTCAAGTGACCCCTATCAATAACTACCCTACAAATAACCTACATTTATAGCACAAATAAACTAAGGAAATCGCAAAAGTAAGCAATTGATACTATCGACAATGAATACATATAATATAAGACTAATAATTGCAAAATATGAAGTAACAACAGATTAAAACAAAGAGTACTCTTTTAACAAGAACAATAAATTTAAAAAATCATCAATATTAATATAATAATAATAATAATAATAGAAAAAGAAAAAGATAAACAATAAATACAGACAAAAAGTAAGCAGAGGTTATACAAGAAACTTCAAGTTAAAAATGCTTGATTAAAATTATTGATGTCAAATTTTAGAATACAGTCACAATAATTGACCCTAAAAAGATTAAATTTATGGAACAATTTACTTGCCTCAAAACCTCTGTCCACTAAGAGTCTGTATAGTAACCTAGCTCTAGCCCAAAAGTCATCTACTTTAGTGCAGATTTTACAAAATCTTATTAATTGGGAATAAAAACAATTATAAGTTATTTTACTATCGATATTACTACTAGGGAAAGGAAAGTTATTACGTTAAAATTAAAATCATCAACTTTGTGATATACTTTAAGTATGCACTGTTCATTAACAATCTCTATATTTATATCAAGAAAATTTTCAACTTTATAATTTACGTTACATTGTGTGAGGGGAATAGAATTAGGGTAAATAAGTTTAGCAACTTGATTAAAATTTAACAAATTGCAAACAAGAATATCATCAATATATCTACTATTATTACTTAACAGTTTAGCAAGTGCTAATTTTTCTGGAATTTTATTTTTCTTGCTACTGTCAACTAAGTCTTTTATATATTTAAATTCTAAAGCAAGCAAGAATAAGTCTGCAATTAAAGGGCTAGCATTTCCACCCATAGGAATTCCTAATATTTGTTTGAAAATGTACGGCCCGAATCTAACATAAGTATTGAAAAGGAGGAATTTAAGGGCATCTTTAAGTTTAGTTCTATCAAAATATACAGAACTAGTGGGAGTAGAGCTAAGTGATGCATTATTAAAATATGTATAAACATTTATGAAATAATTATATTTTTTACATTTTATGTTTACATGAAGCCTTCCATTGTAAATGTATGATTTCAAGTATATATGCACAAGATAAGCATGATATTAACAGACATGAATTAATAAATGTATAAAATCAAATATATATGCACAAGATAACCATGTTATTAACAGACATTAATAGCCTAGGTATACATGGTGAAATAATACTTTCCAAATGTGATATCGAACAGTTCTTTAAGTATATATTGTTTTCACACATATTAGGTATGTTTATATTAGTTCTAACCTTAGCTGTGACCTTGGTCTTTATGCGGGAGATGTGCCCTTTGAGGAAGGCAAACTTCTCCATGATCCACGCGTCCCTCTCGGATAGTGGCTTGCCCTCGAATGTCCCCGGTGTTCCCGATCCACTCTTGATGTCGCTCAGCTTTGAGTACCTGGACCGCATGTTCCTGACCCAATGGGCCAGGTTAGCGCCTGTGTAAAGAGTAATATTTATTAAGCAATGCACCTTTATATATATGATTTATATCGCGTAGTTAACAGGCCAAACATGGGTGGATAATACATTATTAGTTAATGCTGTTAAATACAAATGTACATTGAGTTGTACATTACATTGAGCGTATTTATCAATACCAAATCAATATCAATATCAATATCAAAGGCCTTAACCTTGGGATCTGGGATCTTACATTGAATGTATTTAACAGCATTAACTAATAATGTATTATCCACCCATGTTTGGCCTGTTAACTACGCGATATAAATCATATATATAAAGGTGCATTGCTTAATAAATATTACTCTTTACACAGGCGCTAACCTGGCCCATTGGGTTAGGAACATGCGGTCCAGGTACTCAAAGCTGAGCGACATCAAGAGTGGATCGGGAACACCGGGGACATTCGAGGGCAAGCCACTATCCGAGAGGGACGCGTGGATCATGGAGAAGTTTGCCTTCCTCAAAGGGCACATCTCCATGATCCACGCGTCCCTCTCGGATAGTGGCTTGCCCTCGAATGTCCCCGGTGTTCCCGATCCACTCTTGATGTCGCTCAGCTTTGAGTACCTGGACCGCATGTTCCTGACCCAATGGGCCAGGTTAGCGCCTGTGTAAAGAGTAATATTTATTAAGCAATGCACCTTTATATATATGATTTATATCGCGTAGTTAACAGGCCAAACATGGGTGGATAATACATTATTAGTTAATGCTGTTAAATACAAATGTAAAGGGATGTAGATGATACTGGCAACACACCTATATATATGGCAATTTAGCACACTTTCACATAATAGTATTGATGTATTTGACGTATAAAACACATGGAATCAAACCAAGAACACAACAGCAAGGTATTCAATCACTTATTAAAATTAATATATCATGGTGCATGTTTGGTTGGGGTTACTTACCTGAGACATCAACAGCCAGGGTACCAGCCTTCTCATCGTAGGCGTGGAGTTTCCTGCGGGTATCTTTGTAGGCCTTGCTACGCTTCATGTACAACATTGGGGTGTCCTTCACCCACTCGGCCAGCATGTCCTCAGTTTCGTCGCTCAGGATCACCCTTGTCAGCTTCTTCTTCTTGATGTCGCCATAACGAACAGGGTCCGCGCTGCCAGGGGTATCAGGGGTATCATCATCACTGTCAGTGTCCTCTAGGCTACCTTGGCTACCTTGGGTGTCCTGACTGGTCTGACTATCCTGGCTGGGCTGAATATCCTGGCTGCCGGCATCTTCAATGTCTCCGTCCAACAGGTCCATGTCCTCATGTCCACTGGGTTGGCTGTCCGGCACAATTTCATCAGAGTCATCCAACTCTTGCGACGCAACAGGCCTCCTGGCAGGGTGTGCGATGCGGGGTTGTTCGGGTGGTGTAGCCTTCTTCTTCACAACACCAACACCGCCCTTCCGAGACTTGGTGGCCGCCACCTTCTCCTTGGGCAAAGGCATGGTGCAGGGCAGGCAGGTAGGGCAGCGTGGTAGGGCAGGCAGCGTGGTAGGGCAGGCAGCGTGGTAGGGCAGCGTGGGTCGATGTGCGGCACGGGTCGATGGGTCCTTGCTGGGGTCACGGAGGAGAGTGGAGTAGGCAGCGTGGGCGGTCCTTTTTATAGGGGGTGTATGACGCGGTGGTGCCACCTACTCGCGCGGTGTTGCCAGCAGTCGCACACCGCTCGCGTAGACTCACGTTGGTTTCGCCGTTCCTCGCGTAGACTCGCATAGACCCGCGTTAATATCGCGTACACTCGTGTATACTCATGTTGGTTTCGCATAGACTCACCACACATATTGTGAAATTCAGACCACCACGTGGGTACTCTCGTTTACGCGTGTTACTCTCGCGTTACCCCGTGTTAACTCGCGTTAGGGGCGTGTTGACTCCTGTTTGACTCCTGTTAAACTCGCCTTTGCCAATATTGGCACCCACATGGTTATTTGCATATAGTGTTGAGTCATGTTGTACTCGTGTACACTCACGTAGACCCGCGTAGACTCATGTAGACTCATGTCGACTCGCGATCATTTAATGTCTAAATAGTACAACGCGAGTCTACATGAGTGTCACGCGAGTCTACATGAGTGTCACACGAGTCTACAGGAGTCTACGCGAGTCTACGCGAGTCTATGCGGTTTGGCGTCCTAGTCCCACTTGACTCTCCAAATTTCATGCATACATAAACTTTTTGGCCGCGTTCGCGAGCGTACGCGGTACAGCCCGAGTCAACGCGAGTCTGTGCGAGTGTCGGCGAGTGTCGGCGAATTTGGGATAATCATTGGCGAGTGCAAGAACTTCATCACTCGCGTTGGCATCGCGCTCCGACTCGCCAATGTGTGAACCCTGCTTTAGTTATGAGATTTCAAGACATTCGCCACATTAGTTTGGCGATTTTCAGACCTTTTGCCTCATTTCTTTGCCAATATTAAGACCTTTCGTGCCATTTACTGTAGGTGTCAATTTTTTCCTGGCGAGCGATAGCGAGCCTGTATTTGAAGAGGAAGCGGCCTTCGGCCGGGACATTTTTCTACCGAAAAATTTAAAAATTTATATCGAAGGGGGGTCTTTCGGATGTTTTTTTAACCCTTATTTAGCGGCGAGCAACATAAGTCGAGTTAAATAAAGCTGGACTATGTGGCGGCGCTCGACATAGGTCGAGTGGCAATTTCAGCACGTAATGTGGCTGAGAGAGAGAGACAAGTGGTGGCAGGAGACTAGCGAGCGTATGACTGCTCCAGACCACCGCGGCGAACCTACTGACACAAATCTCAGCTCCCTCCTCCCTCTCTCACTCGCTACATACTCAATTATGTACTGAAAGTACCGAATTACCTGCTTTTTGCACTCGCGTTGCACGGTTATTGCAAGAAAACTATCCATCATACAAGGATCGTTATGGTGTCATTCGAAAGCTCTGTTTATGCCCTTTCAGGGATAGGTACTTGTTTTACGTTCTGGGTCTTATTTAGGCATGAAAATGATCACGTAAACAGCCCTATTTTGGCTAAAAACACCCCGCTGTGCGGTACACATAAATAAACCGCATAGGCCGCTCGTAAGGTGTTAAGTTTGATAGAGGTTTAGAGCGCAAACTAAACCCCTTCCTTAAACCATTGAGCCGAACCAGTAAGTTATACTCTGAGCTCCCTTAAATCAACAAAGCCAAACTCTTAATCTTACTGGACAATATATAGCTCTCTATTACCTCTCTTGGGTTCGATACAGATTCGAATGGGTGTATAGTTATTATGATCAAGCAGTGTTTAGTAAGACAAATGTCCACATATTTCCCTTGATATATGTGGCGTTAGTTTGGGTATAGTGGTGTCAAAAATATCCTTATATGGTCTAGTCACAGATCCTCTCTCCTTCAACTAAAAGCAGGTTTAAAGGCGGATCAGGCGGTAATTTTGCCAGTTGTTCACACACAAACGCACACACATTCAAACGTAAACACACGCAGATAATCATAAAACACACACACACACACAAAATCACACCCACATAAAACACACACACACACACACATGAAAACATAAGCACACATACAAACACAAACACACAAGGACATTCAAAGACAAACACAAACACAAACACGCACGCACACACTCACACAGCACAAATAGCTGAATACGTATAATAAGGCAATCTGTTTTTACTGACCTAACACTCTCTTAATTAAAAATGCAAATGAACTTGTGGGAACCAAAGATAACAAAAACGCCTTGGTGTGCTTTGGTGATGGTGAAAGAGCTGCAAGGAGTTACACAGAGGAGTTACTATCCCATAGACTTCACGATTCATACAGATAAAACACTTTCACTTTCACGACTACCTAATGACGTCGCACGAATGCAATTTTATATATTTTAAATTGGATGATGAATTTAATATATCTACCACCAGACAACACTATTAGTATTGTTATTATTGGAGTGAAGTGGTATATTGGGCGAGATGCTGCACCGGGCTATGACATACAACAAACACTTGTGAAGGGGTCGGGATAAACTGTACCTGGGGCCTGAATGCGGACCCTTATATTTTGGTCTGGGTCATTGCTATACTAAATGGAAAGAATATGCGAACATGATCACATTCTTATTTTGGTTTCTTGTTGTCTATATTTTTTGTGTCACCTCGCCCAGGAGGGAAGTGGTATTTTTTGTAAATAATACTAATAATTAATTAATAATAGTGTTATTATTATGACTATTATTACAATTATATATAGTTATCATTATTAATTATTCATATCTGCATGGGATAGGTGGTAGCATTCAAAAGTCGTACGTGGGAGGCTAGGGATGGATATCCCCACTGGGCGAGTTGTTATTTAACACTCATCCCTATGGCCTTCCAAGCCCTCTCTACAATAGCGGATATCAGAGATGCAGTACACCAATGTCACATTAACAACATGAACACTAGCACCTGAACAGCATGATGAAGCTCATTACAATAGTTACAAAATATTCATATCCACAGCCATTCTAACAGAACGATAACACTTCACATGCACCTCACACACTTTACACAACAAAGGATGGTTGGGCGTGGAACCCTCCACTAAAATAAGCTAAAGAATAGAACGAATTCCTCAGTGGAGGCGATTCATTCGTGCCTACTCCCTTAGGGGATCAAGATGTCTGGCAATAGATAAATATATTGATATATTATTATTTTTTTCTTAGCCTCTAGACTGCAGGCTTTTCAGTAGTTTGTACCGGTAACTCTTACGAGGCCTCGAGCATCAAGATCTTGGTTGATTCATTTTTGCAGCACTAGATGGTGACGCTGTATTTACACATGCCACCGCTCGACATCAATTATTCAAAGGCTGTCTATCAGTCTGTGAGGGTTGTTATAATTTATTTACATTGGTCTGGTGGTTGATTAATACAGTATACACAAAATAGGCATCATTCATGGGAATGACCGGGTAGATTTGTTTATTGAAAATAATGGGCAGAGTAATTCAATAGATATGTTGGGAGACAGTTCCCACCACAATTCTACGAAGATGGCTCCCACTACACTTTGATGTCTTGGTGTTGTATAAGATGTTTGTTTAGAACCCTTAGCTGACTCGGGTGATGATGGTGGTGTTGAGTAGGTGCTGGCTGACGATTGTGTTTAAGGTCTACCACTTAGGGAACTGTCAAGCAATCCTTCTAATTGGTAACTCGGCTACTCTTTTTTGTCGATGGATCTGTGGTGATTAATCTAAGCACTTCATGTGACCTACGTAATTCATTATGGGCTTCATAAAACATACCTTTACAATAGCACGCGTTATTCGATATCCAGCTACCAATGTGCGGTTCATGCGACATCCTGCTACAGTAACACACTTCTTGACATGTCTTGTTATGGTGACATGCTTCAGGTGATGTCCTGCTATTGCTGCTGGTGGTCGTAATGATGCAACATACTTTTCTGTCTCATCAGTGGAGACCCTACAAGTCCACATGTTTTATTCAGAGTTCTCTGGCTGTGTGCTTGTAATAATAAGCAACACTGATCTGTTGAATAAGTTTTCAGCATAGTGTCAGTTGTGAGGGTGTTTAATAGAAGCTTGCAGTGCCTTTATTGACCTAGGCAGTGCAAACGAGGTTCTCTTGGCTGTGATTGGTGCTGGATATATGTATTACCTGTGTGGATGACAAGTGCTCTCCAAATTGATTCCATTTTCTATAAGTGAAATTGTCCCAAGGTTCTCTTTGATGTGAAGTGTTGGTCAGTAGTCTCTTGTAGCTCGTCTTTTATCGAGAGCGCCTAACAATACCATGAAGATGTATATAATTTTATCATAACTAATGCTAGATAATCTTGTTCAGATGTGGAAAATGTGTGGGAGTTAGAGGGATAATTAAGATATAGTTTATCCATATGATTCCTCGATTACCTTTCAAAACGGACTTAAATCATTTATAGATAGCCAGAATATTGTGAGATGAACGTCCTTGTATACAGAGAGTGTTCACTACAATATATAATAGAATAAATGTATTCTATTAGATTTTAAAATTAATTTTAAATATATATATGTACTGCATGTATATACTCAGACACATACCCCATAGCTGGGGATAGCCGACTCGAGCCAGAGCCCGAACAGAAACAACATTTTAAGTTCCAATTCTTAGGGTCCGGGACCACTTTCGCGATCCCTCGTCCCTTGCTCTATCTCGTCTACTTAGTAGTTGAATTTTACAAGGAAGGAGGATATCCAGCCTCTCGCCCCCGAAGTAGGAAAAGTACTGTAGTACAGGAAAAGAGACAGACAGAAACGGCTAAGATTGGGTAGACCCGGTAGAGGATGCCAAACCTCACTTTGGACAAGACCAGCCCTTACCCAATTAAATACTATTGTAATTAAACACGTATATGTCTCAATACCACATGTACAGTATAATGATATGCTTCGGTGTTACGTACAGAATAACAAGTGATCTGTATATCAAGTTTGTCTATGGCTCAGTATTGGTTTTAATCCTAAAGTCAACATTAATTTATTGACATTCATTATTCAGTTGGATGCAATGAATAAAAAGGCGGGCGTGTTTGGAATTCGTGGCATATTATATTTTTACATAAATATACCTGTGTTCATGTTAATAATATACTGTATGTACAGTATTATCTATATACAAGACAATGGTACATGTGTGTGTGTGTGTGTGTGTGTGTGTGTTAGCTGTGTTATAAGATATATGACGCACTTGACTGAGTACATTTACACCATGACCTTGAGCCCTTACACGCACATAGAAACATGCATACATATATACGCACGCACACATTAACGCACACGTATGCATTCTTATAATTGACAGCATAATATATATCTTAGACATATTACAAAACATAGAAATAAGGCCAATACAAACATCAATTTTTACATAATTTCGATTCAGAAATACCTAGATTGGGTGAAGTATTCCAAAATGTTCAGCTTTTGAACTCTTTATCTATATCTATCTATCTAGATATCCATCTAAACACACACACACATATTATATATATATATACCGTATATATATATATATATATATATATATATATATATATATATATATATATATATATATATTATATAGTATATATTCATTAAGTTCACTCCAACACCAAACACCTCCGAACGAAATTTATAAGAATGTGATCAACAGGGATTCGAACCTGGGTTACAGAGAGAGAAGTATTGAAATGTTTAGATAAACTCAAGGTAAATAAAACGCCTGGACCTGATACAATCTCACCTAGAGTTCTAAAGGAAACTAAGAATGAGCTCTCCAAACCACTGACATTGCTATTCAATAAATCCTTGCAGTCTGGAACTATGCCTGATCAGTGGAAGCTAGACAACGTAACATCGATATTAAAAAAAGGCAGCAATTCCCTACCCAGTAACTATCGTCCAATTAGCTTAACCTCAGTTGTAAGTAAAATGCTAGAAACACTCATAAGAGATAGACTCATAAATCACTTAGAGGAAAATATTCTTAAAGATACTCAACACGGCTTTCGTAACAAACCAAACGTTCCTGCTTAACAAACCTCTTGAACTTCTTCCACGATATCCACAACCTCTATGATGAGAGTAAAGCTGTAGATACTACATACCTTGATTTTCAAAAGGCCTTTGACAAAGTTCCACACAAACGTTTATTGCTAAAACTAAAAGCGCATGGAATACAAGACGTTGTGTTGAAATGGATAGAAAATTGGCTCAGCGACAGAAAGCAAAGAGTAGTCATAAACGGTAAGGCATCTAAATGGACCAATGTAAGTAGCGGGGTACCCAAGAATCGGTACTACGACCAATTATCTTTCTAATTTACATCAACGATATAGAGGAGGGTCTCACCTGTACAATCTCAAAATTTGCTAACGATACAAAACTTGCACATAGCGTACTCTCAAAAGAACAAGTTGACGATATGCAACACAATCTAGATAAGTTGACACGTTGGCCCCAAATTTGGCAAATGAGTTTCAATGCGGATAAATGTAAAGTACTATATATTGGACACCGAAATGAGAAAGCAAACTATTCGATAAATAGCACTCATATTAAGATTTTAGACAGAAAAACTGATCTGGGAGTAACAATATCGAGTAACCTAAAACCGAGTCAACAATGTTCAAAAATTGTTAAGAAGGCAAACAAAATAATTGGCTTTATAGGCAGGTCATTTGAGCATAAATCCAAAGAAGTTATCCTAACCCTTTACAATTCCTTAGTCCGCCCTCTTCTGGAATACTGCGTTCAGTCCTAGTGCCCTTATTATCAAAAAGATATAGACAAGCTAGAACGAGTTCAACGTAGAGTTACCAAAATTATACCTAGCCTAAAGAACAAACCATACGAGAAGCGTCTTAGAAAATTAAATCTATTTCCTTTAACCCAGCGCAGATTAAGCGGCGACTTAATTCAAGTGTTCAAAATCATCAAAGGTATTGACAATATGAACTGTAGTAAGTACTTCACTATCGACCAATCAAATTACACGCAGGGAAACGGTTGCAAAGTTATTGGTAAATCTTTGAACTCACACGAATCTAAGAATTTCTTCTTCAATCGAGTTGTCAACTTGTGGAATGGGCTTCCCCGAGACGTTATAGACTGCAGCACCGTTGATTCATTTAAACTTAGCCTAGACAAATATCTTGCATCAAACCCGCGACTGACTGCGTTTGTAAATTATTACGTTTTTTGTATTCCCCCATCAAATTCATCAAGGATTATTGCGTATATATATTACTAACACCTTACTCTCTTTTTCCCAGATGTACGAAAGATAACTTATAACTGTGTTATGTTACTAACCCATCTGTCCCCTACTAACTTCCTAATCCTGCCACGGAGATTAGTTCCAGGGCAGTAGTTCCCTTTCCAATGTTCCCTTACCCACTATAAACCACTGTTTGGACACTTGATCCTCAGTCTTTTGGAGGACAAGCAGCCTAGAGGGGTCACTAAACCTGTTGTTGCTTGATTTCCTTTGTACTCCCTTGTACCACATACAGATTTTAAACACCATCAAGACATTTGGCCACATCAGAATTGTGGCCACATTAAACAATACTTGGGATAAGGGAAGCAAAGTGGTCTCGGTATATTGAACTTCTGTAGAGCTTTTGGTACGATTTTAATTACTAGACACCTATTTGACAGGTACCGCCAACGATTTAATACATATTTTGTTTTCGGTTTCCACGCATCCAACACCAAGCTACACCCTTTTCTGGTGTACGAAACACTAAAAAAGCAATGGGGACACTTTAACACTAGATTAGCGGGCTAGCGGTTTATTTATATGTACCGCCCAGTGGGGTGTTTTTAGCCAAAATAGGGCTGTTTACGTGATCATTTTCATGCCTAAATAAGACCCAGAGCGTAAAACAAGTATCTATCCCTGAAAGGGCATAAACAGAGCTTTCCAATGACACATAACGATCCTTTTATGACGGCTAGTTTTCTTGCAACAACCGCGCAACGCGAGTGCAAAAAGCATGTAATTCGGTACTTTCCCCATACAAATCAGTATGTAGCGAGTGAGAGAGGGAGGGAGGAGGTGGGATTCGTGTCAGTAGGTTCGCCGCGGTGGTCTGGAGCAGTCATACGCTCGCTACTCTCCTGCCACCACTTGTCTCTCTCTCTCAGCAACATTACGTGCTGAAATTGCCACACGACCTATGTCGCGCGCCGCCAGATAGTCCAAATTTATTATACTCGACTTATGTTGCGCGCCGACACTTAGGGGTTAATAATGATAATATGAGACGAAATATAAAGACAACTCGGTTGCGTTTGTGGAAGTAGCGTTGCTTTGTTTACTTTACGCTCGGAGTGACTTCCCGGTCCCGCCGCCTTGGCGGTCGACTTCAAATGGCTAAGCTTATAATTATAACCAGTTGTTGGGTCCATTTTTTGATAAAGACTTGCGTTAAAGGCCGTGGGATACAGGACAGGGTTGAGGGGGGCCCCCCCCCCCCCCCCCCCCCCCGTGAATTATAATAATCGTCATGTATGTGGCCAGCAGGGGGCAAGTAAAACAGCTGGCCGTAGTAACCTCGAGCGTCCTGGGTAAACAAACCGCAACGATCCGAAGCGACGACGGACTCCCCCCGCGCGCCGTATTATTCTCGTCGAAAACCACATTTAAAAAGTTATTATATCGTTTTCAATACTATTACCGGACCAGAAAGAGGTGTAGCTTGGTGTTGGATGCGTGGAAACCGAAAACAAATATGTATTAAATCCTCGGTGGTACCTGTCAAATAGGTGTCCAGTAACTAAAATCGTACCGATTTCTTTTTTTTTGTTTTTTTTTTTTTTACATAGGCAAAACTAAAATACCATGACATCATTCCTAATGTTATTGATGGTTTCTTTGAACGATTATACTTAGCTTAAGAAAAGCCTGTGAGAGCTAAAAGGTTAACTAATATATTCTGTCTTCGCTTCTTAGAGTTCGTTCCTCAGTTGAAGCCAAGCTACTGAAAGGGTTAACAAAACAAACATTTAACCCTTTCATTATACGATAACCCTATTTTGCCTTATATACTGGCTATCATAAATTAATTCCATTCAGTTTAAGAAGGGGTCCTGGGAGTCAG